>OY997594.1:73165969-73594153 GCA_963921825.1 Erodium maritimum
GTCGGATCCGGTGGTGACGAAGAGAGAGTGGGCTGGTGGCTAGGGTTTCAAGGAGGGTATGAGAACTTTTTTTGAGAGAAAAAAATACGTGCATGTTGTTGTTATGTATATAATTGTCACCCATCATGGTTGATCGCAACTGATCGTCATCCTCCATTAATTACAGAGCTCCTTGTGCCACTAACACACCCCTCTTAGATCCCATCAAGTCGAGTCACGATTGGTTATTCAAGGATTTATATTTTTTTTATGTATTGGCGATGACCACCTTAGTGAAGACTGAGATCATATTGTTGGTGATATAATCAAAACTAGATTGTTGGAATTATCCATACTCGACATTGGTCCTTCTTTTCCTGGTTTGGTGATGTTCCGTTGCGAAATAGGTTCCCCCTGTTTTATGTTGTAGTGGCTAACAAGCAGAGTATGGTGGTTGATTATTGGAGGAATGGGTTATGGGTAATCACCCCTCGCAGGAAGATATGGGATTGGGAAAGATCATAGAGGAATGCTTTGCTCTTGCTTATTTCCCAGGCGGTTGTGGAACCGAACATGGAGGACCGGATTATTTGGAAAAAGCACACTGATGGTTTCTCGGTTCGAAATGCTATTCGATTCTTTATGGTGATGGAGACGCCCCTAGTTTGGATTGGGCTTCGATCCTCTAGGTAAAAGGTATTCCGCCTAAATATTCTATGCTTATGTGGCTCACGACTTTATATGCATTGCCCACATCTATTTTCTTAGAAGCTCGGGGGGTATATATGCCCTTAAATGATATGTACTGCAGGTTGTGTAGGGTGGGTATAGAGGAAGTGGACCACTTGTTTATACACTGTGAGCTTGTCTGGTTTATTTGGTGTAAGGTGGTTACTTGGTGGGGAGTGGAATGGGTATCCCCGAAATTTGTTGCCCAATGTATTTTGTCTTGGAAGGGTTTCAGCCGGCCAGGGTGGTGGAGACATTGGGTTAGGGGTGGGTATGTTGCTTTTTGGCATGTGTGGTTGCTTCGAAATGCAGTGGTTTTTAATGGTGTGTTGTAGTGTGCGGATGTTGTGTTTGGGAAGATTCAAAATACTTCGTTTGGAGTGTTGTGGGCTTCTAATTCTATTAGGAGGATCGATCTTTTGTTGATTGGCAGGTGGATCCTTCGGGTTGCTTGAGGAAGAAGTCTAGGCGGTTGTTTTTGACCGGATGATGTCTAGTCGTTTTTTGTTAAGGAATTTGTTTCCTGTTTCTCTTTCTGAAATTTTTTGTAATCGTGATGTGCTTGCCTTTTGGCTTTCTCCTCCTTAGAGAATGACCATTCAATAAATTCTTAGCGCCTATCAAAAAAACAATATCCAGGTTCTAGTTTGTTCGAACAAAAGTATTATCTAGAACAATATCAAGTATCTAAAATATTATTTTAGTTTAAATTTGAATGTGTACAAGTACAATTGTATAAAATATTTAGTGAATTATTGTTTGGAAAGTTACTATTTAGGTATTTGACGTATCAGATTTGATGATATGTTTTCTATTGATTACATACCTTTTGTATTCTTGTGTTTTGCAACGTTTAATAACAGTTCTTCTATTTTGGTAATTATCATTTAGTACTCTTTATGAATTGATCACATATTATTTAATACTCTTTATGAATTGGTCACAAATCATCAAAATAACATGAACTTGATCAAAATTTTGTTCAAAGGATTACCAATACATCAGGATACTAAAAAAAATGTTACAAATAAAAAAGAGGTACTAAAGATAATTAATCCGAACATATTTATACATTTCTTTTTTGCCTACTTTTATCTTCTCTAACCTCTGACTCTGAGTCTCGACTCGACATCACATGTTGGGCGGTTTTGTCTGTTTCTAGTTAGGTTTTGGCACCAAAACATCGTCAGCAAATCTGAACAACGTTTGTATATCTTCTTAAGAATAGGACCAGTCTGGATATAATTGCATTGTTGGGTTTGTCTTTAATAACTTTGGCCACCTTTCTATTTTTGAAGTTACATTTTTTATTGTGATTTTAACACTCGAGCAAGATGGTCTTCATGGACACATACTCCAGCTCAAACAAAGCTTTTTCCATTGGTAGATTATGCTCTCGAACTAACAATACTTTAATGTTTTCAGTTCGATCGACAAATCATATATGACTCGTTAAATATGTTTTAATTATAAAAAAGTATATGAAGGTATAAGTTTTTATAAATCATCGTTATCTTTTTTGATAAGTTTGAGAAAATATAGTGAAATTGTCTTTAAAATAACGATTTTATTCTTTTAAAATAATAATAAAAATAATAAATAGATGGACAAAAAATCGAGAATACCTTTCTTATAATTTCTTCCTCTTGGACGCATATAGTGTAAGAACAGTAAAAGATCTGAAGAGGTTGGCTTTTTGTTTTTCAGTGATTACTTCTAAAGGGTTATATCATTATTTAGAAACAAATTTACATGCAATATATGCATTAAGAAGACAAATCAAGGGCATTATTTGTTTTGTAATTGTCAAAATCGAAGGCTACAACTTACAAAAAGTGAATACATCGTTTATTTGTAATTATCTTTTAAATATATTTTGAATCTGATTTCGAAGGTCGCTAGTACCTAGATAAGTCCGGGCTAGAGGAAACATATCGATGTCATGATTTGAGAAAAATGGATTATGCAAAATGGATAGGCCCAGTGGCCCATTTAAGCCCACAAAATATGTGGAATATTATCCAGAAAAATAAGTTAATTCAAACACTAGTGACAACCTAATGATGGTAAGATAACGCATATTGTTCCGATTCGTCTATCTAAAACAAGAATCTAAAACAACAACAACGAAACTAAAACGCAAAGAGTTGCTTGACATTGTAAGGGCTGGTCACATTGGGAGTTCCACTCCAAATCATCTTTGCTAATTGAGAATTGGTCCGCTCGGTGGTATGACCTCCATCGAAGAACACGTACTCACCAGGGTTCGAACCTCCCTTCCCGCCGAAGTAACAAGGCACTGTTCCATTCTTGAACCCATACTTGGTTGGGTTTAGGACCCTATCCCCGAGAGAATTGTAGTAGTCGAATATGGAGTGTTTGAGTCCTGGCAATTGGGTCGCCATCCTCTTCAAGGCCGAGGAGAGAGCTCGGTTATGCATCCTCGCGAGCGAAGAAATACCCTCAGCGCACACTGTTTTTCCTGATGGGTCCTTGGGATTCATTGCGATGAACATGGGAGTGCACCCTAAAGAACCCACATCTTGGAATGCGATCTTCCTCCCTCCCATCGCGTACACTTCCTAGGAAATATAACATATAGTAACATTTTAGCTCGAATTACGCATATGCACATGACAATAAGAGTCAAGATAACAAACGAGTCAAACACGTATTTTTTAAGAGATACAAACCGTATCTCATTTAGAGTATCCTAAATCATTTTTATGTTACCTCAATACCTTAAACTTTCATTAATTCATTTAAAGTACTCTAAATCTTTTTTGTGTCACCTAAGTACTCTAAACTTTCATTAATTCTATTTTAGTACCCACTATTAACTTTTCATCCAAAACAGGTAAAATGTTCATAATACTCTTCACTAACAATCAAATTTAAGGTAAAGTTAACGGTGGGTACAAAAATAGAATTAATGAAAGTTTAGGTTACTGAGGTGACACAAAAAGATTTATAGTACTCTAAATGAATTAATGAAAGTTTAAGGTAATGAGGCGACAAAAAAAATCTGAAAGTAATTTAAATGAAATATGAAAGATTTAAAATACTAAGCTGGAATTATCCCTTAAAAAAACTGGTCGGAAGAAAATAAATGCATTGAAAAGACCGAAAGTCCCGAGATTAAAAAAAACCCACATAACACAACACATACTGGCGTACCTTAAGGACGGCCGTTAAGTTGGAGACGACGGTAGATACGTATTTTCTCCGATCGGAGTGAGTGGTGTTGGGATCGGCCGTGTAATAACTGAAGTAATCGTTGCCTCCCATGCTGAACAAGTATACGGCTCCGCCCAATATCTTTTGGGTTTTCTTACTACCAAGTTTATGTGTTAAGGCTTTCTTCACGTCCTTGAAGTGACTCAGCTGAGTCCTCAAGCTTATCTTAAATAAATCCAAAAATAAAAAAACCACAGGGAATAAATAAACATGGCTAGAGAAAATATATATATGTCTAGTATATAATGCACGAGCATGATTTTTATTTAATTATGTAAATCTACTACTGAAATGTATTCATTTCAACACGTTTATGTAGGTACATTACAACTACAAGGGATAGAGACTGGGACAAATTGATCAGATTAGTTCTAAGACCTTCCACAATAACGTTGATTTTGCTTCTAGTTTCGGCATCGGAAAGAGTAAAAGAAAATGAAAAGCCGACGTGTCGCCTTCGATTTTCTCTCTCCTGACGATTCTCTCTTTCGAGTCTACAAATTCATCGATGTCGATTTTCTCTCTTTCGATTCGTTCTTCTCTCTGTCTCTCTCCTCCCTCCGCTTCTCCCTCTCCTTTTTGCTTTCCTCTCCTTGCTCAACGATTCTTATCCTTACACGTGTAGATTCAACCCATCAAATCTGGCCCTCTACTACAGAATCGACAATCTCCGACCCTAATTTTGATAGTTGTATTGATAGTTGCCTGCCAAATCAAATAGAAAAAGCACGCATAATTTTCAAAATGATGAAATTATCGTTCTTCCTCTTATTTGGACGTGACAAAAGAATGTTCAAGGTACATATGACAGAACATTTTGATCTCGACAGGGACTCGGCACTCCCGATCTAAAGGGGACCAAACGAGAAAAAAAAAGTCGTGTTCTGGGCATGACAAAGATTTAGTTCTCTTGATCGAATACAAGACGAGTATGCCCAGGAATAATATATATTTACATATTGCAATCTATTTATATAACAAAAATTAAATTTGGTCTGATGATAGCATATTTTGACTCTAAGAGAATAAGATTTTGATTCTCAATCGAGCTTATCGTAATAGTTTATGAAGAATTTATGCATTTTATAGGGTGAATCCCCGTCCCTAATATGGTGAAATTGTCGAAGACAAGGATTACTGATCCCACCTCAAACACACATCTGTTGCCTTCCCAATTACAAGGTAACAACCTATCACAAAACAAATGTCTTTTAAGGGACTGGTTAGCATGTTCACTTGATTTTTATTTCGGGTTAATACCTTTTTATACTCATTTTCTATTGGTAACATATTTTTTGTACTCTTGTATTTTGTAACGTTTAATAACAGTCCATCCGTTTTGATAACTGTCATTTAATACTCTTTATAAATTGGTCACGGATCATTTAATACTCCTTATGTATTGATAACAGAACATTTAATACTCCTTATGAATTGGTCACAGATCATCAAAATGACGTAAACTTGATCAAAATTTTATCCAAAGCATTACCAATACATCATGAATTGGTCACAGATCATCAAAATGACGTAAACTTGATCAAGATTTTATCCAAAGCATTACCAATACATCGGGACACTGAAGGAGTATTACCAATACATAAGGGGTAGTAAAGGTGATTAACTCTTTTATTTCCGACATAAACGATATCCAAGAAAAAAGAATGTAACACAAAGTGAAGACGACAGTAGCAACCTATAATCAAACCAAACGACGAGATATATTTCTCTCATTATCCCTTCATTTTAAAACAAATCAAATATCGCTAGAACACTTACCGACCCTGGATGAATACCCTCGAGAACACCAGCTCCGCCGGAAGCAAAATTGGCCCCTTTCGTGAAATCGTGAGCACCTGGTGCCAAGTAAGGTCCCAGAATCGGCAATTTGGCAAATTGGGCTGCACAACAACTCCAAATTTAAATATAGTCTCGTTGTACTTTGATCAATTCTCAAATCATAACTCACACCTATCGGCATATAAATATAAAAATATACCGATGAAATCGGGGACAATGCGGCCGTCAGAGAACCTGCCGGTGGCGTGTTTGAAGAAGGTCTCGCCGTAGGGCAAGGAATTACAAGGGCCTAAGGTGGCGTTGGGGAGGTACTGGTTGTTACCGGCGTCGAACAGCGAGTCCCCGAACACAAACAGAGCCTTACCGGTTCCGGTCGGGCCGGTCGAGTGACCGTTGCACCCAACCGGGTTCATCGCCAGACCACTCACCAATACAGCAACATAGGACAAGTATAAAATGTACGAGGCTTCCATGGATGGCTTCAGATTTCTTGTTTCGTAGTTTGGTCTCGAGTTTTGCTTCATATATATATATATATATATATATTTATAAGCCTACGAAGGATAATATATATATAATTCTCGTGACTACGATGAGTTGTGGTTTCAGCTCATGTTCGGTCTGAACTGAGCTTTGCGTTGACTTACAGCTGATAACCTGACGCGCGTAATGTGTGGTCGGGCCGACATGTCGTATGGGTTCGTTTAATTGTAGCCACAGATTCAAATCACTGGTCTGAAGTGAACCCAGCTAGGATAGTGAAGAACTTTTAAATGTTACTTTATTAGTGACTTGTATCATCATTGCTGACGTATTTATTTATTTTAGGGGAGAAAAAGATATTTTTTATTGAAAAAAAACATTTCTGGTTGTAAATACACGTGCATATGTGAATGGCCACCACCTATCAAGCATTTGGCAACCATGCAATCCTTAGTTGATGACTAAGGTTAAGGCTTAAGTCCATACATATCAGAGTGAAAATAATAAGAAACAATAAAGAAGAGTAAGTTTGTTTCGGTTAAGTAAATTTTGGTTCTTATCGTTTGAGAAATAATTGCAACAAGTTATCAGTACGAGTCCGCTCCGTTTAAATCGTTGTTTCTCAATTCATTATTTAGTACGAACGCACTATTCTACTGTTCAGGTATCAGATTTTCAAATTATCGTTAATTTGTTTATACCTGATTAATGCTCATTTATATAAGTTTATTTACGGTTTCCAATAAGTATCTTTATGTCTGCCAATATAAATTGGATCTTTCACATCAAAAATTTGATGTTTACAGTATACTTGTATTTTGTCGTTAATACTTGAATTTAAGATTCATTGAAACCAAAACGTTTGGACCGGAAGTTCTAAATACATAATACCAACGACCTGAAGTCGAGTATGATCCCGACACACAATTATTTTGATCAATGTTCAGGATGGATAACTTGACAAAGCTTAATTATGCACCCCTTAAACTAGATGGGAAGAACAATTATGAATGGGCGCTAGACACGACTCTCCACTTGAGATCTCAGAATCTTGGAGACGTCATAAAAGAGGGGAATAACGAGTCAGTTAAAAACAAAGCCACAACCACAATATTAATCCGTCATCACATGCATAGAGACCTACGACTTGAATATATAGCTGACGAAGACCCCCTTAGTTTATGGGTTCAGCTCAAGGAGAGATTTGAGCATATGAAAGCAATGGCTCTCCCTCGTGCCCTATATGATTGGTCTAACCTCAAGTTACAGGGCTTTAAGTCTATAAATAAGCTCATCACGAGAGACGGAAGAAAAGGGACCACGAGCTGAAATCCATCGAGGCAAGGCTAGACACGACGAGACCATCGACGAGGCGAGAAAGACCCATCATGCTCCATTCCCCTGAAAGCTCAACAAGAAAACACCTCTCCCATCTTAGTCCTTTGTTCGTCAAACTCTGGACGCTGACGAGACCACACGAGGGGAACCACGACGGCAGACACACGGCGAGAAATCATTCAAAGGTGGTTCGCCGGCTGTTCCTTGATTTGTAGCGGCGACTGTCCCGCGCCACCATGCCCTCCATCTCCCCCACGTCATCATTCCCGTGCGCCTCCACTGGATTCAGGAGCTCCAAACCCTCGCAAGCACAGACGGTGAGAATTGGAGAAGACGAAGACACTTTTTTTAATACTTACATAGTAAAAAAATTTAATTATTAAAAATTAAGGAAATAAAACTTTAATTACTTTAAATAATAAGTAGATCAAAAATAAAAAAATTAATTAATAAAAATTAAAGAAAATAAGGAAATTTCTGAAATAAAAAAATACTTATTTTATTGGTCTTGATTTTTTTCTGATTTAATAAAGAAATTAGATTATTAATATAAAATAATATGTAAAAAATAAATTTAATCGAACACTTAAAAGAACTAATAAAGCAAGTTAGAAAAAAAATCAAAAGGGTAAATTTAAGTAACTAATAATAATTAACAACTGCAAGTATGTCATTTCGCCATTACAGTAGCCGTCTTGCGTTTCTCTCTGAAACCCTAGACTTGGTTTGTTGGAGAGCATGGAGAACGACAGGTTATCTTCACTCTCTGTAGATCCGGAGGCGTGGGAGGAGCCGGAGGAGGTGCTATCGGTGGAGCCGCAGCCGCTGATGGACGAGGTAGATGCAGCGCCGGCGGCGATAGGAGGGACCGGGGCTGAGAAGGCGAGAATGCAAATATATAAATGCAAAGCATACCACCCCACACTTTAAACCTAAGCATTGTCCCCAGTGCGACTCTAAACACATATTTACACATGCACCCGATAGATGATAACAATAAACACCCCACACTCAGAATCAGGCAACATACAAGTCAAGAAATCCTATATGCATGGTCTATCAGCACAGCAATTCGGGTGCTCAGCACCCCCAGATAGCATATATGAGATATAATAGCGGTAAACAATATAAAACAAGAAGAGAAGAGATACTTCCCCTCGAAGAACCGCTACTCGACTTGTAAGCCGATGTGGGAGTCCTGACGTGCATGGATGGATGGAAAGCTCATCGCCCGAGTGAACTTCTCAGAAGCTCGGCGCCATGGCATGTGACTAAACCGCTCCTACTTTCCATCCATTGTTGGGGTGCCTCCCAACTAGCCCATTTGTTTAATGTCGTTAGCTCGACATGTAGGAGGCTCAATCAGGAGGCCTCCCAAGAACCTCATACTTCCATTGCGTCCTCCTCTTTAAGTGTGGATGTGAAGACGGGAGAAGGAATACAATGTAGTATATGAACCTCTTCCTTGAGTTCTGCACAAACTCCAAACTCAAAGCCAACATCATCAAGCTTGCCTTAACAGAATAATCATGATCAAACTAATCTTGGCATAGCTTGGGAGGGATTTGAATCCCATGAATCGGAAAATACATATGCCCGAAAGGGTCAATAGCATCCACCGAAATAGAATAATAGCTCACAAACAGGGAATGGGAACTAGCAAATGAATAAAAAACTTTATGTTCAACATTAAATTTATAAATCAACGGTATAGGTTGAACATAAAGAATTGATTTGCTAGAATCTAAAAATGAATCTCCCACACTAAATGGAATTTCGACATCATGCTCGATGTCTAGCAAAATAAAATCATTAGGAGATTCAAACATAACCCCTCTCTTGAGAGCATCTTCCATAGTACCCCTTGGATATCTAATCGATCTGTCAGCCAACTCTATGGATACTATGGAAAGATTTGGCTCATCAAGAGTTTGTGAACTATTTTCTACAACTGTACATTCATTATTTACATCTATAGAATTCAGTGCATCAAAACTACATGGAGATTGATTTGGCATAATAGAAGAGGGATAAGAATTCGATACCTCACATTCCGCACTTACCTCCAAACTCATGGTTGAATCACGAGTTTCTTGCTCCGTTGTGTCACATAAGTGCTCGGAATGATCATCCTCAATGTGGACTGCTTGATCATCAAAGTTTGTCTCATTGATAAATTGCACGAGATCGACCATTTGACATGAAAGCTCTTTCATCATGGATGTTTGTTGCTCTTGTTTCCTTAACATTCGCGTCATCATCTCGTCCATCTCATCACGTCGCTTATCCTCCTCGTCAAGTTGATTAAGGTAAGCAAGACAAACTTCACGAAGTGCTAACTCCTCATCATTAGGCAATTGCGGTTCAAATTAATAACCTTGATCAAAAGTGGAAGCGTCCTCCCAATTTTGATTGTAGGCATTTGAATGCACAAGAACCCCGCAATTGTAAAACAAATGATCATTAGCACCACATATATCACAATACACTCTATTAGGGAACCAATTCTCCATAAAAGCTACGATGCAAAGAATAAACTAAAAGAAAAATATATACAAGAATGAAACAGACGTAGCACAAACTATATAGCAAGGGTCGCCTAATTGCTCCCCGGCAACGGCGCCATAAAACTTGACGCCCTGCGGGTTTTAAGCGCAAACTTGAGCACGGCAAGTGCACCGGCCGTCAAGTAGTAACCGGAAGTAAATTCCGGGATATCGAGCCCAAGAGAGCAAAAGACAATCACTTGATATTTATAGTTCGTAGCTAAACTGTTTCGGTAAAAAATCGAGTTTTTATGTTTTGAAAATAAACCTATAACGACTAAAAAGAAAATACAGAATTTAATAGAGAGCTTTCTTATCTTGAATCAAGTGAAGAGAGATCAAGGGCATGGGTTCATCGAGTTCATTCCATAAAATTGGACACATTCGATTGTAGCGATGTCGATTTATTTTAGAGGCAACGAGTTGTCTCGACTCTAGTCCTAACTTCTTTCGAACGATTCGGACCCTAATGGAATCTAACCACCGAGTTCTTTCGAATCACGATGTAGGAAGACCCAAAGCGTTAATCTCTATGACAACTTCTAGCTTTCGACAAAATGAGTCTATGGTTATTGCAATTGTATTAACCCCGCTAGTTCTAGCTAGGATTTAAATCCAACCTATGATCAATTTTTGACTTAATTAGAACCCTCCTCTTTCGAGCTACAGATCCTAATTCGAAACAATTACCAAGCCTACACGGGAGGTAAAGCATTAAGCACAAATCGATTATAAACACTAAAGCAACTCAACAATCACCACAATCAAAGCATTCAAAATATGGAAATCCCTACTCTAATCCCCCATAGCCATAGAAATTGGGGGTTCAGGTGTTCATGGTGAGAAAATACAAGGATGAAAAGAAACAAACAAATAAACTCATAATCAAGATGAAAGTTGAGATACAATCACCGAATTAGTTGTCCAAAGCTTGTTCTTCTTCTCCTCCAATCTCTAATCTTGATGCTCTTGAAAAATCCACCAAAAGAAACCCACTTGTGTAGCCAACAATGGAGCTTCTCTTCAAAAATCAACACCCAAATAAATCTCAAATGATGCTCTACTCACAAAATACAGATCCTCAAATATAGATTCAATATAATAAACTCTCTTATAAACTCTAGAAAAAAAAAAGAAAAAAAAAATCCTGTACAAAAATGGTGCTTCTCCTTCGTGTTCTCTCAGTGCTCTCTATTCAAAATGGAGAAGATGCCCCTTTTCTGCTGTGCGGCGCTAAAAAACATAAAAGGGAAGAGTGCTTCCCTACACGCGTGTCGAAAGGGGAGTGGAAGCTTGACTGGGACAGGTGGCGCGAAGGGAGAGGTAGACTGGCTGGACAGGTGTCCGCAGCAGGGACAAGGGCGGCTGGGGCTGGACAGGTGTCGAACAGGGAGGGGCGGCGGCTGGACCAGCGCCACATGTCGACTATCTGGGCAGCCACGCGTGCAGAAGACGGGCCCGGCTTGACACGTGTCGGCCTGAATGGGGATTGGCGGCTGGCGACTGCGCCATGTGGCAGAAGGAGGTGAATGGCGGCTGGCTGGCGGCTCCACGTGTCAACTCCTGATGGGGTCCTTCCTTTTTGCTCTTTTTCGCTATTTTGCTCGCTCCGGCTTCGTTTGGGCTCCGATTGATCTCGTTCTTGCGCCAAAAAATTCTTCTTTTCAAGACCTACAAAACAAGACCAGTCATGAATATATTTCGGAGCGAACAAAATCGACCCTCCACAAGCACAAAACACCCAAAATGCATCGAAAATCCATCAGAACACCGAACATATCGATAAAATCAATAATTTATACTAAATCTAAATATATGGTAGAAAATCGGGACCAAAAGCCTATATAACTCGATATAATGTGGCACTTTTAAGTGTTAAATGCACCCGCATCAAGGGGCGGCGGGATCCGAAGCCCTTGCTCGTGGTGTGGAGATGATGGAATCCGGCCCTACAGCGGTGCATGTAGTGCTGCTATCATCGGCCCGCTGCAGGACATGGTCTTCTCGGCGTCCAGGGAGTCGGGGGAGGGGATCCGCGGAGGAGAGGGTCGGACTGGAGAGGTAACAAGGAACCAGGCACGGGGGCTGCAGAGTAGGCCTCGCCGGGGTTCGCACTTCCGGCCGGCGGGGGTTCTGCATGCAAAGGAATTTGGATGCAAGCCGTCGGTGGGGGATCTGGTGGACTCGGAGGAGACGCACAGGGAGTCGCCGGAGGCGCTGGAGCATCGGCGGCGGAAAGGGAAGGCGGTGGTCGAGGCTGGGGCTAACCCTAGCGAGTCTGGGCCGGGAGCTGGGCCTGGGCTGGGCCGTGGGGGGGTCTTCATGGGGGATGCGCGTCGTGCAGGCCTGGGCCAGGACAACTGGGTACCTAGAGTGGGCCGGGGCGGTAGGACTGGTGGGCCTGGTCTGGGAGATGTGGCCAGGTGGGCGGGCTGATATGGGGCGGGCCGGGCCGACACAGGTGGGGCGGGGCTGGCAGCATGAGACCATGGTCGTTGGCCGGTGACCAGGACAGGCGGGGGTGACCGTGAGGACTGTCCCGGGGAGGAGACGAGAGAGGAGGGGGGGATGCCGGAGTTGGATGCACGGCTCTCCTCCCTCTGCATTAAGGAGGTTGTCGTCCCGACATGGGACATTGCCAAGGAAGGAGAGCACTTCCGGTTTGCTCTCGCTGCCAAGGTCCTGACATCGAAGCGGTTCTTCTGGAAGTCTCTGGTGGAACGCATGAAGGATCTTTGGGGTCTGAAGGTGGAGGCTCGCCCTCTAGAGGGGGGCTTGGTTGGCTTTTTCTTCCGCACGGCGCGGGAGCGGGGGCGAGTTCTGGCGGGGGAACCATGGGCGTTCTGGGAGTCCTTGGTCCTGTTCACGGACCTGCGCGCTCATATGCAGGTGAGCGAACTGAGCTTCCATCAGTTCTCGGTCTGGGCCACAGTCTCCAACTTACCAGTGGGGGCCTGGAACAGAGAGGTGGGATTTCGGATCGGCAGTGCTCTGGGCACCTATCAGGCTGTGGATGTGGACGGGGCAGGGAGGTGCTGGGGTGATTTCATGCGAATCAGAATCCGGGCAGATATCTAGCAGCCGCTGTAGAGTCAACTCTGGTTCCGGTTATCGGAATCGCAGGTACGGACTTTACTCCATATCTCCTATGAGTACTTACCGGACCACTGTTATGGATGTAGTTGCGCGGGGCACCTGTTCCCATCGTGCCCGGTGCCGGGAGGGATCAGGGGCCACTCGTTGCGAGCCCGGGGGACCCGAGGTCGGCCTTGGAAAAGGCCAAGCATGGGAAGGCGATCCCGGGTACAAACTGGACCTTCGGGGAGGCAAGGAATAAGAGGGGTCGGGGGGGGGGGACACCATCTCTGCGATATAGGCTCGACAGGGAGCAGGAGAAGACCTTTGAGACGGACACCGAGGCGGTATCGTCTGTTGGGTCTCGAGGTAGGGTTGGAGATGAACCAACTCGCAGCGGAAAATCAATGAAAACCAAGAGACAATTAAAACCATGAAACAACTAACAAAGAATGGATTAACAAGAGAAAAATTCAGCACTAGTTCTTACCAAAACAAGAACACCGGTTAACGAATGATTGGCTTGAGTCTCCAAGACGCCTACGTATCCACATGGGAATCAAAGCCACGTAGTTCTTCTCTTTGAGGACTCAAGAACACAAACATGGAGGTGGAAACTAGCCAAACCCGAAATGGCCATGGAAGAGGGAGAGAAAATGTGTTTCCTATTCTTGTCTTGTGTTTGTTATGTTGAAAAAAGATGACTTAAACATAACAAAACTCATACTTGTCCAACTAAAGGCATGGGACAAGTATGGTGTCAAGTAAGGTGTAAATAGGACAAAGTATGGCAAGACAAGATTGGGTTAGGTGGTGAATCACCAACACCTTAATCCTTGTCTTGCTTACTTAGTACTAATTAATCAAGACTTGATTAATTAGTTCCATGGGCCTTGGTTGCATGGGCCTTTCATGGGCCTCTTGGAACATGGCCCGTGGCCATTTCCAACGAGGTCCCATGATTCGCTCATCGCCTCCATGCCTTCCATACCGGAAATGTCCAACATTATCCGACGCGATCAATCCCAAGACTCCAAGCCTTGTCTCGATCTGTGAAGTCCTATTCACTTACGGGCACATGACCCAAAACCCAGTTTTGGTCATGTCCCGAGACAACTCCCTTTTGGCCATTCTCCATAAATGTGTCAATGAGTTTCATCCTCCGGTGTGACCCTTAGGTTTATGCATGTCAATAGATCAACGTAAAATCCCATTTTACTTGATCCTATTTAAGTGGCAACTAACGAGACTTTAGTATTGCCTGACACTACATAACGAATCGACCCTGTCGATTCTAACCTTTCCGTCGTCCCTGTCATTATCCTTTTATCTCCGATATCCTGATTGAGATAAGGCATAGAGCCGTCATCCTTATTATTCTCAATCACCGTTCCTTGATATGTGAGATGACTGAAGATATGATACCCAGTATCATGTGCATGGCCATGCTATTCTTCCAGTCACTCTCGATCAAGTGGCCGAGAACCGATATCTTTCCCATACCTTAGTATGAGGGATAAATCCCTTAGCCGTCTTTCGTGTCACTCATGTAGCCCGTCCCCAAGCCAATCCTGGCCGTTATGGAAGCCCTGTTACGGACAACGTTAGGCTCAGGTCAAACTCAGTTGTTGACTACATAGCGATCACAAAGACTCCTTGGTCTAAGGATACATGACAAGCTACAACACTGAATATATTCATGACTTAATCTATGACACATATTCAGGGCGGGTCGTCCAATATCATGTCCCACATGATATCTATGATCAGACTCCGGAATCCCATTCCAATGACTAACAGAACGTAAGCCATAAAGAGCCATCTTTCATACTAGTCGCTTCTAGTGAAGCTTTGTTGACTAGGGACCCATCGAGTGTGATCTATCTCGATCTATGGTTCTATTCGCATGGTGGGCATAGATCAGAGCACACATCGATATATTACTCCAACACATAAGTAATATAAAGCCGCTTTAATTTTATTGCTAACGATGATATATACATTTGGACATTTAGGATTGAACTACGGGCACTAAGACTAACACGTCCAACGGGGCACGGAAGGAGCTGAGTCCGACACTTTCTAGGAAAAAATGCCTAGCGAGGGAGGAAGATCAGATCGAGTCCAAGGACTCGACTGCGTCGGACGGGGAATCACAGGCAGCAGCTGCGGGGGGCGCCAAGCACCTCCGCCTGAAGGAATGAGTCAGAGGTGGCCCGGGGAGGGGTGGATCAATTTTGGCCCCTTCCCGGCGGATGGATGGAGACGGCACCATCTTCAGTTGATGTTTATCTCCCCTGCCAGTCCGGTGTCAGCAATCCCGCGTTCAGGAGCCCTACCATTATCACTCAAGGGAGGACGACGCACGCTGACATACCGGGGGATATATAGGTCCACTAGTGTTCCCCTAAACGTGGCTGACTTCGCCTCGTCCCAATTGGAAGAGGAATGCTGTATCGGTGCCACCAGACGCTACCACAGATACCCCCTTCGTCCGCAACCTTTCACTAGAGCCGATTTTATTGCTTTCATTTCATTTCAGTTTACTAGTTGGTTTGAATTGTGTAGGTGGAGTATGATTACATGCCCATCAAAGTTGGTTTTTGCCTTTGTAGGTGGTGTATGGTTTCAGTACCCACCAAACTATCCTATTATGATCTAATACAAATGCATGGTTATCCTAAAAAAAATGTCATTTCGCCATCTGAGCGATGTCAACAAATGCTCTCTTGGGAAAGAAAGTATGGAGTCTGGTCAATCGTCCTCAGTCCTTGATGGATCGGGTGCTTAAGGCACGGTATTACCCAAAGGTCAGCTTTCTCGAGGCTGGGGTTGTGGCCAATCAAAGCTTTACATGGGCCAATATTTTGTCCGCTCAAGAATTACTGCGGGGTGGCCTTCAGATAGCGATAGGGGATGGCCGAGATACCTTCATCAAGGGTACTCCATGGCTCTTGGGGCCTAACCCGGAGATCACTTCGTCTAATCAGGCCCTGGTTGGGGCTCGAGCTGCATGGCTCATGGTGCCAGGAAGGATGTCACCCGGATGTGTCAGAACGGGATAATATACTTCAGGTTCCTCTTTCGTCACTCAAAACTAAGGACACGTGGCATTGGGCTGCTGAGCGGACTAGGCATTATAATACAAAAACAGGTTATTCGATACTGGCCACGGCAAGACAGACGGCGAGGCAGCATACGACACTAGTTACATGGTCTGCCCTTTGGTCGATCCCCGCCCCCCCCCACGTCAATCGTAAGTTTGTTCCCATCCTAGCTACTTGTGATGTTTGTGGGCGAGCCCCTGAGACATTTGACCACTTGTTCCTCAAATGTGGTTTCGCAAAGACTTGATGGGCTCAGGCTAGGGACCTTATTCCCTAAGGTATATGAGGTACTTTTGTGTAATGGTGGGAGGGGATAGCGGCGGGGAGGCCTCGTGATAAGGTGGCAACGGTTCTCTCTAATCTATGGGAAATATGGAAGGCCAGGAATGAGCTTAAATGGAGGGGTACACCCCCGGCGGTATTACGGTACTCTCATCGGCGGCCGCTCATCTGTCGGCCTGACGGGAGGCGAAAGATGCTTCCCCGAAGCCTAGAAGTGTACCGTCTGTCTGGCCGGCTAAGTGAACTCGCCCGCCCCAGGTACTCTGTTGATTAATGTGGATGGGGCTGTCTTCCAGGATACGCAACAATCCGCATGGGGCATCATTGCCCGAGACACCTAGGGGTCGGTTCTTCTGATCGCGAATAGTATCCTACAAGGAGTATGGGCCCCGGTCATGGTTGAAGCTTGTGCTTTAACGACGACACTGAAGAATGTACCGAGTTTTAGATCTAATGTTTTCATCCGCTCTGATGCTCAGGTCCTCCTCAACCTGATCTCTCATGGTGATCCTCTAGTCTCGCCCATTGGAACGCTGATTAGAGATATCCGTGAGCTTCTTTCTCAACAAGAGGGGACAACTCTTCAATTTGTAAAAAGAACTGCGAACAGGGCTTCCCACTGGCTAGCCAGGGAAGCTCGTTCTATGCATGTTCTTCAGTGGTCGGGCCATGTGCCTGGTGCACTCCAATATATCGTTAATTCTGACCTATAATAAAGTTGCACCTTTCGCTCAAAAAAATAGAGGGGTAAAACATTTTTTTAATTCATATGGGTAAGTTAAATCAAATTTAGAAGGATAAACTGATCATTTTATGTCATATTGTTTGTTTTTACTAATATAATCATATGACCAATAATTAAGGTATTGCATTTGTGATTTTGATTTGTTGGATAATATAATATTCGTGACCAATACCTAGGAGTAAGTTTAATATTTAATCCTATACACATATAGAGATTAAGAATGTTGTTTTTTTTGACGAAAAGCGGGAGGCATCAATTTTATATATCAATCAAAGTGACATGCGTACAATCTGATGAAAGCGCTCGAGCAATCGATAAAAATTACAGACTCCAATCTAACAAGCCTATAATATAATATTACCGAACTCCCTACTAGAAACGTACATAGGACGCCCTAGAACGTGCAAACACGTGCACGTCAAAAGTGCAACAAACGTGCACACCAAACCGTGCCACATAACGGGCATACCAAACGTGCAACTAGTGCACACAAACGGTGCAACTAGTGCACACCCAATCTGCACCAAGTGCAGTTATTGAAAAAACTGAAAAACGAAAGGAAAAAAACCTAGCCGATCCAAAGTCGCCACCGTCTAACAAGGGACCTTGACACGAGGAATCCAGAAAACGCGAAACTCCAGATCCCCGCTAAAGGTAACCGTTCAGGCCGGATCTGCAGCGTGACGAGTCGCCGGAGATGCCCACCACCGCTCAGACCCACCTTAAGAATGTTGTTGAATTAACATGGCTGGTAAGAAAAACATGAAATGTGAATGAAAACGATTCTTAAATGGGATGATTACACTGTAACTATACTTAACCAGACATAATTATGTCTTATTTTAAGTAAGATAACCGTTCAAAAGTCGGAAATAAATAGGTGTAGTTAAGTGTAACTATCCCTTCTTAAATCAAAAGAGTGGGTGCATATTTTTATCATCCTCGTCCATCCGAAAAAGTTGTTGCACATTGTAAGGGGCAATGACACTTTGATCACCAATCCACATGAGTTCAGCCATTTGATAGTTCAAAGCTTGAGAAGTATGCGCTCCGTCGAAGAAAACAAACACGCTCGGATTGCTGCATAAAAAGTATGGACTCGTTCCGCAATTTGCAGCATTAAGTTTTCCTCCGTATCCGCAACATGCTACTTCACTGTCTATGAACCCTACAATCATTCAATTGTCAAATTAAACGTACAAAAACTTAAATAAAATGTGAAAGGACATATTGGCCTTTTCATGTATTCTTAGTCTTTTTTAACCGACGACGATAACTGAGACTTGCGAATTCGTATTGGATACTTTATAAACTTGTTAAGACAACTAAAAATATGTGACCAAAACAATATGACAACTATTGATAACTCCCCTAATGTATTTTTATTCTTAAAATACAGTCCTACTAATCCAAATTATCAGAACTTCATATACAATTTATCGGAACCTTATTGACACCTTGGCAGCTAAGGTTTTAAAAATAACGTGCATTGAGTTTTAATGCAGTGTGCCACACGCTTTGGTCGTAAAAGTTCGTACAATACACGCTCAAAGTTCCGAAGATTTACTATGTTTTCACGTTTTGTATGTAAATTCTAATGTCTTAGACGTATACTCTTAATACAGATTTATATCCGAATGTTTCCCTATATATACACGCGTTAGGATTAAATGTACAACTTACCGTAGTTTGTGCAGTTGTTAATGCGGAGAGACAATTGATTGTAGTAATCAAATACACCGTATTTGATATCCTTATACTCTTCTGAATCCGTCATATTCTCGAGCATGTTCCTCAAGGCAACGTTGTGTAACCTAGCCATAGTATTTGTGTTTTCGTAGCATCCCTCCGACACGCCCAATGCATACAACAAAGCAGGCACACAACCTAACGGTCCAACGTCTTGAAATGCAAACTTTCTCCCTCCCGTTCGATATATTTCCTGCATCCGAAATACATTCACGCATTACTTAATTTTCGTAGAATTGTAGCGATTAAGAATCAATGGATGACGGTAAATGTTTTTTTTTTTCTTTTTATATAGTTTGTCATTCTGTTGTAATTAATACAAAAATATTGAATTTTTCGTATCTCTTAACTTTTTTATTTTATATAGTAAAAAGAGCATGAAATTTAAGAAATATGAAGATTTTCTTTTTTCTTACTTACTTTTTATTATTTAGATTTAAATGTTTAAGGTCAAAATAAATATTTTAGAATAAATTTATACTTAGTATAATAAAAGGACAAGTTCAATTTTCTTTTGTAATCATAAAAAAATGGATAAAATTATAAAAATAAATAAATATATCATAATACTTTTTTTCCGTTATCTTAAAATCAAATAGGGATAAATTCATAATGTAACGGTAGATAAATGATGTTTTGAACGTCATGTCACTAACTGACCTTTTTTTTCTTGTAGAGATAAATTCATGACGTATTGGTAGATAAATGATGTTTTGAACATCATGTCACTAACTGACCATTTTTTTCTTCTAGAATCATAATAATCGACTATCGAAACTATTAAAAACTAACTAAATCCGTTCGAATCGTCAAAACTTGTTAATTGATCATGCAAAATTTCAAATTTGCGCTTAAAGAAAAAGTCAGCTTGTGTTATGTAATTGTAGACAAAACCCGTTTCGTAACCCTAGATGACCTTTTTTTCAATCCTAGCTGACTTTATATTTTTAAAGATAAAATATGACGCCAGAGTGGAACATGGTATAACGTACTGAAATATGATTTTTTATCAATCAAATATAATCGGTCATTCACCTGGAGTACTGCTTTCAATCCTTGGATGACCAAACCTACTCTATCTTGCATCTCTTGCTCGGTAGCATTCAGGTTTTGGGTGCTAAAATCGAAATAATCATTGCCTCCTGTGCTGAATAAGTAAACCGATTTATTTACCATATTTTTGCTCTCCTCGTTTTGTGCCGTTAAATTCTTGTACAACCTCAACTGCTCGTCCAAGTTCATCTGAAATCCGTAAAAATTTAAAACATTAACGATATATAAACTATACTTATATATATATTGAGTTAGGGCCCTCGTACTAGTGGGCACATAGCCAACGAACGACGTCAACTGTGTTGTTACAATAAAAAAATATACTTATCAATGTATACTATCACTTATCCATTAGTCTCCCATTCGAATTCTCAACAAGTTTTGTTGTTATTAATAACATAGAAATAAATTATTATTTTCCTGCAGTTATAGCTCTCGGCATAACCTTGTGTGTTTTAGGGTTTATTGCAATTTCATGGTAGCAACGATGTTCTCATCACCCATCACCGATCGTGAGACAGCAACGGAGGGATCATAGATACGACCGGCGAGTGACACACATCTGAAGCCCTAGTTTTCATCTCCACGTGCAACGTCCTCCTCTCCCCGCTCGGCATCCCCGATAATTGGAGAAGCTGCAATAGTGGCGGGTTGAGGCCACGTGTTCTCTGTCACTCCGACGGTAGAACGAGGCCCTCCCGTGATTTCTTGAGTGCGGGGAGGCAACCGATTACAAGGAAACCTCTTGGAGAATCCAAGAGGCCCGATGAGGAGGACCTCGACAATCGGTCCTCGACCTCGCCGGAAACGTCAACATGTTCCCCATTCTCTGTTACCGGATCAATCTCGACTCCCAATGCCTCTCTCTCCAAAAGGTCTGGGACGATCGAGAGTTTAGGGGGAGTTCGGGGCTTTCCATCGGTGATGGATTTCGGAGAAGGAGGAACCGTCGGAGGAGGGGGACACAAACCTCTTCGTGAATGGTGGAGCACTGCCGGAGACCACTCGAGAAGATCCATTTGGAGAGGCGAAGGGGAAGGATTAATGACTTGGGAAAGACGAGATCGAGAAGTCTGGTTTTGAGTGTTTGACACCAGTGATTGTTACCAGATGGAGGCGTCGCGGGAAAGACGATCCGAGTAGGGTTGTTGATCCGAATGGGATAACCATGAGATCAGATGCCCCGATCCGATAGACCCAGATCCATGAAGCTAGCGGGACTGGTTTTGGAAATGGGCTTGGGGTGGAAAGCGGGCCTATTTTGGGCCAAGGAGTTGGTATGGGCCAAACAAAAGGAATCCATCATGAAGGCCCAATTAAGAGTCAAACTCGGCTTGTGTCGAAGCAACGCTAGTTCCAAGGCCCAAACTTTCAGAGTCAGATTTTAGGGGTTGCCAATTATCCCGATATGGGTGATCTACGGTTCAAAGAGGTCGTAGTGCCTCCCTCGAAAGCCTACAGACGAGGTTCAAATTTTTCTTTCGCGTTAACAACTAAGGTTTTGTATACGAAGTCGTTCTTCTAGTGATCATTAGTGGACTTGATGAGCGATGTATGGAAACTCCCCAATGCCTAAGAAAAGTCGTTGAAAGATGGAGTGATTGATTTCTTCTTTAAGACGACAAAAGAGAGAGCAAAGGTCCTTGTCGGAGAACCTTGGTCTTTCAGGAACTCGTTGGTCCTATTTGTAGATCTTCGTCTTGGAATGAGACCGAGGGACATGTTGTTTACTCATTTTTCAGTTTGGGTTCAGATATCCAACTTGCCAGTGGAGGCTTGGAACAAAGGCATAGGTTTTCGACTAGGAGGAGTACTTAGAGTATGTCTGACGGTAGATGATGATGCAGATGGAATGTGCCAGAGAGACTTTATGCGAATTCGGATCATAGTCGACATTAGGGTTCCCCTACAAAGATAGTTGTGGTTCAGACTCAACGAATCGCATGTAAGGAAACTCTTACATGTCTCTTATGAGAGGTTGCCAGACCATTGCTTTGGTTGCAGTTGTATTGAACACCAGGTGTCGGCGTGTCCTCTAGAGGGAGGACCTAGAGGACCATCCCTACGATCTCCGGCGGCCCTCATTCAGTAATGACTCGGGCCTGGCATGGGAAGGCGGTACCGAGAATGAACTTTATATATCTAGGGGGTTCATCGGGTCATCCTACCCCAAACTTTACTCCAGTGACTCCAAGGGCGGGAGCAAGAAAAAAGGGAAAGGACATGTCGAGGAACACTACCCCTAGCCGAAGAACCACCATCACTAGGATCACGACTTGGGGGTACGGGGTCGCCCTATTCTTGCAAGGAGCACCCGGAAAAAGAAACAATGGGGGACTACAAGAGACGATTTCCCAGGAACTCAAACGGAGTACCTGAGGGCGACCAGGAATGTAGGTGTTTTTTCCCTTTCAGCGGGTAGGAAGCGATTAGAGTGGGAGATGGGGAACTCGGAGTTGGAAGGATCTGCACTCTCTAGGGGTGCATCACATATGTCGGCGAGGAAATATAAGCACACTAACCTTGACCAATGAGTAACCGGGGCTCCAGTGGGGGGTTAACCAGAAACTCTACCCCAATGGAAGAAAGGTGGCAGTGGTCTCGTCAAGTTCTGATACGATACTCTTCTACCAACTCGGTTGTCAGCACTCTCGCAATTTGGAGCCCTCCTTTTACCATTCACGGGAGGACGACGCACCCTGGCAACCCGGAAGAGTACACAGTCCGCCTCGACGCTATTCCAAAATTAAACTGGCTCTGTCGTAGCTCTCAGCTTGGACTCACTGTATCGGTGTATTCGGACGTTACCGTAATACCCCTTCTATTATTTCAGTGGCGCAATTCAACAACTTGAATACTTTTATTATTTTTATTTTCTATTCAGTTGTAGGTCCAAGGATATTAGGACCAACTTTTCGTTCTTTGCTATATTGTGTTTGGTTTGTTCACTTTAGGTTGGACATTTTACTTTATATGATAATCTTGTGCAAAACATAAAATATGTCTACATATTTTCTTTTGAAATATATCTTTACATATATAATAATTTTATAAAGAACTAAACTCTTGATACGTGTGATAGGTGACCTTTTTTTTTACGGGACACCGTTATGAATGGAGTTGAAATACGAATAAAATGACTAAATTGACCCCATATTTTTTGTATGTTCGAAATAAAATGTTAAAAATAGAAACATATTTTTTTAAACATGCAAAATGTAATTTTTAATTCACTAATTTCTAAGAAAATGCAAAATAGTACTTTATAGAATTTTTTAAATGTACTTTATAAACATAATAATTCATTACAAGAGGGTAAACCTCATAAAATGACCGTCTTTTGAAGACAACTAATAAAAATTGATTGTGAATTTTGTGGTTGTGTATTTTCTACTAACGAAACACCACATTTTAAATCAAAAATTGCCACGATTTTTATTTCACGATTCCTTTCGAAACGATCATTTTATACGGACTACCCTACACTTAATTACTGTCCTAACATTAAAGATCGTTGGCATCAGAACTTCAAATAATTATTAAAAAGACAAAGGACTTTACAGCATCGGCATGATACAGAACGCCCGAACCGGCACAAGCGAAGTTGTAGCCGAAGGTCCCGTTAGCTTCTGGGTCTAGAGCTGGTGGGATCAGAGCCATCTTTTCGTATTCAGCTGCAATATATATATATATATATATATAATCACTTCATAAGCTTTTACAAAATCCATACAATCGATCATAAGTATTTTTTTTGATAAGCAATTGATTTTATAAATCCTGAACTATGAAATATTGAAATAAGACAGAGCCGAAACAAACCAAAAGACCAAATTATACAAAGAAAAAGTCTACAACCTGACTTTACCGGTCTTGGAGCACAAACAAGTGAAAAAATAGATCTAAATATACTCTAATGTGTCAACCATGAAGCACGAATAAAAGTATAAGTTCCTCAACAAAACGTGTTGTGATCGGAACTCGAACAATCGAAATCCTGTCAAAACTTGAGAAACACCTAGGTTTATCAGGGCCACCTACCTCTCAGAACAGTGAGGAGGGTGGCCACCAACACACCAACGGCCAACGCCTCTAAACGGTGAACTCAGATATGATGGTTAGAACCTTACCGAAATTCATTGAACCCTAAAATCAAGATCACGTAGGTCTACTCCCAACGGCAAAAAATGCCTAAATCATTAAAACCGATGAGCCCCAACCATTAACATGATTGAAAACAGAAGAAGACCAAAACAGGAAATAATAACGAGAAAGTGTGGGATTCTCAACATTCAAACACATATGCCGAGCCTCGAAAATCCGACCACCGGTGATAACCATGGTCGGAGGCCACAACCATCAGCGATGGAAGAGAAGAAGAAGGAACGACATAAGTAGTTGAAGTAGGGTTTTTATGGGAGGCCGTGTTGAGAGAAAAAGCGCTCTCAAATGTTGGACTCTATCAATTCTATCAATCTATTGCAAGTTTTACCTATGAAGTCAGGTACGATCAAGCCATCTGAAAACCTCCCGGTGGCCGACGATGAAGAGGTTCCGTAAGGATAGTGATTGGCCCGAACAAATGCCGCCGGAGTGTAGTACTGGAGGTTTCCGGCGTCGAAAAGCGAGTCGCCGAACACATGCATTGACTTTTCTGCTGCAACTGTTGCTTCAGCTCCACGAAATGTAATTAAACTACATAACAATAAAACCATGACAAAATAGACTAAACTTGCCATCACCATATTGTTTCTCTTTCGTGCTACTTATTGAAATATTACACCACTTTATATACTACTACATGTTACTATTATTAGAACAATTCGTGCTTCTCGTGACCATATATATATTATATATATTTGAAGGTTATTTTTTTATTGTAATAATCGTACACCTATTTAATTATGCGCATAGTTTATTAATCATTGACTCAATCTCACAGATCATAACCTAACATTCATATGACATCTACCATTCTTCTACCGAAACTCTCCAAGTAGTACAGGTTGGGTTTTGTTTGTTCATAATTGGAAATAGGCGAGAAATATTAAACGAAACGAAGAAAAAAAAATCGAGAGAGCAAGATGTTTTTGGTCCTGATTTCCAAACCGAAGAAATAATGTATAATTTTATTTTTTGTTTAAGTCGTTCAAACTTTTCATATTTCAAATTTTATTGCAGAAAAGATGGGTCGAGTAATAAAAGGTTGAGCTTCGTCCAACCTGTAAGGGTACTACTTAAGAGGATCTCCAACGCTAGTCGGTTTGCTGGCATTTCGTTGTTGGTGGAGAGAAAACGTCGTCGGTTTGCTGGCATTTTGCAAACGGTTCGCCGGCGGTTCAGTGCTGACGGAAACTACCGACGCTGACGCATCCATCTACACCAAACGCCCCGAAAAAACACTTTTTCATGCTTTCTCTCTTTTTCCTTTATTCTCATAGAGGAGAAATCTGGTGAGAACCATGTTTTAACGTAGGAACCGCGAGAACCAATCTAAGTCATCCATTTTAGGAATGAATGGATGAGATGCAATTGAGTAGTTAACTGCAAAAAAACAGCACTTTTTAGTAAGTGGTAAGAGCTTTTTAGTAAAACTATCATATTTTTTTTTAACCAATTCACTAATTTAATTTTTCCCGCTTCGTTTGAACTCCGATTGACTTCAAACTTGCGCCATTAGTTTTGTTTTTTAAGGGTTTTCAATCAATATCAGTCATGAATATATTTTGAAGCACGAATTTTTTTTTTTTAATTTCGGGTTAGGTTTTTTTTTAAAAAAAATCTGGGTAATTTTTATCAACACTTTGCTCTGGATTTATCAACACTTTTACACTGGTTTTATCAATACTTTACACTGGTTTTATTACCTCATTTTCCAAAACTGATCATGATTTTATCACCTCATCGCGTGCTTTTTATGAACACTAGTTTTATCATTCAAATTACGTGTGTTTTATCACCCCCATCACATGTTTTTTTGAAGTACGAAAAAAAAATTATTTCGGTGCTAGTTTTTAAAGGAATTATATATGGGTAATTTTTATCAACACTTTGCTCTGGGTTTATCAACACTTTACCCTGTTTTTATCTACACTTTACACTGGTTTTATCACCCCATTCTCCAAAACTGATCATGATTTTTATCATCTCATCACGTGCTTTTTATGAACACCAGTTTTATCAACACTAAACACTAGATTTATCATTGAATTACGTGTTTTTTATCACCTCATCACAAGTTTTTTTATCAACGTTAAACTCTAGTGTATCACACTTATTATCAAAATTGAAAATGGTTTTTATCACCTCATTATTTGTTTCTTATCACCTCATTACATGTTTTTTTTATCAACATTTAGCACTAGTTTTTACACTGGTTTTATTACCTCATTTTCCAAAACTAATCATGATTTTATCACCTCATCGCGTGCTTTTTATGAACACTAGTTTTATCATTCAAATTACGTGTGTTTTATCACCTCCATCACATGTTTTTTTGAAGTACGAAAAAAAATTATTTCGGGGTTAGTTTTTAAAGGAATTATATATGGGTAATTTTTATCAACACTTTGCTATGGGTTTATCAACAATTTACCCTGTTTTTATCAACACTTTACACTGGTTTTATCACCCCATTCTCCAAAACTGATCATGATTTTTATCATCTCATCACGTGCTTTTTATGAACACCAGTTTTATCAACACTAAACACTAGATTTATCATTGAATTACGTGTTTTTTATCACCTCATCACAAGTTTTTTTTATCAACGTTAAACTCTAGTGTATCACACTTATTATCAAAATTGAAAATGGTTTTTATCACCTCATTATTTGTTTCTTATCACCTCATTACATGTTTTTTATCAACATTTAACACTAGTTTGGTACTCCGATATAAAACATTTATTAGTGAATATTTATCAACGCTCAACATTATTTTTATCACCTTGATATAAATTTTTATTTTCGTGCTTCATAATATATTCATGACTGATCTTGATTTAAAGCCCTTGAAAAAAGAAAATTTTTGGCGCAAGTTTGAAGTTAATCGGAGTTCAAACGAATCGAGAAATATTAAATTAGTGAATTGGTGAAGAAAAAATGGACAATTGTCCACATGACACCATGCTATTACAATTATGCTCTTGCTTGTGTGAGAATAGATGAAAGTGGCGTGAACTATGGTAGAATTGAGATGATGATGTGGCATCATGGTGAATGTTGAATTTTAAATGTGTGTGGCTAGGATTGGTTTTCACAGTTCCTATGTTAAGAGTGGTTCTCAATAGATTTCTCCTCTATTCTCATATTTTCTTATTCTTTTCAATTCATTAGTTATCTTATTCTTTTATACTTTTTTTATTCTTTTCAATTCATTATATAGGTAATTTTTTGGCATTTTTTAATTTATTTAACATAAATAATGTTAAATTTAAATTTTATAGAAAGTCGGGTTTCAAGAGATGTTTACAACCTGAAAATCCTCCCAGCAAATTGTCATCCCTTTATTAGCCTACCCGTCTTTGGCATCCTCGTCTTCGGCCCCTAATAGTAAGGTCATTCCTCACCATTTTCATCCAAACAATATTTATTTGGATGTGTTAACTGTTTAGTACTGTAACTATCTATATTCGTCGTGGACTAATTTAGGACTAATAGTTTACTAAACTGTGTTGTGTTGAAATATTTTATGTCTATATGCAGTTTGTGTACAACCCCCATATAGGGTACAATGTACGATTGAGTGCAACATTTTCATCATTTTGGGGGTCATAGACCAAATTTGCCCAATAGATAGAATTCGTTGGACAAACTAAGCCTGTAAGTTCTTCACCAACGGATAGTGTTAAATACATGTGGTGAGGCATACTAGTCTGCTTGCATTTTGAGTAGTCGGTTTGATTGTGTCTAAGTCATTTAATTCCTATACATGAGAACCTTGGTCTAGAACTTTATAGATGTTCTCTCATAGACAAAATAAAAATAAGAATAAAATTCATGAAAATGATTTTAGGTCATCCCTAGACCGTTTATGTTGCATATTTTTATTTGCTAATGACACCGAGATACCATAGAACCGAAGAGAAATGTGCAAGACACAAACTGTTTGAGGTAAAACCATATCCTTTATGTTGATCCGGATTTTTACTAGGCTTCTTATTATTTTGTTGCATAACAAAATGGATAACGAAATTACAATAACGACATGGTCGATTTAGACAAGATTCACTAACAATGGTTGCATATACTCATCGTCCTCGTCCGTCTGGAAGAGTTGATGCACATTATAAGGGGCGATAATAGTTCGATCACCAATCCACATGAGTTTAGCCAATTGGGAGTTCAAAGCCTGAGAAGTATGTGCTCCGTCGAAGAAAACAAGGGAGCTCGGATTGGTGCATAAAAAGTATGGACTCGTTCCGCAGTTTTTTCCATTAACTTTTCCTCCGTATCCGCAACATGCGACCTCACTCTTCTCGAACCCTATAATTATTCAATTGTCGTATATATATGGTTAATTTGTTTCTCATACATATATTCATAGTTAATACTTTGAAGTTAGCCGTCAGCTACAAACTTATTCTTATAACACAGTCCTACTGAGTACTAACCATAAGATTGTACTTATACAAAAATGTTCGAACTTAATTCACAAACTTGGTCGTAAAGGTTTTGATAAAATATGCTCTAAGTCCCAACAATTGTACTAAGTTATAACGTTTTTGTACATAAATTTCGATGGCTCAGACTCATATTTTAATAGGGCTTTTTATCTGATTGGAACTCTGTATTATAAAAATAGGTTAATTATCTTTTGTACCCCTTTTGAATTGATAACATACATTTAGTATCATTTATGAATTGGTCACAAATTATTTAATACCCTTCATATATTGATAACAGAATGTTTAATACCTTTTATGAATTAGTCAAAAATCATCAAAATGACATAAACTTAACCAAAATTTTGTCTAGAGAGTTATCAGTACATCAAAGTACCAAAAGAGTGTTACCAATATATAAGGGATACTAAAGATAATTAACCCCAAAAAATAATTTTTATGGTACAAATCATGAACTTATCTGGGTATTTGAATAAGTGAATTCAACGACCCTTGATCTTTAAGAATATTTTGATTCTAAAATAAAAATTTTAAATATTCAAATTTTATATATTTACCATTCATATCATTATTGATTATTTTCTTAATCTGAATCTTTTATCTAGCCATCCAATTATAGAAATGGGTTCCTAATTGATCCACAAGTAGTGGGTTTTACTGTTTCTGTTTTTTTTATTACCTGAAACCTATTCTATGTATTTACTGAAATTAAATATGCCACTTACCATAGTTTTGTATAGTTCATAACACGGTTATACAATTGATTGTAGTCGTCGAATACTCCATATTTGATATCCTTATACTCTTCTGAGTTCGTCATATTCTGGAGTATGTTCCTCAAGGCGACATTGTGCAACCTGGCGATCGTATTCAAGTCTTCGTAGCATCCCTCCAAAAGACCCATACTATATTTTGGGTACGGGAAACAACCCAACGGCCCAACGTCTTGAAATGCAAACTTTCTCCCTCCCGTCGAATATATTTCCTGCGTCCAAAATATATTAAGGCGCTAGCATAAATTTTCATATATTTATATTCAAACAACTTACAATGAAGAATAATGAAGCATGTATGTGTTGAAACAGACACAATAAGGGAGGCTATTGAATGGGGTAAGGAAAGGGGATCGAGTAATGGGTCGGATATGGGGCGGGTTTTGTGATACTCGGATCCGACCCGATTTTCACACCTGATACCCGTATCTTGTCAATATCCGATCGCTACCCCGACCGTTCATAATTTTCTCTCAAGTATTACTATAACGTATTCATATATGCATGCCAGCTAGGAGTGTTACAGGCCAGTCGGAAGCTCAAAAAACTTGGGCTTTCGCTAAAGCAATTGGTATTAAAGCAAATGTTCCTGATAACATAATTATTGAGCAATTGGAATTGTTGGAGGAAGAACGTAACCACAGTGTTCAACTAGAAGCTAATTCTGATGATGACTTCGATGATTTGGAAGGGATCTCAGACTCGGAGATAGCGGGTGGAGAGGATCTTCCCTTTTCGGCCCTTCGGTAATTGTTTATTCAGGTTCTTGGCAGGCTGGTTTTGGAATTGTTGGTGTTTTTTGCTCTTTGGTGTTGTTCTCGTTTGTTTGGTGTTGTGTTTGTTCTGCTCAAGTTTCTCTTATTCCTTCAGTTTTTAGCTTGGTGGCTTTCGTTCTTGATTTCCCTTCTATTGTGTTGTGTGGTCTCGCCCTTGTTAGGTTGTGGTGACTCTTTTTTGGGAAGTCCGTTTTTCTTTGTTTTGTTTCGATCCTTTTAGGATCTGTTGTTTGGTTTGAGGCTGAGTTTTGTTCAGTCCTCTTGTTCTTGGGCTCTGCCCTTTCCTTGTTTTTTGCCCTCCTTTTTCATTCTCTGAAAAGGTCGAGCTTTATAATATGCATTGCTGATCAAAAAAAATATATATCTATATATCACTGGTCCCATTTTTCTTAATATGACCTCGGAATATTTAGAACCTTATAGTGCACCATCTTATCTCTTAATTTACTACATAGATACCAGAAGCAACTAGCAGTGAAATAATCCATCTTATAATTCCAATGCGAGATAGAAACAAATTTCCGAAATCAACATATGTAAGTTTTCAGTATCTCGTCACAAGCACAACGATACCACCGATTCCCAACCTTTTTGAATATTTGTTTATCACATCCTAACGTATGCAACCTTCAGTTATCACTTCCTAGCTCAAAAAGTTTTTTTTTACAATTCCTAACCCAAATGTGGTATTTTTTTACAATTCCTTACTGCGAAAAAACAACAACTTTTTGTTGTAAAGTACCACATTTGGGTTAGGAATTGTAAAAGAAATTTTTTTTGAGCTAGGAAGTGATAACTGAAGGTCACATAAGTTAAGACGTGATAACTGAAGGTTGACGAGGAATAGGAAAAAACGTTTTTCCTAAGCATTACAAACACTCAGTTACAAATTCCACAAGTTCGAGTTTTCTCCTTCCGGAGATAGGAATGTAATGTTTAGTACTTACGAAAACCATACCTGATAACTGATGGAATTCAAAGAAAGACTCGTGAAAGACATGCAAATGAAACATGGGATCAACAAGAATCTTACCTTATTTACATCATTCATCGATATACTTTAATTGACGAAGTTAAATCGTAATGTCTAAATTTATATTTTGGAAATTATCTAAAATATTTACATTGTTGATACAATAAAAAAATCTCTGCATGTGTACTATTTTTTTCTTGAGAGAAACGATAATATTATTAATATAAAAGCATTATGGTGCCTTCGGGAGCCGGAGACACCATACATAGGAACCAAACTAACAAAACATGAAAGACATATGCAGAAAAGTAAATTTTGCTCTTTGACATAGGAGCGGTCGGAGGGGTGGGACTGCTGTAGCGTCCATGGACACCGATACAGTATACTACAACCATAAGATACTGATCGAGCAGACCAGAGGATAAACAATCAGTGGTGGACCAATTACTCCCTCGGTAAGTCAGTGTGCATCGTCCTCCCTTAACTGATAGTGGTAGGGCTCCTGAACGCGGGATTGCTGACTCCGAAGTGGTAGAGAAGTAACTCATCAACTGTTGGTGGTACCCTTGCCACCTATACACCAGGGAGAAGGTACAGTCGACCAAACCCTCCCTAGCCTTCTCAGCACTCATTCCTGAAGATGAGGGTGCTTGAAGCCCCCCGCCGCTGCTGAAGACGCCTCATTCGACGCCGCTGATTCTTCATCCTCCGCTGATTCCTCTTCTCTCTCAGCCCTCTTGTTTCTCGACATTGAAGGCGTCGGATCACGTGGTAACCATCCTACTGGTATATCAACATCATCTGCACCCCGCTGACCCCAGCGCCCCATGTCCTCCCGCCTCGGGGGTGTCCGTGGTGTCCCCTTGGACTGGCCGCCCTTCCCTGATCCACTCAAATATGTCAAATTCGTCCCTGGGACGGCCTTCCCATGTTTCGCCTTTTCAAGCGCCGATCTCGGGTCCCCTGGTGCCTTCAGCGAGGACCCCCGTACACCCCCCTCGACCGGACAGACCGGGAAGAGATGCCCCGCACAACAACATCCAAAGCAGTGCTCATCTGCATGTGTACTATATACTATCATTTATACATAAATCTCCAATTCGATTTTTTCAATCAAGTCTCGGTGTTATTCTCAATAGAAATTACTCCAGCATTGTAATAACCTTGAGATTTCAACCGGTTTGAAAATAAATACTTAGGCTCGAATTCGGTTCCTTTCACTTAGTTTTTGTCCGTAAGTATTCGATATAAAATAAAGTAAAAATATTTTGATTTTATTAAACAAGTTATATATTTGATTTAATACTAAATGAGTTGACTCACATATCTAATCGCCCACTTCAATTGCAAAACAGAGTCGGGGAATTATGAAAATGTGAATGAAAACTATTTTTAAATGAGATAATTATACTTAACTATACCGAATTATGCATGATTTTTGGGTTAATTACCTTTAGTACCCTGATGTATTGGTAACGCTCTGGACAAAATTTTGGTCAAGTTTACGAAATTTTGATGATTTGTGACCAATTCATAAGGGATATTAAATGTTCTGTTATCAATACATAAATGGTATTAAATGATCTGTTACCAATTCATAAAGGGTACTAAACTACAGTTACCAAAACAGAGGGACTGATATTAAACGTTACAAAACGCAAGGGTACAAAAAGTATGTTACCAATAGCAAAATGAGTACAAAAGGTAATTGGCCCACAATTTTTCAGATAAACTCCTTATTCATAAAATTCGTCTAGATGGTATTCGAAGTTTTCAAAATTTTCATGTTACATTAAAATTAAAAAGACAGAGAGTGACTTAAATGAATTTTAGAAACTTGTTTGGTAGGATAGACATAATTAGATAGAATTATAAGTGTAATTATCTCTATAGAATTAGATGCAAATTTTCATCATCCTTGCCGGTATGGAAAAGTTGTTGCACATTGTAAGGGGCAATAACAGTTTGATCACCAATCCACATAAGTTTAGCTAATTGCGAGTTCAAAGCCTGAGAAGTATGCGCTCCGTCGAAAAAAACAAACGAGCTCGGATTGCTGCATAAAAAGTATGGACTCACTCCACAGTTGTTAGCGTTAACTTTTCCTCCGTATCCGCAACACGCTACTTCGCTCTCTATGAACCCTACAATTATTCAATTGTCACATATACATGGTTATTATTATTATTTCTAGTATGTATTCACAATATATATAGGAAATATTCAGCATAAATTTGTATCTTTCATACGAAATACAAACTGTTAATCTAGACCTTTGGATAATAGAATCAAAGGCTCAGATTTAAACAAAAATCATTAATGCATATTTTTGTAATTAATTTCGTAATCAATCCCCCCTAAACTTTGGTGGCCCTCTGATCCCCTAAATCAATAGCCCATAATGGTTTGTATTTTGCACCTGAATTTCGGTTTGTACCCGAAAGCTACAGGGGGACTATCAAATACAAACTTATTTTCAGGTACAAACGTAAAACAAATTTGGGCCATTGATTTAATGGGTCGGATGGCCACCGAAATTCAGGAGGGTGGTGATTGATTATTAAATTAATTACAAAAATATGTAATAAATCTTGACCTTTAATTCTATGATCAAAGAGCCCAAATTGATAGTTTGTATTTTTTTTACGAAAGATATAAACTCATTCTTGAAATACTATGATACGAATCCTAAGATTTTAAGGGAAACCTCAAAAACATGCATTCGAACGACCTTTGATAGTATAAATGTGTTGTGGTTACCTTTCTTTCTCAAAAACATGCTTATACCTTTTGTTTATTATCAAAAAGTAGTGACTATTTTTTTTCCGTTACTTTGGATGGAAAACGAACATGTGCTCGACACATAGTCTTTATATTTATCATAAATACCGAAATTTTCCCTATTCTTCAGTCTAAATATTGGATATGGTCGTTCCGAGTGTTCAATTTTTTTTCCGGATGTCATTTATATAAGAGAAATATGGAGAATTTTGATATTTATGATAAATATAAAGACCATGTGCCAAGCGCATGTTCCTTTTCCATCCAAAGTAACGGGAAAAAAACAAAATTAAACATAAGTCGCTATTTTTTTTATAATAAACGAAAGGTATAAGCATGTTTTTGAGAAAAAAAGATCGTCACAATACGTTTGTGCTAACAAAAATCGTTCAGAGGCATGTTTTGAGGTTTCCCCAACATCTTTTGTACATAAAAATTGTTAGAACCTTGTCTACACCTTGGCTGCAAAGGTTGCGCGTTTATAAGTTCCAATGATTAATTGTACCACACATTTTGTTGGAACCTTTTCTACAACTCGGTCGTTAAATAAGTTATGAACTTACAATATAAAAATGGTTTTTATAGGTGTATATTAAAAATAAATATATTGACTTACCATACTTTGTATGGTTTGTGAAAAGAGGATTTTCTCTGTCAATATGGATATAGATTTGGATTTATATGATCCACAATTCACCCATAGCAAAAAACAAATATTCAACGGATTTCATCGACTCATCGACACAAATATACGCAAGGAATAAGGTCTAATCAGCATGAGCCGCAAATTTGTACCCTAAAATATAAGGTGAATGTGTTTTTAAGAAGGGATAATTCCATTCTAGTACCCTAAAACTTTTGGATTTCGTTTTTAGTACCCTAAATGTTTTTTGTGCCACTTCAGTACCCTAAATCTTCGTTTATTCCAGTTTAGTACCCAACGTCTGATTTTTTATCTATAAAAATCATTTTTATTTTTCAAAAATTCAATTTGTTTAAACTACCGAAGGGTAGTTTTGGTATTATTATAAAAGATAGGGTCATGTGCAAGGCACATGACGTTTTTCCATCCAAAAATGGATGGAAAATCAGACATTGGGTACTAAACTGGAATAAACAAAGATTTAGGGTACTGAAGTGGCACAAAAAACATTTAGGGTACTAAAAACGAAATCCGAAAATTTTAGGGTACTAAAATGGAATTTCCCTTTTAAGAAAGAAAAAAACTAGCACCACCCCTTGATTTAAGTACTTTTCAAACACATGGGTACCATACTAGGTTTTATTAGAAAAGTACGGATTTCACATATTAGTTGAGTCATTTGGTGATTTAATATGGTTGGATGGTTTTTATATTTAGTTAGACTTGGTACTATGAATAGACAAGCAGATTATCTAAGAATCTATCTATTTTGATTTCCAATTCGTACATATTGATGCAGATCAATAAAAATTATCAACTTATAAGCAGATGAACAACTGATCGGACAGATAAGCAGATGGAACAGCTCACCAGATAAACACCCTTAAATAGTATGCGAAAATTAAACGTATGACTTACCATAGTTTGTATAGTTCTCAAGGCGGAGGGATAACTGGTTGTAGTAATCGAATACTCCGTATTTGATATCCTTATATTCTTCTGAATCATTCATATTCTTAAGTACGTTCCTCAAGGCGGCGTTATGTAATCTAGCCATCGTATTCAATTTTTCGTAGCATCCCTCCGTTACACCCATAACATATGCCATGTACGGTACACAACCTAACGGTCCAACATCTTGAAATGCAAACTTTCTTCCTCCCATCGAAAATATTTCCTGCATTTGAAAACGCACAAGATTTATTTTCATGGATTTACGGTAATAATTCAAAGGATGATTGCAAAAAAATAAATATTATGGTGTATTCATATTCTACAACATGTATTCATTTGTTTTAGTAGTTATAAAAATTAGGGGTGACCCTAAATCTTTCATATTTTATTTGAAAAATCTTAAAAGAAATTTGTGTCACCTCAGTATCTTAAATTTTTATTAATTTATTTAAAGTACTCTAAATTATTTTTGTCACCTCAATACCCTAAACTTTCATTAATTCCATTTCAATACTCACTGTTAACTTTCCATCTGATTTTCCATCCAAAATAAGTAAAATGACCATAATACTTTTCACTAACAGTCAAATTTAGGATAAATTTAGCGATGGATACTAAAATGAAATTAATGAAAGTTTAGAGTACTAAGATGCTACTAAAAATATTTAGGGTATTATAAATGAATTAATGAAAGTTTAGTGTACTGATGTGACAAAAAAAAGATTTAAGGTACTCTAAATAAAATATAACAGATATAAGGTACTAAAGTGAAATTATCCACAAAAACTATTATCACTGAGTGTTTTTTTGTGATTTGTACAAAAATAGCTATTTTATCCGTATAACTTGGATTTTATCAATAATAAGTGAAAAAATATATAGAAATTTCCGTACCCATTTTTTGTCATACAATATGAAGACTAAGAAATTTGAGAGATACGAAGATATGGACTTTTTTCTATAATTATTGTACTTTTTAAATTTAAATTTTAAAGACTAAAACCGTTATTTTTAAATAAAAAATGATTTTTATAAATAAATAAATAAGAAGAATTTTTGAAAACCAGGGACATCGTTTTGATTTGTTTGTTAGTGAAAAGTATTTTGATCTTCCTATACGTTTTGGATGGAAAGTTAATGTCATATATTAAAGTATTTTTTTTTTGAAGTTTAAAGGTACATCTCAAACGAAATTGATAGTTTTTTTCTGAAAAAGAAATTGATAGTTAAAATACCTTAAGTGAAAAGTGAAAACGGTACATAATTAAAATTACTAAACTGATATTTTCCTTTAGATTTATATGAAGTATCGCAAAAAAGAAATCGTGATATTTTTATCAGTAATTCAAATATGTAACCAATTATCACCTGAATTGCTGATTTTAATCCTCGGATGACCAAATCTACTCTTTCTTGCATCTCTTGTTCGGTAGCATTAAAATTGTCTTTGCAAAAGTTGTAATAATCATCGCCTCCTATGCTGAACAAGTGAACCGATTTATTTATCATATTTGCGCTCTCCACATTTAGCGACGTTAAATTCTCGTACAACTCCAATTGCTCATTCAGATTCATCTGAAGATCGTAAAAATTCGAAAAATGTTAATGATAGTTTATATATATAGCACACCGAGTCGTAGGGCATCCACACCGGCGGGCGCCAAGCGAATGAAGGACAAGGACGTCAACCGTTGAGGATGTCGGGCGACGGTAGACGTCTAGTGCCAGACGTAGCGCCCAACAAAGGATATGACGTGTAAGAGAGAGAAACAGAGCAGAAGGAATGTGTGGCAAAAAAAATTGTGACCGTAAAATACGAGTGAAATGACTAAATTGTCCCCATGTTTCTTAGCATAAAAATAAATTGTTTGATATAGGAAAATAGTTTTCAAGAAAACTTGAAAAAAGTAACATTTAATCCTCGAATTTATGAGAAACCGCAAAATAATATTTTTTTAGAATTCTAAAAATATGTTTGCGATTAAATTTATTATAAAAAGGATAAATCACATAAAATAACCATATTTTAAAGATCACTGATAAAGATCTTTGGCGTCAAAACCTCAGGTAATTAAAAAGACGAAAGGACATTACGGTATCGGCATGATATAAAACGCAGGCACCGGCACAAGCAAAGTTGTAGCCGAAGGTCCCGTTAGCTTCTGGGTCTAGAGCTGGTGGGATCAGAGGCATCTTTTCGTATTCAGCTGCAATATAATCATCCAACATGTTAATTACATATATTAATTCTGAAACATATATCGATAAAAAGAACTATAAACTTTTTGTTTTATGACCGTTCTATTTTAGTGGTCAGGGAGCCCATTCTTTGATGTACACATATGTTATGTTTTACTCTAAGTGAAATTTGCACCTTTTAGTAAAAAAAAGTCAATAAAATTATAATTTTAATTAACTGTTTTGGGTTTTAGGGTTTTTGCTTTTATCTCTGCCTTTTAATCATTTTCGTCCCTGCAACTGTATATCAGCTGCATCTTCGTCGTCGTGATGTCGCAGTCACCACCACCATTGATGCAGATTGCTCCTCACCACGTTGCACGTCGTTCCCCCATGGTTTGGCCGACACAATGGGGGCCATGGGTCCGCCTCTCGGGTGCAAGTCTCATCCTCACCCCTCTACGCCATCTTCTCCCTTCGATGGAGAAATCCCTACCCATGATCGACCTCGCGCGCCGACACAGATCAGGAGACAACACGCGGTGAAGATGATTAGGTCGATCATCCAATGGCTTCCTATGGGGGTAACCATGCAGAGGTACGAGCATATGATCAGACAGATCCTACTGGGAGAGAGGTCGTTGGGCTCCACTGTTGCGCCAACTTCTATCGATCAACCAATTCTGCCCTACCCGACTCCCGAGATCCGCACGAAGTATCCAAACCCACCCAGTTGGTTGTCCCCTCCACGAGAATCAGACTTGTATGCGCCATCCTTACCTATTAGGGTTGAACCCATTGAGACCGATCCACAACCAAGAACTTGTGGTGGAAGAGATGATCGGCGCTGGCCAGAAGACGCAGAACAACCGAGAGCGCCTCATACATGTACCATGCTTTCCATTCTGGACGTCACACACCAATCACAAAGAGCATAGAGATTCATCCCCACTTTAGTCCATGGTTGCACTGGGTATGCTGTTATAAGATAAGTGTTTCGATCGTCATTGGAACGTTATCTTTTCCTTTTACATTTATTTCTAGAAAATTCCACGTTGTTTGACTGGTATGGTCGTTTTCCTATATTTCAATAAAATAATAATATTTATGCTAAAAATGTCAATAAAATTATCGTGTGATTTTAAAAGAAGACATCATATGTCTTTTAGCAATAAATTATTAACGAATATACTGTTTAATCCAAACATTTAACAGACGATTCAAGATTGAACACTCTAGTCTTTCTTGTTCCCTAGAGGCGCCTCCCTTCTCCTTTAATGCGCCACTACCGATTCTACAAGTCACCCCTGCGTCTTTGTTATCTGAGACCAATCAACCACCATTACTACATGTCATCGAACTCTTGGTAATTCCCCCTCGACCCTCTAACGAGGTCGTCAGACCCAAGAGGATCCTCAAACCTATAAAGAGGAAAACACCTGCTCCTCTTCTCCGCAACATTTCTTCCCTGATGGCGATCCGCCAATGATCGTTTCCATTGTCCCACCAGCTACTCCTCCTTTCCACGGTGTTTTCTCTAATATCCCCCGTTGATCGTTATCTTTGTCTCACCGGCATGGGTATCGTCCCTCGATGACCTCTAGGAGGGACTCTCTACATTCTCAATTCTTCTGGATGAGGACGCGGTGATTGAGGTCTCGCATGACCTGACGGACAAGACATCCTTGATTTTTCGTCTCTATGACATAGTGGGTCGTCTCCTCACCGTTCTTCGTACAACCGAACGATGGTCCAGGTTATCACAAAGGCTTGAGGTCCATCCTGTGAATGACTTGTGGTCAAAGACCAAGGTTCGGATGTCTCCGTGTTCTTCTTGGTATGACCACTCTCTTGGGGCCGACCAGATTACAGGCTTGGGTCATCACCACAACACACATTGGCCAAATCTAGGAACCCTCTACATCAAGGCACCAACCGGCCTGACTTTCCCACGGGCTTCAAACCGTTAAAGCCACAAGCTCGTGCACTACCCCTGGCGTTAAACTTCCTCCCTAAGATCCCAACATATTCTCATATGCGAAAACCAACCTGGCAGGCCCACTCCAGATAGAGACAGATGAGGGTTTGTCTTGAGAAAGATTGTTGAGCATAATGCTCGTTATCATGCTTAACCTATAATTGAGAGGGGCAAGCACCAGTTGGGTCTTGCCCACTTCACAATGAGGAAGGATAAGCACCACTTGGGGACCGATCATCCAACCAGTGGGGAAGTTGGCTCCCGGGGGGTGGTGGGGGGAAGAGAGAGGAAGATGATCAGGGTTCCAGTCTTGAACCAAATAATATTGTGGTAAGGAATAAACGTTTGGCCGACACAACTACTACAGAAGAGTTTCAAGAAAATCAGGCGAGGTAAAGCAAACAGTTTTGCTAGAGTAAATGTAAGGCTCTAGGAGATAACATGGCATTGGGGAGGAAAAGCGTCTCGACCCCACGGTTATCACCGGCTAACGAATCTCCTACACTAATTGTTGATATCACTGGTTGACATCGCACCCCTCATAGAAAGCAACATGTCCCCCATGGGATCAAATTGTAGTCGAACAATCTAGTATGTAGCAGGTCAATCCATATTCGTAATCGAAGGGCTTAGAGTTTTTTTATCTTGGCGATGACCACAATTATCAAAAACCGAGTTTGTTTTTCGATTATAATGACAAGATCATAGAGTTCAAATCCTCTACGAGAAATGTGTATGATCATCCTCTGATTCCTCCTTTTAAGTATTTCTTCTATATGAACTAAGAAAATCTCAATTTCTTTCGCTAAAAAAATATCAATAAATTTATATGGGAAAGTCTTGATAATATGCCATCAAAATATATTTGTAGCACAAACATTCTGTTCTCACTGTTTTTTTAATAAAAAAAATTCACTTGCACCTTTCGGACAGTCTTCACTTACTCTCCATTGATCATGAAATTTTCAAACAAAAGCCACTTGATTTTATAACTTCTTTTTGTAGATTTGATAAACAAAAATCTCGGTCTAACATTGTAGGTGGGGAAGAGGTTTGGGTCAAATTCATATTGGCATTGCCGAGATGGTGGTGGTGGAGAAGGGTTGGGTTCGAGGTAGTATAGGGATTTCTAAAAATTAAATGAAAATTTCTGTTAAATTTGATCTAAATTAACCTGAAGTTTTAAAAAATAACAAAACCCATCATATTATGATGATAAATGAGACATATAAATACGACTTTGAAAGGAAAAAAGACCGTAAAACATGTATGAGTTAATAATATTTACCAATGAAGTCGGGTACAAGCAAGCCATCAGAAAACCTCCCGGTCGCCGACAAAAAAGCACTTCCGTAAGGATAGTGATTGGCCGGAACGAAGGTCGCCGGAGTATAGTATTGGCTGTTTCCGGCGTCAAAAAGCGAGTCCCCGAACACATACATGGATCTTTCTGCTGTTGCTGCTGCTTCAGCCTCAAGAAATATAATTGAACTACACAACAATAAAATCATGACAAAACAGACTAAACTCGTCATCCCAATACTTCCTATACAGATCATTGAAACGTTACAGCACTATATATACTACTCTTATTATTATTATTATTATTATAACAATCCGTGCTTTTCACGGCCATATTTTATAAGGTTATTTTTCAATAATAATAATAATAATCATACACTTGGCCATTAAAAAATAAACGAGCAGTGACATTGTGTCTAACGCCAGGCCTAGCCATTTAATTATATGCATAGTTTATTTATCATTGACTTCAGAAAATTTATCAAAAACTAATTTATTTTTATTGTAATTATCGGTTTATTTCGATTCTCTCTCATGTACATCTTCGTTTCTTTTATTCTTATAACAAAATAAGGTCTTCTTTCTCAAGCTAATTTCAATAAATAAAATTCATTGAGAGCGAACTAACCATGATGGCGCAGCTGACTCTCTCGAACACTAGGGTTTAGGTCCTGGTTTTGCGATTTGGTTTTCATCTTCTCAGGCGATCATGGCACGCTCAGGAGGGTCTGATGGAAGCAATGAAGGTCACGATGTTGTTCTCTCTCGAGAGCCGAGCATGGGTTATCGGGACTCGATGGGGTCGGAGCCGAAGGAGGATCTCTTCTCGCGGCAGGCCGTCTCGTCAGAGGAGCTAGATGCAGGTCGTGATGGCGAGGATTTGGGGCTGGAAGCGATGGGATCTGAGCCGGAGGAGGAGGAACTCTCGCGGCGACCGGTTTCATCGGACAAAAAGTCTCTCACTCAAGCGGAGGAATTGAAGCCGCGCGGAGTGGATGACTCGGAAATAGCGTTTTCGGCTGAGAGAACGTCGAATGGGGCTCGGGCGGCTCGGGGGGCGACATTGTGGAGGAGTTTCTGTCGTACTCCGGCGAAGGGCCCACGACCACGAGGTATGCGCACCCCGGCGACGAAGGAAGTTGTATCAGAGTCATGTTTTCAGTGGAACGTGGCATCGGGCGGCGGGTTGGAGGTCACGGAGGACACCATAGGGAGGGGAATGGTCTCCTCCCCATCCTGATCTCGTCAGAGAGCGCTCCGGTGACGGAGGAGACTCCGTCAGCAATAGCTTGGTGGAGAAGAAAGGGTACCGCGGCGGTGTTGGCGCGGGAGAACCCTAACCCTAGGGCCTCTGAGGATGGTCCGGACCGAACGTGTGGTGATCCGGGCCTGGGTCGGGGTTTCCTTGCAGATGCGCGCCAGGCTGGGCACACAGGGCCCAATTGGACGCCAAGGGCTGGCACAGGCCCGGGATTGCGCGAACCTAAAGCGGGGCGGACACGAGCTAGGTCGGGTGACATCCGGGCATGGGTAGGCAGATTCGGGTCTGGCGGAACGGGTCCGGGTCAGACCAATTACCCACGGGCCAACCCGGTTCTACCGGGTAATCAGATGGGGCCAGACTCATCACATATAGCGGCGGGGGGGTACAAGCACCCCCGCCTCCAAGAATGAGTCTCTGGAGTCCCAGGGAGGGGTTGGTCGACTGCACCACCTCCCTGGCAGAATGGTGGAAACGGTTCTGCCAACAGTCGACATGATTCTCTCCTACCAGTTCGGGGTCAGCACTCTTGCGTTTAGGAGCCCTACAAATATCAGTCAAGGGAAGACGACGCACGCTGACTTCCCAGGGGAGGTATCGGTCCACCACTATAATCTCTCCACTTGGTCTGCTCGATCAGTGTCTTTTGGTTGGAGCATGTCGTACCGGTGTGCTACCGCAGTCCCCCCCCCCCCCCCCCCCCGACCGCCCCTATGCCCATGAGCGACATTTACTTTTCAGTTCTTGCTTTCCAATATTATTCTAGTTTCTTGGTTTGTATGGTGGTAGCAGGTTTGCGATCACCTAAATGCTTTAATTAATAATATTTCCATTTCTTCTCAAAAAAGTTCTTATAACATTCTGGCATGTAGGAGTGTGGACATGATCTCGTATTATAGGTATATATTTTTAGCAATGTGAACTGGTCATGGAAATTTTATTAATGAAAGGAAAGATAAGATGATTGATATCAAACGGGAAGGGTGATAGAATAGACCTATTCTGTCTAGCAAATGCACTGGTCTCTCGGTGGAGACTTTTAGTGAGGTAAGGATGATGCCAGACATTCAAGAAGGTCCCCAAGAAAGAGTAGATTTGGGATCGGGTTGGGTCAGATCCCATTAGAACGAGACATGTCTCCTCAACAGCATCCCGCTCTCTCGTCTAGCGGGGTTGTTTCCCATCCCTCGCCTGATCCTCCTAGGGTTCCTTTCTAGTGTCCCTCTTCTGACCTAACCTCCCTAGGTGCATCGTCCCAAATGGGGCAGGCTACATCCTAGGAGGGACAGTTGATACCCTGGGCATTCCCCGCTGGTCCACCACTCCCTAAGGATTATGTGGGATATACAAGGTTACATTGACCCCCTTCCGCGAGATGGTGAAGTCTTAGGTGGGATAGCCGAGATCAACGGTTCGAAGCTTGAGGGATATTGTGGTGATTTTCCCCAACCAGTTGCATACCTCTTGGTCGTCGAATCCTGATGAAATTCCAACAACGACTTTTCAAAACGGGGAACATCTGGCATCTCCCAATCACATGTGTGCGACGTAGGACCAATCCAACCACAATTACTACACAAAGTTGGCAGGTGTAAGTGAGAGAGCAACAGACCGGGTCACGGAATTCCTTGAACCGTAATAGGAGGCTCAGACGGAAGGGACGGTCCATAGAGTGTCAGCCCCCCTCCATCACAGGACGTATCCACAAAGGAACCTAAGGCGGCTCTAATTATTTCCCTTGTCCTCCTCATTCTCATCAACGGTGGGATATCATTGGTATGGACCCACAGTTGTAGTCGGTTCAGGGTGGGAAGGTCTTTGGCCAACGGATCGATGTCCCCAAGTAGGAGGTTTGTTACCCCCGACCCAATAGCGAGCTTCCTCCATTTCAAATAGAAGCTGAAGACCCCCGACTCAATATCTTTTATGACCAGGCCATTTGTTGACCGTCCCCATTTATTGGTGATGATCTGTAGTAGGGTGTCCTTTAGGGGGAGACGCAGAGCCATAAGCTGCCCGACTATCCCAAATTACTAACGAGCTAACACCCACGGGTCCACAGATGCATCGGGTACCAGAATCTCCATATCCCTCCTCTCTAATCGAGCACATAAACTCTCCTGGAGGCTCGCCATCGGGGAGACCGTCAAGCTGGGCAGGACTGGAACAATTAGGACAAGGATGGCCTCTGGTGGTGATGGAGGCAGTCCCCTCTGATGCAGCATATAGGCCGGGATAGTAGGGATGGAGGGAATTATCGGTATACGATCAGCTTTAGGTAGTGGTAACGGCACGCGAGGCACAAAAACCTCTTGCACACGCCTGGGCTTTTGATCCAAGAGTCACGGGACCAAAGCATGCACAGAGTCGACGCATCCTAATGATTCAGGAGCCTCGCCAAGGGTAGGAGAAAGCGGCGGGCGGTTGCGCTCGGCCGACACAGTTAGGGTTTTGGGTGGTCGACCCCTTTTCGGTGGCGCTCGTGGGGGTTCCAGAGACGAGGATCTCGGGGAGAAAGTGATGATCGTCGTAGAGGGAGGAAATAGAGTCAAAGATGAGTTCAACGCCAGTGCTGAGACCATGGTCACGGGATTCGGATTCCTCTTCCGACACCCTTTGAATGGACTAACCACATCCAAGAAGGGACACAGTGGTGGACAACTATCCCTTCACCCATTGAAGATGAAAGCGGTGAGGGGACAGGTACAGTAACCATAGGGGCGGCGGTTGCAGATGGTGGTGACGACGTAGGTGGTTAGAGCTTCTTTGAAAGGAGTACACGACTGGCGCGAAAGAATCGAATAAATTCGGAAATACATAAATCTTTTTTCCGTATCTTAATATTCCTCAACCGACGGACTATTGCTTATGCTAATGGGGTAATTTACAGTCAAGCAAGATCTTATAGATTCTGTGTTACTAATATTTAATTGTTGTACACGTTACACAGGACAAAACTAGATCTCTCAACTGTGAATATGATCCTCAAAGCTCCCTCGCAAGTCACAATCTAACATTCATATAATATCTACCATTCTACATCCAATGGCAACATATATGTCGTGGTCACAACGATCTAACACTCATATAATATCTACCATGCTACATCCAATGGCAATATATATGTCGTGGACGTAGTCGCAGCGATTCGATGTAAATGTTTGGAACGATCGTATCTCATGACACGAGGGCATGATATGCCTATATTGGTATCAACGAATTGTTTAGTTGATCCAAGGAATGACTCAAACAAACGTTTGGAACTTTTCGGACTCAGTTTGTATGTTATCAGAGCATGTACATCAAGGTGAGCAGGAAACAGAGTGCATGATATAGATTCATGTGTTGATTGGGTAGAATTGTATTTTTGCTCTCGTAAAATTTAGAGTGTTCCACATTAAAGGGACATGTATGAGGATCATGATTTGCAGAAATGTTGACTAGATAATTAATTATGATGTTGCTGAATTTATGGAATTCATATTTAAAACACTAACGACTAAATAAATTTGAAATAAAATACATAAAATTAAGTAATAGATAAATAAATTAACTAAAATACAAAACAAATTAATAAACTTGAAATTAATGAAAATTAACAAAATTAGTAAAAGATTTTTAAAAAACGTAGAAAATTACAAAAATATACTAATAAAAGAATTAAAACAAAAGGAATTAAGTTACCAAAAAACAAAAGGAATTAACAAAAAATAAATATTTATTTAGTAAAAACTGAAAAAAAATTATTAATAAATATGGAAAAAGAATTAATAATTTTTTTAAAAAAGAATTAGAAAAAAAAATAATGATAATTAATATTAAAAAAAAATAAATGAAAAGAAATTAATATATGATAAATAAGAATTAAAAAAAATTAAAAAAGATAATATGTATATTTATATGATAATAAATGATAATAAATTAATATATGATAATTAATATAAATAGTATGTATATTTATAGAATAAAAATAAGAATTAATAACAAAATTTTATAAAAAGAAAAGAAAAAAGAAGTAGTGTGCTTCTTCAACCTCTCTCGTTTGATTTTTTTTGTTTTGTTTTACAGGCCACGCATCACACAAGGAGAGGGTGAGGGCGAGACGCGAAGCAGACAGACTTCGTCTTCGTGTTCCTGCCCATCTCTCGCGAGGCACGGAATCGTGCCCCGTGGTCCGCGCAGCCTCTACGTCGCATCGCCCGAACCCCGCACCTTGAACCCCCTGCTTCGTGCTCTGGCCTCGGCCTCATGCCCCTCTCGATGTGTATGCTCTTAGAGCAACCATAGCAACCGAACCATCACGTGAATTATGATTTGTGAGTCGTGTTTTAATATCTCGCGTTTTGCGGTTCACACGTTGTGGCATGCGTGGTTCGCAAATCACAAACCATTAAAACACGACTCGCGAGTCGTGACGCGAACCACAACTCGCATATGTGAGTCGTTGGTTTGTGAATCATGGTTCGCAAGCCGACCACTCACGATGCGACATGTGGCGTTAAGAAAAAAAAATTGGATCTGATTTCAACGATAACATATATTTTAATTAAATTAAATACAGTTAATACAAAAAAATCATTTTTTCTATCCACCTATAAATACTCATTCCCCATTCATCAAACTCACAACACTTCTCTCAACTTTCACTCTCAAATTATCCACTTCCTCTTTAAAAATGTCCGACAATTCGACTCAACCGCCGTCCTCACCGAACAACCAAGACTACACGCCAGACCAACCAGATGATTAGGTCAACACATCTCTAACATGTGGTTTTCAAGAGATGTTGAACACATCGGACAACCATCCGCCTTTCAAGCCAACTGTCGATTCTTGGGACCATGCCGCTTTTAATGTATTCATTCAACAATATTGGATTCTAGGTACATTCCAACAACATCGTCTTTAATTTCATTAAAAAAAACATTATGTTGTCAAGTGTATTCCATCAAATTTTTTTTATAATTTATGATGTTAAATGCATTCCAACTCAGGTACGTCCCAACCACAATCCAACCCGGGTACATTCCAACAGTTGTCCAACCCCGATACATTCCGACCAGTACCTTTCAACCCCATGTCTTACAACCAATATATCAACTACTACGGCTACCCCGGGGCTAGACAGTACCATCAACAACACGTCGATGACAGTAGCGGCACCCGAATGTCGTCTTCTATCGGCCCAACACAATGAAAGAAACTGGCATCAGGCAGGCGAACCAAATGGATCCCTGAGGTGGACTCGCTCCTAATCTGTATCTAGCTACGCACAAACAAAGACCTTATTAAGGAAAATTCCCAAGATGAAAGCACGTTCTAGGGTACAATTGCCAAACAATAGTAGAAATAGGGGAAATTCGACCCTAAAGATTTTACATGGCAAGCCATTGGAACAAGCAGGCGCCTAGAGTGTAGAGGTACACCACCATCCTGCGATGCGAGAAGAAGGTAGAGCACTTCGGATGGGACGACGAAAGGTACAAACAATGTGCCAAAAACATTTACCAAAACATGGCGAAGGAACACGAGCCGAAACATTTCAACCTCGACCATTGGATCGAGTCATTGAAATTTGAAGACAAATTCTGGGCGGAGGAAGGCATAGACGGGGTTGTACGACGACGATTGGACGAGGCCGATAATTACAGCTCAACCCCACCCGCTTCACTTCTCACTGATGATGAACATGTTACAACTCTCGGTGGTGAGTCCCAAGCTGGTGGGGTATCCTCTGAGCCGAACGAGGGAGGTAGTACCCCAAGTGCACCTCGAAATGTAGAAGCCCCTTGGAATCCAGAAGAGCGCCCAATGGGCCAGAAGGCTGCGAAGAGGAAGGGGAAAGGGTTGCAAAGCCAAGTAGACTCCATCACCCGAATGGGACAAGTGAAGACCAAGAAGGCTAAAGTCATTTTCACATTAGACGACAAATTCGAGAAATACTACACCGAATACAAATAATTGCAGAGCAAGGACACGTCAGACTTCAACGAGGAGCAGCTGGTCTTGCACGCAAAAATGATATCTTTAATGTACGCACAATATAAGAAGATCTAGACTCATATTGAAAATCTCAAATGAAATGTTGTATTTAATTAATTAATGTAATATATTTTTTTAAATTACAAGTTCAAGTTTATTTTGTATATTAGTTGATTAATTTTTTATTCATTAAATTTATCAATTTTATTGTTTTAAATCTGAATTTGATAAATTCATCAAAAAAATAATTAATTATTCAATCAGTATCCTCTGAATGTTGGGACTCTCCCAGGAAGCGGGTCGGGGTATATCTCCTAGGGCCAGAAACACCAGGATACCATGATCGCTGCTCTCATGGTGGTGGGCCCAGATAGGATGAAGTGGGCCCGTAAGGGATTGAGTAGAACAGGTAAAAAGTTGGGCTCAGGAGTGCGAGCAAGCCAATGTAATGAGACTCAATGTGGAGGGGGAGATTGTTAGGTGTGTCCACATGTGAGTCAGGAGTCCCACATCGTATATTTAAGGGATAAAGAAAGACTTAATATACACATTGGACCCATGACCTGATAGGCTAGTCTTTTGGGTCAAGTGTGGTGTCCAATATGTATATTATGAGCTTCTAGTTGTGTGCTCCTCCTTAGTAGACCCAGTTCTCCCCAACAGTGATATCAGAACCTGGTTCTGTGGACTCTCCCAGGAAGCGGGTCGGGGTATATCTCCTAGGACCAGAAACACCAGGATACCATGATCGCTACTCTCATGGTGGTGGGCCCAGATAGGATGAAGTGGGCCCGTAAGGGATTGAGTAGAACATGTAAAAAAATTGGGCTTAGGAGTGTGAGCAAGCCGATGTGATGAGACTCAATGTGGAGGGGGAGATTGTTAGGTATGTCCACATGTGAGTCAGAAGTCCCACATCGGATACTTAAGGGATAAAGAAAGACTTAATATACACCTTGGACCCATGACCTGATAGGCTAGTCTTTTGGGTCAAGTGGGGTGGTCAACGTGTATATTATGAGCTTCTTGTTGTATGCTCTCTGATAGGCCCGGTTCTCCCCAACACTGAACACCCCTACAAATCATGATCCCCTTACTGTATATGCTCTTAGCCATTAAATCCATTTTGGGAAAGAACTTCTATCACATTCACATATATTTTATATCCTTAAATCGTTTTGTGTAACATAATAGATAAGGGTGAAATCGTTGTGTAACATGATAGTTGAAGATGAACGACGCACTTATAATACCATCCTGATAAGCAAGTATTAAGAAGGAAGACGATCTTGTCGAACATATATGAAACTGATGAATTTGCTACTAATGTTCTTTACAATTGTGTTTTTGAATCTACATATATATATATATATATTCGAATCCATTTGTTTTAATAAGCATCACATGTATTTTCCATTATGTCTTCTACAACTTTAACCATTTATTTATTTATTTTAAACCTTTTATTTATTTATTTTACTGCCTTGTTTATGGCCGAATAATCTAACATTCGATTGCCAATAGACGTTTTGGACGAATATGACAAAGATATGAAATAGAAATGAAAAACAACGAAATTCGTAAGGAACACGGAACACTTCAAGAACAATATACGACAGACGGAAAGTTTCAAAGTCAACATATGTAAGTATTTTCAGTATCTTGCCACAGCCACAGCTCAACATATCACAAACAATACAAACAAGTTACAAATTCCAAAAGTTTATTTTGTCCAATATAGAAATCGGAACCTACATACCTATTTACTGAAATACACCACAAGCTGTGCCATAACGCGTTCCTTACAAGGTTCAAGGATAGTCTCAACCATACATACCTGATAGTCCATAAAAAATCAGAGGAAAACCCGTGAAAGAGATGCAAATGAAAGACGGGAACAACAAGAGTCTTTACCTTATTTACATCAATCATCGATATACTCAGTTGATGAAGTTAGCGAGATCCTCAAAGTTCCAGAGAGGCATTGAGTTCACACCGTCCTGAGTTGTGTCAGTCATCAGCAGCTCTTCTATCGAAGCCGCCCAATCACTAACAAGCGGTTCCTGAAAGAGCTTCATCTCGGACTGCTCAAAAGCAAGAAGCTCCTCAGACAGAGTGTTCGGTGTTGCCTCTGGGACATGACCCATATCAGCGGAGTTAATCTTCTGTTTCTTCATCGGGGTAGGATCTTCCAGAAACTGAGATGAGATTTCTGGGGTCCACATGGTTTGCTCTCCCCAGGCGAGGTCAGAACAGTCAAATGAGTTGCTTCCTTGATCTGAGCTGAAGTGCGGTGCAGGATTGTCCAGAACAACACCTCCATTGCCCGGGAAGGAGTTCATGTGACTATACTCATTGGTGTGGGTTAACGGTTTCTCTTCCATCGTTTCCATGGAACTCAAGTCCTCATCTACACTCCCGGTGAAACCGAAACTCTTGTTCAGGTTGGACTGGGCCGAGGTTAGATTTGTTTTGGGCCTTTGAGGATTGGACTTGGCTGAGGGCTTGGCGGAAGTGTGTTGAGTCTCGCTGGGGAAATTGACCTTGGCTTTTTTGCCACGGATTCTGAGTGCCTCGGCATCGTAAGCTCTTGCAGCTTCTTCGGCGGTGTTGAAAGTGCCAAGCCATACCCGGGCCCCTTTTCTAGGATCTCGAATCTCAGCAGCCCATTTACCCCAAGGGCGCTGTCGAATTCCACGGTATTGGTTCTTCCTCTTCCTCTTTGCTGACTTCTCAGCTTGCCCATTTGACTCCATGGCATCTGCAACAGTAGGGCCTTCAGAACAACAGAAAGAGATCACTAACACTCATGCATGAAGTGGAAAACAAAAGGTAACACTTTAAGACACGTTGATGAACACCACAAGAGAGAGAGAGAGATGTAATGAATGTGACTGGATCGAATAAATTAACGTCCTGAGTAAAAATGCCAGCAAATAAAACCCATAAAAATCCGTTCTAAGTATGTTATGAATATTTCAGATACTACTCATCATATGCTTCATAATACAAGATATTTGCAGATGTTATTGGCATACATAGGTGATACAGAAGTTACTGATTGCCAATTATACAAACATAAGCAAAAATAGTGTTCAATGTAGCTCATTATGTAAAGACAAACATATAAACGGTTAATATTTACAGATAGTGAAATGCTACCACTCCATAAAGGTTTTGTAACATATAATGATAATTATGCAGCAACAAAAACCCAAATACTGAACAAGTCTACAACTATTCAGTATTCAAAGAAAAAAAACACATCGAATTATCTTATGCTTCACAGTACAAGAAATTTGAAGGTGCTATCAACATTACAGAAGTTACGGCCGACCATTACAGACCATGCAAACATTAGTCAAAACACCGTCAGTGTGTTAAATATAGCTCGTTATTATAAGACAAACATATAAACCATAACCATTCAAAGATTGTCAAATGCTACCTGTAGAGGTTTCTGAATCTATAACAATAATAATGTAGCAAAATGTCCCAAACACTTAATGTGTCTGCATCTAGATAAAATTAAACTTCTGGTACACAAAGTCTAATCTTTGGAACACTTAATTACTTCAAAATGATTATGATGTACCTCTATTCCACACCAAATACAAAAAATGGAGTAAATATGGGTAAGAATGGAGCTATGGCTATACCCATATGTTGATTGCAATTCTTACCTCTGCAAGATCCCTAATTTTAGTGACAATTATCTAATAATTAATATTTATTAGCGCCTTTTCTCATCTCATTAGTTCACTAGATGATTCATTACAAAAAAAAAACAATAATATAGCATAGCCTCACCCTCCAATTAGATAGCAAAATTCTAATTGCCAACTTAAATTTTTTGCACAATTTTTAGATCTAATTCAATCTCACCAAACAAACATAAAAACCAGCATGTCTCCGAGCAACAAAACCATATAACACATCAGAAAGCCTAAATAAATTAGGGAAAAAAATCAAAACAAAAACCCATTTCCAGAAAATTATCAGCAGAAAAAAACGAGCAAAATTAAATGGGCAGTGAAGATCCGAGAAGCATACCGCGAGAGATCAGAGCCTTGCGAGCGGAGAAACCAAATGGCTTGACATCGACGACCTGGCAATCTTCCTCAGCCTCGGAGGCATCGTCCTTGAACTCCTGGAAATCGGCTTCGAACTCGTCGTCCACATCGATAATCGGCTTCGAGAACTTCTTCCCTGAGCTGGGTTTCTTCAGATTGGGCCAGAGGTAGTCGGCGGTGAGCTTCCGGGACTTCTCCGGCAGGATGAAGTCGGAGATGATGGCTCCTCCACACATGGCTGACGGCTCAGCTCAACGATCTTTCTCGAGAAATGGAGCGGGAAAAGGGATTGAATCTTCGGAGAAAAGCGGCTGAAAAGTAGATTTTTGGTGGCGATTTTGATTCTGCAGAGGAAAAAAATTGATCTCGATGAGAGAGATTTTTGGGGGATTTTTATATTGATTTTTGCTCTTGGGAGAGAAGGAGATACATGGCGGCAGAAGAAGAGGTTCGGTGCGGTGCTTTTGGGGAACATGATTTTACTATATTACCCCTCGTTTTGATGCTGAATTGCGTTGATGGTTAGACTTTCCGTAGTCTAATCTCAGTCTAATTAAACAAAATGCAGATAAAAAGTGGGATTAATTGGTTGTAAAAGGGGGCCGAAAATATATTTGAATTATAAAAATTACGTTGTGATTCTCTATAGAAGGATCGTGTCATAGACCCGAATAAACGGTCAACGAATCCCTCGATTGGCTTCACAATCTAAACCAATGAATCGTAAGTTTTGAGCACTTTTCCAAAATAAATAAAATAACCGATTCAACACCCCTATTCAGCACGCAGAAGACTCATTGTAGGAGGTCTTACTATAATACCAACTTGATTGAGCAATCATTTACGAAAATGAAATTTGGTGTGTCCAAGTTATAGATATATATGCCAAAAGAGAGAAAAATAATTTAGATAAAAAAATCAAATAATCTTATTTAGTAAATGTAAAATTTTATTTATTTGATAAAAATGCAGGTACCAAATAAAAACAAATACAGACTCCAAACTATACAACAAAGTGTGTATCAAAAATGTAGCAAAATACCCACTTAAAATACAAAAGCTACACAAATTCAAAACCTCTCAAATAAGAGATTAGGCCTTGATCACTGTATAAATAGTATTAATCCAACATTTATACAATTCAAATAAACTTTTTTTTGAATGTTAAAGAGGAGTGTTTGTTGTATATTATATATCACCAGAAAATATACATACAATTTATTGAAACGTCCAAAACAAGCGGTAACGTTACAACAGATTCAAGACTTATTAGACAATAATATTACTTATTCCAAACCGAAACAACGTAACATAGTACACACAAACAATACAACAAATATGCACAACACACCTATAATATTTATAGTTATTTGCTCGGATTTAAACCTAAGACTTTTCTGGTGAAAAATAAGCCTTGGTCATCTTACATATAATTCAAATAAACTTTTAGTTTGCATCACAACAAAAAAAAAACCTATTTTTTTTTTGACGAAAGTTAGGGATTTATTAATAAGAATCAGATGCCAGTAACCCAGAAATGGGTTCTGGCAAACATGAATAATCTCACACCATAGATGCTCATTCTCGGGCATTTCGAGCTAGCTCATGAGCTACCCTGTTTGCAGTCCTCTTAACATGGACTACAGTTACATCAACCAAACAAGAAAGAATTTGCTTACAATCCATAACAACAGCCCCCAATGGGGTAATCAGAACCGAATTGTTGTTGATGGCCAAAACTAAGCCCAAGCAGTCCGATTCTACCACCCCATTACCAAAACCTCTGACTACAAGCTCTTGCAACGTCGCCTTCATCGCCAATGCTTCCAATACTTCCGGGTCCTGAAGGCCTCTGAACACCTTGCACTGCACAAAATAAAGGGACCCATCCTCCTTCCGACAAACCCAACCTCCACCACCCCCGATACCGTGGAAAACTACTGCATCGATATTAACTTTCCACTTACCGGGAGGCGGTTTCCTCCATCTCCCATGATCAACCACCAAACCTCCTGTCCCCCGAACGTCCATCACTTGCGCTTCCTTCCACCCTGTCAACAAATGTTCAGCACCCCGATAAATGGCCTCCACCGAGGGGTTTTTTCCTTCCCAAACTCGCTGGTTTCAAGCTCTCCAAAGACCCCAACACAATACCGAAACAAGGTCAGCTCTACCTCCCCCACCCGCCTTCCACCCGAACTCCAACCAGTCCCGGAAGCAAGTAACACCACCCGGGAGGACCCCCCACACCCTACTCCACACCCCCTTCGCCACCGGACAGCCGACCATTACATGGTCCACTGTTTCTATCTCTCCACACATCACGCAGTCCAAGCTAACATTAATCCTTCTGGAAACCAAATTATCATTTGTTGGTAGCAATCCCGACACCCCCCTCCATAAAAAGTGACAGATTCTAGGAGGTACCTTTAAACTCCACAACTGCTTCCAAAACTCATCCCGGTCTAGAGTATTCCATCTACCCTCCTGGACATGCAGTTCCCGGTACACCTCCCGTACACTATAAAGTCCACTCCTAGATCCCTTCCAATACCAATCATCAACCATCATGCTCGAATTCAGCGGGATTCTCAGAATAGCTTCAGCGTCCCGAGTCTCAAATATTTCACGAATCAACGCCTCGTTCCAATCTCTCGAACCCGACCTGAACAAATTATCAACAGTCCAATGCTCAATCCTAGGGGGTTCGGCCTCCACTAAACCCGAGTCAGTCAGCAGCCAAGGTACCCCTAGGATTCTCGTCTCCCGCCCCGGTCCAATTCTCTTACGAATACCACCTCTCACGATCCTCTGAGCTTCCAAAACACTATTCCAAATCGGACTAGAATTTGGCCTCTTTACTGCACCAAGAAAATCTGACATAGGATAATACTTGGCCTTCATGATCCTCGCCACTAGACTTCCCGGGTTACACATTAATCTCCAGCCTTGTTTCCCCAATAAGGCCAAATTGAAATCACGGAGAACCTTAAAACCCATACCTCCTTTAAGCTTGTGGTCGCACAACCCCTTCCAACTTCTCCAACGAATACATGTACCTGCCCTTGCATCATTCCTCCACCAGTATTTGTTCATCTCCACTTCCAACTCATGAATCAAAGTATCAGGCAACAAATAGACACTCATGGTATAGGTAGGGAGTGGCTGAATAACAGACTTTAGGAGCACCTCCTTACCTGCCTTACTCAATAACAATTAGTCCCAACTCCCAATACGCTGTATAATTCTCTCCTTAATGAAGCATAAAGATCGGTATTTACTCCGGCCTAAAACCACCGGCAACCCAAGATAGGTCCCCACTGCCTCCGACACCTGCATCTCCAAAATCTCCCCAATTCGTCTCCTTAAGACCACATCTGTATTCAGGCTAAACACAACTGAGGACTTAGCTACATTCACCTTCTGACCGGATGCCTTTTCATACATTCCCAACAAATCCTTCCAATTCCGAGCCTCTTCTTCCAGCGCTCGACCAAAAAATAGGCTGTCATCTGCAAAAAATAAATGAGAGACCGCCGGAGCATCCCGTACCACTCTGGTACCCTGAATCAGACCCCTCCATTCGTAATGTTGAATAAGCCTAGACAATCCTTCAGCACAAATAATAAACAGGAAAGGCGATAATGGGTCACCTTGGCGAATACCTCTGCCCGGGAGAATCGGACCCAACATCCGGCCCTCCGAAGAAACCCAAAGCTTTGCTGATCTGGCACACACCATAATCAACCGAACCCAGTGAGCATCAAACCCCATCCTGAGCAAAACTTTCTCCAAATAATCTCATTCAACACGATCATAGGCTTTCTGCATATCTACTTTTATCGCCATACTACCAACTTTCCTCTGTCTCTTGTTTTTGTGAGCATGCAACACCTCTCCAGAAATCATCAAGTTGTCAGTAATGAGTCTACCTTTTAGGAAAGCACTCTGAGACTCGGAAATAACTTCCTGCAAGATCCCTGACATTCTCTTGCTCATCACTTTAGTTACTACTTTATAAAGCACGTTACACAGGGCTATGGGTCGAAAATCTCTCATTCTTCTCGGAGTTCTCAACTTAGGAATAAGAACTAAATTAGTATCATTCAAATTCCTAAGCAAAACTCCGGAAATAAAAAATTCCTTGACCAGTTTACAAACCTGACCACCCACCACAGGCCAAAATCTCTGATAAAACCCCGGGTTAAAGCCATCCGGCCCCGGGGCTTTCAATGGAAGCATGCTAAAGATCTCCTGCCGAACCTCCTCGTCCTCAACTGGATCCAACAAACTCTGATTATGGGCTGCCGAAACCAACTGAGGCACCAACTGGCTGACCTCATCCACATCCCCCTCTCCAGCAGTAAATAAGTCCACAAAATACCCCTGCATCTCTTCCTCCAAACCTGCCTCCCAAAACCGTTCCACACCCGAACTATCCAATAAAGACCGTATCCGATTCCGTCTTCTTCTGGCCGTGGTCTTCCTATGGAAATATTTCGAGTTCTGATCACCACCCCTATGCCAGTGCTGCTTCGCCCTCTGTCTCCAAATATCGTTCTTCTGGGCAAGTAGTTTAGTCATCTCAGAACGCAGGCAACAAACCTGATGCTCACTTCTCCGATCCCACTTCCCCCGTAATCGATTCAACCCCTCCCTACAACGCCTTATACGAACCGAAATTGAGTCAACCGTTCTGCCGGCCCACTTCTTCAGCTCCTCCGCTGTCCGATCAAGTCTCTCTTCAATACCCATACCACTGTTCCCTTCCCATATCGATCGGACTATGCTTTCACATTCGGGATCCCTGATCCAAGCTTCCTCAAAACGAAAGCTTCGAGGCCTTCTCTCCATAGCCTCCTTCCTAGCATACAAATTAATGGGGGCATGATCCGAAGTGGACAAGCCCCCGTGCCACAAGCTCGAATATGGAAACACTGAATCCCACTGTCGGTTCACCCCCAACCTGTCTAACTGTACCTCCAGCCTGTTTTGACCACTCCGACCATTCTCCCAAGTGTACATGTACCCCTGAATAGCAACATCTCTGAGACCACTGTCTAACAAAGCGGTCCTTAACCCTGTTTGAAGAGCCACAGGGTACATGTTCCCTCCTTTCCGGTCCGCCATCGACAGGGTATTATTAAAATCCCCAATCATGGCCCACGGCCCGGCCCTTCTGTCCCCTAGACTCCGAATCAAGTCCCAAGTAACATGTCTCATGTCCCACTTCGGTTCCCCATACAGACATGTCAGTCTCACCAAAACCCCTTCCTCATTACGTAATTCAAAGTCAATATGGTTCGGAGAAAATTACAAAAGTGATCCATTATCTTTGTTTTTCCAAAACAAAGCCAAACCACCCCCACCGTTACTACTTTCCACAGTAAAAACACCATCCATCCTTAACAGCCCTCTCAACCCTTCAGTCACAAATTTCCTACACTTCACTTCAGACAAAAAAATAACATCGGGCTTCTTCTGAGCTACAAGCTCTATTAGGAACTGTGTTGCCCCGGGGTTCCCAAGCCCCCGGCAGTTCCAAGCCAAGAAAATCATTTCTAAAGCAACCCCGCCAAATCTTCCACTGAATCCTTCTGTGTCTCAGGGACGAACGTCCCAAAATCCACATTTTGATCAACGGACATACCTTTTCTCTTGCTACCACTAACACCCTGCTTCAAAGACACCCCAAAGCTTCGATCTCTGTTCAACCTCCTGAATCTCCTCCCCCTTTCTGCACTTGAACCACAGCCTGCAATATGAATTTGAACTCCATCCACCTTCTTGGCCCCACCCCCTTCAAGAATGTCATCTGACCTCACTCGAACTCCATCCACCTTCATGGCCCCACCCCCTTCATAAATATCACCTGACCCCACATATGGCACCTCATTTAAATTGACCACCAATCTACCCAGTCCTTCACGCCTAACCCCACCAATACATTTGTCCACTCCATCAAACTCGCCACCTGAATTCAAGCTCTGCCGGACCAGACTTGCATGCCGACCGGCCTCCCTTCTCTCCATATCCATTTCACTTCCTTCTCTGCACCAGTCCCTTATATCACTGTCCTCCGATGCCGAGTCCGACCTAACCGTGCGACCACCACTTGTCTTAGACCCGGAAACAGCACTCCGAGAAATTGGCCCGACTTTGCTCCGATCATCGCTTCGAAACGCTGCCATTCCTCCCCCATCTTCTCTACAGCACCCTGTACCACTCCCCCGGGCAGCAAAGTCCACTTCCTCATCTTGTAAGCTGCCCGACTTCTCCACCTGAGCCGGAGGAACTACCGGAACCCGGTCACGAACCAAAGGAGAGTCCCTGCACCTCCAATCCCCCGACGACCGTCCCGGAGAGAGATTCCTCCAGTAGCTGCCAATTGTTGAACCGGTCTGACTCTGCAACGGGTTTAAGACGCTGACTCGTGGTTGGTTCGTGCGCTTCACCAACACGCTAGCTCTCATGAAGTCACCATACGGGAATGCAGCCGGCTCCATTCCAACTTCCACAAACTCACAGTCCTGTATAGTGTGACTTATACGAGCACAACCATAACAAAAATCTTGCAGGCGTTCATATTGTAAACTTACCCAAGTTGTAGTTTCATCATCTCCCAACCTAACCTTCACTCTCCTCCTCAAGGGTTTGTTGATATCCCACCGGATCCTAACCCGTAAGTACGCCTCCTTAGCATGCCCATCCGCGTTACAATCTGCCTCCAAATATTCCCCCAGCCCGTCGCCGATCCTTTTACCCACCAACTCCGTTCGATTCAGAAACGGTAAGTTCGACATATGCACCCATATGGACGTTTTATTCAGCGCCAAGCTTTCCGGATTCGCTGCTGGATCATAAACCTCTAGAACCAACAATGCTTTATTAAACCACCACGGTTCTAGGTCCAACACCCTTTGTCTCCCACGCTCAGAAGGGAAGAAGAATCCATATATTGACGGGGCTAGGGCTTCGATTAACAAGTTTGGTTCATCCCAGATTCGCTTCAGTACCTCCTTGAAAACCAACTTATTAAAACCCTTCCTCAACAATAGTTTTCCGGCAAGACCGTATTTGTATTTCACTTCTCCGGCATTTAGATCAACCACCGGGATATATACCTCCTCCTCCTCTTCTTCAATCACAATATTCCCCATCCGTTCTTCCAGATCACCAATCCCGGGTTCCTGCGATTGCAATGGATCTCGAGCCATGAAACCCACGTTTCCACTCAAATACTTCTTCACAAACCTTCCCGGACTACAGTTGCACCGGCGCCTCCTTTGCACGATTCCCACGACGTAGGAAAAGGCAAACCCTAGACTTTAGCGTCCGCAGAAGTCGGAGCAAAGTTAGTGCTTTAGTTTAGTGTCTTGATGTTTTATCTGGTGTGTAACCAAGTGGATCAGTAGACATATATAATTATTCCTTATCTTAGCCAATCAGTGTATTTTTTTTTTAAAGTAGCCAATCAATGTATTGAAAGCATAATAAATGTATCATATCATAGGTTATGATGAATCCATAATTTATTACAATGTAGTCCAAATTAAGAAGGTTGATGGGAAGAAGAGCTCGTGGAGCACACGCTTCCTACTAATCGGAGACAGTGAGTTAATATCTGGTGTGTAACCAAGTGGATCAGTAGACACGCGTTACTGTTGCCACACGTGATCCACGTGCCTCTCATTTTGACAGCTCTGGTGTCGCTTTGACTCGAATTATAACCCATTGGGCCTCATTGCATAATGGGCCTCAAGCCCAATATTTTGGATCATTTCTTTAGTCACTTTTCCAATTTTATCCAAGGCAAGTCCATCAACTTGTCCACTCGAATTTGACCTCTAGCTTCATGCAGGCTAGTTTTTGGTGGGCTTAGGTGTAGGCGGGTCATGATAGGGCCCACTAGTCTTTTGTTTCATGTACTGGACAATTACGTTAGCTATACTTCGTTATTATCGATTATTACAAAATTATACCTAAATAATGGTGAATATATAATTCTATTATAATTTATATAGAAGAGTATCCAAAATAAGAGCATTATTTTTTTTTTGAAAGGAAATGGCGATATTCATTAATATAAAGTAACTCGGGGACCCCACAATGGGAAGTCACCGTACATAAACCAAACTAGAATAATTGGAAAGACAAATGCATAAAGAGTAAATGTGCTCTTTAGCATAATTGCGGTCGTGGATTTGGGACTGCGGTAGCATTCGGAGATACCGATACAGTGTACTCCAACCAAAAGGAACTGATCGAGCAGACCAGAGGATAAGTAAACAACGGTGGACCAATTACTCCCCCGGTATGTCAGCGTGCGTCGTCCTCCCTTGCTTGATAGTGGTAGGGCTCCTGAACGCGGGAATGCTGACCCCGAAGTGGTAGGGTAGTAACATGTCAGCTGTTGGTGGTACCAATGCCACCTATACACCAGGGAGAAGGTACAACCGACCAACCCCTCCCTGGCCCCTTTCGGACTCATTCCTGAAGGCGAGGGTGCTTGAAGCCCCCCGCCGCTGCTGGTGTTTGCTCCTCCCCCCTCGACGACCGCGATAAAGGAGCATGACCCCCACTACCGCCGCCACGAGCAGCCACGCCCCGCGCCAGCCCGCTCCCTACTCTCCTTGGTTGGGACCCCTTCGCCGGCGTGCAGTGAAGACATGCCGATCCCGACTGAACCCGGCCACCAGGAACCCAGCCCGCCTCTTCCACGGCCGAGAAGCACCACGCCTGCGTCGCCCCCGACCTGTCCGTCCAGGTTCCTTCCGACAGCTCGGGGTCGTCTTCCCCCGTGATCACCACCACCGGCGTCGCCGACCCCGGTCCCGTCCCCGTCATGGCCCCGAGGACCTCCGCCCCCACCGACGCAGACGCCGGCAACAACTCCTTATCGAGTCCTCCTCCAGAAACTCAGAATCGGCCGCAAACCCCAGTCCCTGACTGTCCGAATCCGGCAAGCAGGGTCCCCAATGAACCCCCTCCTCGCCGTCTTGCTCGCCGCCGTTCGCACCGCACGAAGCCGCCATGGAACTCGAAGCAAAATCGCAAAACACACAAACCCTAATAGAGAGAGGCGCTGCGCCGTAGAGAGGTAGTAGTTGGCCATACCATGGTTTGGTATGGTTAACAAACACCATGAAAGCCATGGCCAATCCCGTGAGCATAGTTGCCGCCGCCTAGGGTTTTTACGAACGACTTTTATTAATTAACGAAAAAACAATTAAGTTTCCTATTTTCGTAATAAAATAAGAGCATTATTTGGTATAGTAGGTTAGTTAGTTTATTTTTGATATTTGCTATTTTTTATATAGTACAAATATGATTTGTATGTCAAAAATGTTGATTATACATGTGTAATATATATTTATTAATAATTTGAAAAGAAAAAAAAAATCATCTAGGCCTCTATTAAGTCCCGACTAGACCCCACCTAACACCTAGGGGTTCTTACCACCTGATTAACGTCTGACGCTGCTTATAACCTTAATCGGGATATTTGATTTTATTAAGAAAATATATAAACAACCCGAGAATTTAACCAACCAACACTTAAAACTTCAGTAATTAAACTTAAAAGTTCAAACCCAACTGTTGAACTTCTCATCTCAAAATGTAGGATAGGTCATTACAAAAACACAATATGATGTTAATGGCTCGAGAATCACTTGCTTTAGCAAATGGGAGAGGCAAAGCATCATTTGATTCCACATGCTCTTATTATAATGAGTCGTGTATGGCTTAGACGAAATATTTCGATTATAAATTTTTAAAAACAGTACCTTAAAATATTTCTATACATCAATTGGGTTAGATGAATATGTATGAGCCATCAATTCAAGGGAATAAAAGCTTGACATTATTTTTAGAGCACTTGTAACGGTCGTTGCAGGCGAGTCGTTGTAGGCCTTGCGACAAGTGTGTCACGGCTCGTCGTTGCAGGCGTGTCGTGGTAGGTTGTCGTTGCAGGATCCTGCAACGACTCGTCCAGTCGTGGCAGCCCCAAGACTAGTCAGCGGGCCAATCCCACGCCAATACGTGGCGGCAACGAATTTAAAAAAATGAAAACAATTTAATTTCAAGTGCAAACAATGACTCCCTATTACTAGTCATAGTTTGTCATTGGAGAGGTCATAGCAGAAGGTAGTGGTATGAAGGAAAGAGAAACTCACAAATGAGCTCCTACCATAGCTTCATACCACTAGTCATAATATACCATTGGAGATGCTCTTAATGCACATATGATACACCTAAAATATGACAGGAATAAAGTGTACTCCCTCACATCACTTTAATTTTTTTCCGGCAAACGTTAGTGGGGTGGTTGGGTCTTTTCTCTCTGTTATGGTGGAGCTCGGGTACCTCGTCGGAGCTCCGGTCCAGACTTGGTGGCAAGACATTAGGTCTTAATTGTACAAAAAGTGGTGTTGTTACTCAGAAGTCACTAGTGGCAGCGGGGTTTTGGTGGTGCCTCTTTTTGGTGATGATCCTTTTGGTACCATGTACAGGGTCTCCTTTTTGACCTTGTTTTCGGCGACCGTTTCTAAATCCGACATGGGACTACTTTTTCGACCTTCTTGGATCTGATCGTAGTGGGTGTAGTCCAGACGAAATTGGTGCGTTCGTGCTTCACCTCCTGTCTCTCTGATTCTGGTGTGATTCCAGCGACTGCTTTGGTCTTGCATGGGACGCGTTTCTCTATCTCTCTGGTCGTAGGTTGTTGAGGATCTTCTCGAGTCGAGCCTCCTTGTTGATTGTTATGTGTTGGCTCCAATTAGGTAGTGTTTTTTTTTCCAGTGCTGCTCCTTTTCAGGTGAGGTTACTTGTTATCATTTTCCTTTGCTTTTATGTTGTTGTTCCTCACATTGTCATTTATTGTCTCTACCGGTTTCTCATTGGTTTCCTTCCTCTTGAGGGGTAAGGGCTCGCCGATTTTAGGTATTGGCCGCCGATGAGTGGTTAAGGCAATTTTTCCTATTGATTGAGTGCCTTCATATTCGATTTAGGTTATAGTGTGTTCTGGTGGATTTTTTCCTCCGGATATGTCTTCGTCGTTTGTAGTGTTGGCTGGCGACTTGTTAGTGATCGTCTACTCTCTATGTGAGAGCTTGATGGCCATAATGAGATAGAGTGTTCTACATACTCAGGCAGTGGATTATGGTGTAATAAGTATTTCTTAGACTTCATGGTTGGAAAATTCGGGTTTTAGGCCTTATCTGTTTTGGGCTTCATGGTTGGAAAACCTAGGTTTTTAGACCTCTTACTTTGTGTGCTTCTTGATAGTCAAATCCGGGTATTAGACCTCTTTCATGTTTGCTTGTTTTGTGCTTCATGATATTAAAATCTATTGTATGGACTGTTCGTTGAGGTTCCTTACATAGGAATGCTCTCTCTTTATATTCATTGCACCTTTGAAGCTGACATAGGAATGATCTATCTTATAGTTGTCCTTCTGTGGTTGTACCAGTGTTTGGTTCGTGACTAAGTCTATTCAGACTACGTGGTATTTCAGTTGGGCCAAAAATAGTTTGGTTCTCACAGTTTTGGGGTTTTCTCCTTCGACTTTGATGTCCTCTACTCTTCTTTTTTTCACTCTAAAAAAGTTGAGTTGTTATAATACTACATTGCTTTCAGTTTACGTGTTTGACCAGTTAAACGAATAGGTTACGAGAGCTATCTAATAAGAGAATCCTTATCAAGGAAACGCTATGACGGTGCTAGGAGAACTCTAAATTGATGGGTATCAACAAGATGCCAACGGCTAGAAAGAAGACATCCATTGAACATCCGTGTTGCGCAAGGCAATAGACCACAATCTCTCCTGACATATGTATGTTTTTAACAATTTTATTAGAAAAACAAATATATTAAAACCAATCTGTTAGAGGATGAAATATGAGACAACCAGACATAGTCGTTAAAAGACAAAGCATCGAGTTAATTTCGGTTTTAACAAGAAACACCAAGAAAACTAAACAAATCTCAATACAATTTAGGATCGTTCTTATGAAAGGATCCTCGTTAACCCAACAAAAGTGCAACACAGAATATCAAGGTATTTACAACCAATAAATACAAAAAAGACAGCAGTAAATAATGTCTAAAACTCATATTTTACAACCATAAAACACGGAAAAATAGATTTTCAACATATTTTCTTTTGTGCCCTAGCAACTTGAATGAGAAAGAAAAGTGTAGCACGGGGCAGTCACTTTCTCTCTCCTATCCCATGTTGTATAAGGGCATCCACAACCATATAGCTGGTTGTTGCCTGCTGGCAGGGAGTGCTAGCGGAGAGAATAAAAAATTATTTTTTATTGGCTTATAGCCAGCTCTCCCGGCCAGTATCCTACAATGGTAAGCATGTGTTGGCTTATAGTAACCTCTTTAGTTTGCATTCGATGTTATTGGAGAAACATTAGCTCAAAAAATGATGATAAAAAAAAAGATTCGTCCATGAACCTTTCTATTTTTTTAAGGTCATGCTAGATGTTCGTTAGCGAAATGCTCGTGCTTGCCTATAAAAAGGCTTCTCCTCCACGAACCTTCACACACACAAAAAAAACATATCTAGCCGAAGACATCAAATAATCATGGTCACGACGGTGGCAAAGATTCGTCCCATGAACAGGTTTTTCCTTCTCATAAGGTTTGTGTTGTTTCTCTTAGGCATGAACTGAACTCTTCTATGAATTTATTATTATTTATATATGTCGGTTTGATCGATGCAGCCGACAATACTCAGTTACACCTCCGGCGGAGAATGTGATCAGGGTGGCGGCTCAGTCCGGCAGGTTAAGGCCGGCGCCGGAGAAGCTGCCGGAGAGTGTGGCTTGGATGAGGGATCCGGCGACCGGTAACTGGATTCCGGAGACTCATTTCGGCGAGACCTTTGTTGCGGAGCTCCGAGAGAAGTTTCTTTCCAAGAAGCAAAACATATGTTGAACCATTGCGATCTTAAGTTTAATAACACAAGGAAAAAAAATATATACGTTGTTATGATCTTAAGTTTCTCTTCCTCTCATGGTCACATGTGAATCGGTCTAGGAAATAAATGAAGAGAGTGGAGTGAGGATGTGATCGAGAAAAAAAGACACCAAAACTTATTATTTCACAGTGCATAGGTTTGTACGGAAGGAGATAAGGGTAATATTGGTATTAAGTTAGAAAAATGGAGTTACACGTTGTGCACATGAGACTTAATCTAAGTGTTCCGTCAAAATAAATATTAATTGTTAGTTTAAAAAAAATCAAAAGTCATGGATGAGAATTGAAACAAAAGGTCATAGAGGGATTAGGATATGATTTTAATGAAAGTTGACTCGAGGGTAATATTGACATTTCTTAATGTCAATGTAACTGTTCCGTGAGAACAAACAGTACAAAAGATCAGGAGGAGGAGTTAAGATATGATTTTGACTTATAGTTGGGGGTTCGGATTTCGTGATTAATTCATAATTTGTATGACAAAATGGGTTTTACGTGAGTGTTTGTTAAGTTTTTACCTGTGGACAATAGACAATGTATATGTCATGTTTTTGCTATCACACACTTACGTAAAGAGGCTATTCCAAAGAATTTCAAGCTATCAGTATAATAATCAACCTTCAGAAAACCAATCCATGTACCGTCTCAACAGATGAGAGATTGAACAACCATCATAATGCATCAGCATATACCATCCACACCAAAAAAAAAATGCCCCCGAGTTACAAGGATTAACAACGTTGTTCACGAAATTGCGCATTATTCAAGTCATCGTTCCATCTTGGCATCGAAAAACACACGCAATGGCGGTTCTCTAGACAATGAAGAGCAAAAAAACTACATCTATAGATGACTACAAGTATAGCTGAATGAGCTCGTCACTGACCACTGATGGAGTGAGTACGCCTAGGTCGGTGAAGAGTAGAGTGAGGTACTGAGGAGGCGTGTAATCACGTGCAGATCTCTCAACCTCGACCTTGGAAGGTATAGGCACCCCAAAGTCTATGGGGCGTAAGGCAGGGGCCAAGTCTTTCTGATCCAATGGATAAAGACGAGCGAACTGTAACACAAAGCAAAGAATCCGATGTGAATGTTTACAACTTCACAACTAATAGTTGTAAGGGTTAACTACTACACTTGGTTTACTTTTCCACTTAGCGACACCTAAGTTTCAAATTCGTTTGGCGATTAGCAAAGGTTTCACAAAAACAAGAATGCCTTTGACCCTAATCTCAAAAAGAATACCATTTTTCGTCTTTTTGATAATTTTATCTTGTAAAGAGTGATTTAACTTTTAAATCATAATGTTTTGGGTATTGGTGAAGTATTTTTTTAGATTAGGCTCAAGAGCATTTTCGTCATTTTTTATGATAAAGAGCTATATGAATCTTTTTGAAGCCTATGGTAGCTGCAAAAAGGATGTGGAAATTAGGTTTAGCTAATTGGAAAACTTGTAATCTTAGGTTAATTGTCAAAAACTACCCTAAAGTATTGGCCACAAGACTATAGAATGCATTCAGAATTGCCCACACAACTTCAGAATGCATTATGTATTGCCCCACAAATCTATTGAATCCGTGAAGAACTGCCCAGACCATTCATCACAGTTTCTCCCTGTTACGTTTTTCTAACAGAAGTCGGTGGACAAAACTTCAGGTAGTTTTTCATTTGTGGACAATGCTTTAGGGTAGTTTTTGACAATTAACCCTATAAATAACCACCAATAGATTTGGTAGTGTATATGTATAAGATGAGTGTACCTTGTAGCTCTCAGCAGCCACGTAAACTGGTTTGTTCATGCTATGTGCTACAAGTGCAATCTGATACGTTCCCATCATGTTAATTATACCTCCACTCTCCACCACTCCATCTGCGCCTACAAAGACCATGTCAACCTCATCCATGCTATATGCCACTGCAGAATCGATTAGGAGCTTCACCGGAACATCAAGCTTGGCCAATTCGTTTGACAATCTTAGTCCTGTTCTGTCAGGCCTTCCCTCTACATTTGAGTATGAAATTGTCAAAACTCTACCAAAATTTACCCATACCATCCGATACACAATAAAAAAAATGCACAACAATCTGGAACTACAAGCAAGATCTAGTTTTCTAATGCAGAATTTGACTACACTGTGCTGAGAAGAAGCAATTTTACTTCATTGGCAAAATGCATTTAGTCAACTGAATGTAGGGAAAACGTTATTAACAACCCCTCGACAACCCTTGATTTGCAAAAACACACTGTAGAAGTGTTGTCATATCAGAAACACACTATCACCTTTCTCATATATACAAAAAAAAATCACTGATTTTGTTAATTTTGGCTAACGGCGTCAAAACCCCCCATGCAAATATGTGACCCAAATTAACGGAATCATTAGAAAATTAACGAAGTTCATGGTTTTTTGAATTTATGAGAAAGGTGACAGTGTGTTTCTGATATGACGGCACCTCTACAATGTATTTTGGAAATTCAAAGGTCGTGGAGGGTGTGTTATTAATGTTAGCTCTTGAATGTATGATGGCATTGCAAAATCCATTCAGCAATCGCCAGGTAATAGTCTCCAGAAGAATGAAATAAACTAAATACTACACGGTTAAAAATTCTGATCAGATGAGGCATAATTCAAGAGCGGTTTGTGATACTAAACCTGTGCAGAAAACACGGAATAGTTTCTTATTTTGAGCTGCTGTCTTCAGAACTTCCCAAACAACTCTGGAGAAACCATGTACCAAAATAGTACAACCATCAAATATAAAATCTTGACTGAGCATGCCAATGATCCTGCGTGCCTGAACATTATTTTAATATTAGTTAAATAATTTTGATTCTGAAATGAATTGTAACATAACATTTACTTTGTAGAGCCATAATTAGCTTCCAAAACATACCTTACAAGATATTTCCCCAAACTTCTCCGCACGTTCAATCAAGCGAGATTTGGCTGAATTGAAGTCCTCGTATTCTAAAGCTGAAGTTCGAGTGACATACCGCATGAACAGATCACAGCCAGCTGTCAAGGAGATGGAGGTCGTATCCCAAGACTAAAAAACACAAACAGGGTTAATCATTTGACTCAAATAATACATGAATGCTTTCAACAACTTAAACAAAGGTGATACAACTCAAAGACAACAACAAAGCCTTTCCCAACAACTTATGTTGGGGTCACTACATGAATCCTTGAGCAAAAAAATTCAGGGATTCTCGCGGGTGAACATAAAATTAAATCACTAGTTAATGTTAAGAATGTGTTTTGAGCAGTGAGTTAATGGCCAAATTAGTATAACAGTACTTCCCATCTAATCTAACCCACGTTCCACGTAATTTCCCACAATGAAACTCGCTCTCCCTGGGGATGTATTGCACTTTCTCTGATACATCATTGTCAAGGCTTCATTGGGTCATCTAATCCTATAATGAACACAAACGTAGTACTCTAACATACTACTTTTTTCTGATATTAAATATCTCAACTTATTTACATTAGCACGATGGGAATAGTTCATCCAGTCAACTAATCTTATTAGGACCACACATGTAGTAATCTAATACTCTCCCACCTCTTTAAGCTACTTTATCCTCCCATCTCTTACTATATGCCCGTAAACTTCTAATTTCCTTTGTCTGGACTGTGCTAGTTATTCACACACGCATTCTATAATTTATTGAGCACCCACTTCCCCACTTCAAGCTCGAAAACAAAACAACTTCCTCACCGCGTCCCTAACAGTAAAAATGCAGTTGAATGTTTCTTCTAGGGCAACACACGAGCTATCCTCAGCATGACCTTGACACAACAGAATTGGGGTTCCTATACAGCAAGGCAATTCACAGGGATGATACCATCGAAAAGTACATTAAAATGAGTAATGAAGAACATTTTCCTGGTATAGTTTATCAAGGAAGACTAAGCCTTATTGTACACTACCACTAACTTATATAAGTCATCTAAATCGATTCAATTGAGGGTTTAATCTTGTTACCGTTGCCACAAATGCTACTAATAAAAGGAAACAACTATTATATTGCAGCAATGACCATAATTCTTATAGCACAATATAAAATGCTAATGCCCTTAAACAAATGCTAAGCAAGAACCCGAAAATGAGCAGAAATCAGAAACATGCTACAGAATAAACCAAATTTGAACAATTTGGATTGTGCCCAATGTCCTAATTCAAACCATCTTGATTGGTTTGCGAAAAGAAACTAATTTCCCCCAAATTCTCATCAAATTACTGTTCAAACCCAAACCCCCCAAATGCTACTTCCCCTAGAAACAAACAGAAAACACCATACTCACTTTGAGGGAGTCCGAAGCTTTCTTAAGCTCAATTTCAAGCTCCATCATCGTAGTAGCCTCACTGTTCCTAATCACCGCGGCCAACGCACGAATCGCCGCGACAGCCTCCGCCAGGTCCGGCTGCTTCCGCCAGCTATTGAACTGGTCGATGACACTGAACGGCTTCCCAGATTCGGATTCCCCGGCATCAGCCTCCGGCGGGAGGCTGATCCCGTCGGGGTCGCGGCCGACGGCGGCCTGGGCCTGGGCGAGCCAGTCGCTGGTGACGACGCCGTGGTGCGCGGCCCTGGTCTGGTAGTAGGCAGAAATCTTAGGGTTAGGGTTAGGGTTTTGCACGGTGTCCGCCATGGACGAGTGTGGCGGAGGAGAGGAGATGGAGATGCTGTCGAGCTTGGCGGCTGCTGCTGCTGCGGCGTCGTTTTGGGTGTTGTCCTGCTTGTCCAGGATGAACGAAGCCGATCTCCACCACATTTATAATAGAGTGATTAAGGCTCCTAATCTAGTTTGCTTGTCACTTTCTCGGGAAAATTTTAGTTATTTTCCTGGCGAGAAAATGATGGAATCGGATATTGGAGATTCCGGCGCGGTCGGCGTGTTATCAACGAGCGGCTCAATCCTGTGTTTTATACTCCTATCAGACGTTTCGTACGCGGCATCTAACTGTCGAACGACGCCGTTTCGGTCATGTTCCATTGTACTACTTGAATCCCGTTTTAATATATTTTTTTCCCTTCTAAAATTGTAAATAAACAATCCCACATTACTACACTAATCCACGAAATTAAAAGGGAAATTACACGTTACACTGAATCACCCTCTTCCTACTCTCTTCGACATTTGATATTGTAGGTGTCTTGTCGTGTAGATAATTTATATTGTAGTTGGTTGTCGGTTGGATGATAATGATATAATTACCACGTCTATAACAAAAGATAAACAAAAGATAATTACTTTGTATTTATTTTTACAACTTGTAGTCCTCTATATTATGGAAATAACTACAAAACTAACCCTTAATGATTTTTCATTTCAAAAGTTGGTTCAAGTGTTACTTTTGTTTCCACATAGACATCTAGTTTTTTTTTATCAGCGAGATTTTATATGTCCACAGTTTCCAAAGAGAGGAAAAAGGGAAGCTGCAAAGTTGCAGTCGAATATAGAATCAGCTCAAATGACGAAGAGCATGAAACCAAAGAAAACAAAATACAATGGAAGCGCAGCTACCAAGAAACTACACAGAGAATCAAAGAGCCCTAAACAAAATACCAACTGAGAAGCAAACGAGACAGCAGCACCAAAAAGATGCAACGAGAAAGAGACTACTTGAAAACACAGAAGATTAACAAGGCCACCAGGAGGAAGAAAACCGAGCAACGAACGCCTCAAGAATTAGGGTACATCTAGTTGAAGATCAAATCTCATATATTTGTCAGTTTCATTTATTGTTGGGACAAAAGATCTCTTCTAAATTGGTGGTTATCTCATGTACATATCCGTTTGTCAAATTGGTAGTTATCTCATGTACATATCCGTTTTTCGATAATTTTTTGTCCCATAATAAATAAAACTGACAAAATCATAAGGTTCGACTTTCTACAAATATATCCGCTAAAAACAAAAATCACGACGAATCATTTCATGATTCATTGGCTTTTTACTGGTATAATTTTGTACTTACCCACGTTTTATGAATGCTTATCATTTTGTTACAATTTATATAAAATGATAATTGTATCCTTACAATTTATATCTAACAAAATTGTAAAGTTTCATATCATTTTATTCTTTAATTATTACTTTTTAAGGATAGAATCATTTTGAAACAAATTTAAGTAAGGTACAACAAATAGAAAATTCATGACACTTTTTTGCAATTATCAAAACCATAAAATACAAAAAGTGGATATCCCAGAGTAATTTTTTACATCTATACTATATGCATCTGTTTGTCCTGTTTTTTTTAATCAATCTTGAAGTGTTTAGTTGTGCACAATTTATTTGGGTATGAGATTAACTTTGAAATTGGTCACAACTTCGACAGTGATTAGCAAAAAACAGACATCATGAGACCTATATTGAGAAAGAACACAAGTCCTTGTCTAAAATTAAGGATAAACACAATATACCAGCACAGTATCACCAAACAAAAAGTATTTAATTGGATCCAAACCAGAAACTAGTTCCAATTCTCCTACATGCAGTGGATCCACACCATAATGTTCAAAACTAAGATTGAGTCAAGTAGTAGGAGCAAATCTGTATCCTCATAGGCGACCGATGACAGCCTCCACCTCAGCGGGGGTGTAGAGATGATAAGTCGGAGCAACCTTTGCTATATCGACATTGTTGGGAGTGACCTGAGATAACAATAATACAAGTCAAATACGATGAAAATGGGCGGAAATTATGGTGCAAGAGCAATGTATTACCTTTTCCTCCATAACCTGCTTCAGGATGGACAGAGCTATTGTCTCTGCTTCTGCAAGAGAGAGATCCTGCAAAGAGAGATCAATATCAACAAGATTGGTTGTGTTGGAATAAATTTAATAGAGCAGTTTGGAGATTGAGATCAGACTTTGTTGTACTGCTCCTGGAGAGAGCTGTCTGCACCTTCCGAGCCTGAACCAATAGCTTTGGCATTGCACTGCCAGAAGGTTCCAGAAGGATCCGTGTAATATCTGCACAAGCATCTCAATTAGTTTTTATTGTTGAAAGAAAACGTGAATACACTAGATATGCACACTTCGGGTACATATGATGGTGCTGAAAATTCTCAATTGTTGTATGTTTTAGAACATAGGTGACCACGTGGGTTAGTTTTATTCTTTAACTCATGCTTTTTCCAAAGCAATTCTCAACAATACAGCAAGAAAATATATCTGAAATTCCGAGATATTTTTAGTATTTGCAAGTTTCCAACATATTAAACTTTGCAAAATCATGAAACCGCAGTTCATTTATTTTATACAGCAAATAGCCATAAACACACCAAATCAGAAGGTACTTACAAGCTGGGACCATTTTCATCATGTCCTGCAATAAGGAGAGATACTCCAAAAGGCCGAGACTACAAGAGAAAAAAGAAGCACAAATGAAAAGGGCATTTGGATAAACATATTGATACCGGATTAGGAAAACTAGAATAAGAAGCAAAATGGGGAAAGGGCAACTTAAAATCAAAGGTCCACATTAAATTGGTCGGTCAAGAGGAAGGTTAAAAATTGTTGCATGAAAACCAAATACCATAGTTACTGAAATGTAATTCAATGAAATAGCATCGAACTAAATCAAAATAAGAGAATCATGGCTAATAGTAAATAGGGATAATTGCAAAAAGGGCCCTGAACATGTCCTGTTGTTGCACTTTGTATAAATTTGTTTCAAAATGACGATTTGACCCTAATAATTCATATTTAAAAATAATATTTAAAGAAAAAAATTCAAAGAGGGAAGAAAATTAAGGGATGTGAACATTTGGATTTTCTATTTTTTACTTATTACTTCATAAATCTAAATTGGGAGAGTAAAATCATCCTTTGTATACAAAATACAACAAAAAGACAAGTTCAGTTTTTTTTTTGCAATTATCAAAGAAGAGGGCTATCTATAAAGTTACAAAAAAGTGGATATCTCGGGGTACTTTTGAGCAATTACTCCTAGTAAATATCTTGAGCTGGAAAAGGGGAAAGAAGAAGGTTTAAATAAATGCTCTGAGAAGGCACGTGGTAAACTAAATGTCAACACCATTCTATTTCCTTGGGTTGATATAATTCGATGAAGGATACAATAATACGAAGTAGAAATCAATTATTACCATGGACTCTTCATCACCTTCACCAAATCGTAGGGCGAGATCACAAAGAGCTTGAGTTGTAGACTCAACTGTCATGGGCTCACCATATGAGAACCTATGATTCTGCAACATAATTAAATTAGCAAATTACAAATTACCCTATAGTCCTCTAGTATCATAGTGTCGTTATCATGACAAGACAATACCTGAGTTTCAACTCGAGCATGCTCGACAAGCGTACGAGCATCAGCAATCAGTCCACTCATAGCACACCCTAAATGCTCATCAATTTCCATAATTTTCTCCACGCTGCTGGGTTCCTAGAAAATAAAATCGAAAGAAATTATAAGAAGATTTAACCCACCAATTTATGAATAGGTTTAGGTGTTGGTATACTATATAAATATTTCATTGACACAAAAACTTCGACCTTAATCTCATTGTATAGTTATTTAGAACCCCAATGAAGATTCTCAAAGCACAGCCAATAATTGAAGAAATTAATTCACTCAAACTGTAGATTAAGTATCTAAACAACAAAAATGTTTCACAATTCAATATTGGGATGATTGCAAAAAGTTGTGGTGAACTATGTGCATTTTGCAAATACTATTGGTGAACTATTTTTCATTGCAAAAAAACATCCCCCAACTATTTTACGCCTGCAAATTCGCTATCTTTAACAGAAATGAGTCATATGACAGTCACGTGACTTCAAATTCTTGTTTGGAAATGACAGTTTTTCCCTTTACATTATACATGTTTTGAAATTTGTAACTCTCATGCATATGTGTTTTGCAATTTGGAACCCTTATGTATACGCTTTTGCATGGTTTCTTTCGACTTTTTGCAACAAAAAAATAATAATAACACTGGGTTATGTTTTTTTACAAAAATAATGTTTCACCGATAGTATGTACAAAACGCGCATAGTTCACCGCAAGTTTTTGCAATTTTTCCTACAATACATTAACACTAACATACACGACATACATTTAACCAACTTAAAAACATAGAATATTAGTCCAACAGGGTACAAGTACATAACAAGAACCATGAAAAGGAAACAATAGGCATGAGAAAATTACACAAGGAAATGAGAAATACCAGGAGAGGGGACGTGATGCGCTTCTCAACCGCAAGCACAACGCCTTCCTTCGTCTTCAACCCAATTGCAGTTGAACCCAACTGTAATTTCAACCACAATCCCAAAGAAATATTCAATTACTAAACCCAATCAGCAATTTATCTTCACAGACCTTAAAACCATAGAGGAAAAAGTTGCAACAAGATGTTACCTTGATGGCTTCAATGGCGTATTCGACCTGAAACAATCGGCCTTCTGGGGAAAAGGTATTGACACCTCTGTCATACTCAGTCCTTCACAATTACCCAACAAACACAAAATCAATTAATGAATACGATAACAAAAATTTGGGCGAAAACGAAAACCCTAGATTTCAAAGCGAAATGCAGATATACCTTGTGAGAAACATCTCCGATTAGATCGAGTTCTGTGATACTGAAAAGGGAAACAATTTGGTTTTAGGGTTCGATCGAGTGAGAGCTTAAAGAGCAGAACAACTCTACTATTAATCAATATGCAGCTGATAATCACAAAACGAAACACAATGATTTGCAGAAACGAAGAGATCTAGGATTTGAATTCGAAGTTCCGAGGATTGAAGAATCACCTGAAAATTTGAGATCTGTGCTGCAAAAGAGCAGAGAAAAGTGGAGGCTGAGCTCTGTGACGCTTGTTTGTTGAGGTGAAGGAGACGACACAGTAAAGCTTCGAGTTCGAGCTCGTATGAGCCAACTGAAACTGGCCCTTAACCGGATCCGAAAATTTGGTACCGGGCTTTACTTAGGCCGACGCTAAAGATCCATTTAGGCCCATCTTATTCTTTGGTGTTAGGCTTAGAGGCCCATTAGTCTTAAGACTTGGTTAGCTATCACAGAATTAAATGCCCATTTTCTTCACCATAATTGAGGCTGTTATTTTTTAAAGGGGTAACGACATTTTTGTGCTGTGGACAAAGATGAAAGTGGTAAGTCCATATTGTGGCGACCTTTATGTTCAAGTCATGTCAAAAAACGACCTTTAATTTCTAAAGAATAACGAAATTTGTTAAAGGTGACGCTGACATTTACAAAAAAATGCCATGTATTTTTTGAAAATAACTAAAAGTCATTGGTAAGACTTGAAAATGAAAACGAAGATCATTGGTAGGACTTGCATACAAAGGTGGTTACAGTACATAGGACTTGCATACAAAGGTGGTTACAGTACATACGTGCAAAAAAAAAGTCATTTTACAGCACGAAAATGGGGTTTACCCTTTTAAAAAAATATCTTAGGACACCTGGCCGCCTGTAATTGGTTGTCATCCGGTGGAAGCGAATTGGGCTCGACCGAATCACCTTGGAACATACTGTTAGAAGATCTAAAGAGTGAGGACGAGTTTTGCTCCACATAGTGTGAACTGATGTTGGTCTCGGTGCAGCATGGTCCCATGGGTGCCGAGCTTTGACCGTCTGTTCCTACACGTCTTTCCCTTCCATATGGTTGGTAGGGGGCTTGTCGGTATGTGATGTTGGTCACCGACGAGTTGTTAAATGTCTTTGGACCTTTGTATGATGTCGACATGTTGCTTTTTCTACGGGTGTTTGAGTACCGATAGATTTGGTCACTGTTTTATCTCTATTGTTTTACGGTGTTGACCGTCGGCGTGTTGATGTTCTTTCTACTCTCTAAGTAGGTGGCTCCGATGAGATGGGGGTATGGTTCTGTAAGTTCGTGCAAGTTGTGACGTGTTTAGAGTAACGGTTCGATCTTCTCTATGTTTATCATGTTGGGTTTGGGGTTGCTTTTATTTCCCTGTGCTTCATGGACCCAAGATTTGGATATTATATCATTTTCTTGTGTGGTAAGAAAATCATGACTATAGACATTTTTTATTGGCCTTGTTGGCTGTTATATTCTTAATGTTTATAAAATCTAGTATTTAGACATGCTTTTTCGTATTTTTATTTTTGTTGGGTTTGTTTCGAGGCTGAACTTTCATGTTAATTCTCAAGTTTGTTTTTGGTGGTTATTTAAGTGTTACATCTAGTTTGATCTTTTGAACAGGTCTTGTTTGGTGGTTCGAGATGTTTGTGACATGCTCGTGTCTGTCGTTTGGAGATGAGTTTGTTCATCTCTTGTTTGGGTTTTGTAGGTAAAATCTTTTTGTACTTCTTTTTATTTTCCGAAGTTTTATTTATATACTATTTTGTTGATTAAAAAAAGTCTAAAATGTGTAACATTTTTATTTGTTTTTTTGCATTCAATATTGTATGTATGTATTTGTTTTGATATATTATATAAAAAAACAAACTTCCTTAGCTTCAAAAACAAAATACATCATATGACCAAAAATTCCAATAACTTTAATCTCTTGTATGACAATTTCTGCAGAGACTTTAAAAATAATAAAATATTAATTCGTTAAATTTTCCTAACAAATGCATCAGCAAACCGACTACACACAAAAAAAAAATACAAAGAAACATATAAATATTTCCTACAATAATAGTGTTTTTATAGGTCAATCATATAGAGTGAGTGGCTACAATATGACTTATGATTCTGGCATTAAGAAAAGATATACTTAAATAAAGTCCATTTTATATATAAAGTAAAGGGTTGAAATGTGAATGGATAGTGATTGGAATAAAATAACAAAACCATGACTGTACTTAGTTGCTTATACACAAAACAGACTTACACATACGTGGCCAATCAGAAGATCATCATGATAATGCAATACAGGGCCCACCATATACCTTACTAAGGATTATTTAAAGATATAATTGCAAAAGAATACCCTAATGTATTCATTTTGGTAAACGAGTTCATTCCTAAAAATTGTCCACGAATCTTACCTGTCTAAAATTTCAAAATGTGCATTAACTGCCCATACGAACTACCCATGAACCTTTAACTATCTAAAGTTTCAAATTGTATTTTAGAGCATCCACAATCATGGGCGATAAAGCGCTGACGGGGAGAAAACGCCGGCGAGAAGCTGGCTAGAAGCTGGCGGGGAGCAGGCGGGGAGCTCGCTGGCGGAGAGTGATGACTGGGAGCTTAAGGCCGACACTTATCGCTGGCGGGGAGAAAAAAATGTGAATAAAAGGGGTTACTATAAGCCAACAAAAAGGCTTTACCATTGCAAGGTACTGGCTGAGAGAGCTGGCTATAAGGCAAAAAATAATAATTTTTTATTCTTCTGGCAGCACTCCCCGCCAACAACTAGCTATATGGTTGTGGATGCTCTCAAACAGTCTATATAAATTGTTTACCGATCTTAAGCTTTCAATGAATTCAAGATTTAAGAGGTTCATGAATCAATTTATTTAACATTTTTATTCAATTATATGTATTATGTTATAATTAAAATACAAATCTATATTATTATATAATATATTTATTTATTAAATAACTATATGATACTTGATCATATATGATTTTTGAACACATAATGTATGAAATCTATGTGTTAATTTATAATCTAGTTTTATTTTTTAATAAATATTTGTAGGTTATAATGTAAGAAAATTTATAATCTAGTTTTATTTTTTTAATAAATATTTGTAACTTTCATATGTTCCACCATCGTGTACTTTATAAATGAATTTATTATATAATAGTGTAAACTTTAACATGATACGTATAGTTAAATAAAAATATTTAATAAATCGACTCACAAATTTATCGAATTTTAAACTGATTTGTCATCTAAATGTTTATGACTAATTCATTGAGCAGCTTAAAGTCCACTTTGAAACTTTGAGCTACTAAAGATCAATGGGTAATTCGTGTAGACAATTCGTATGAGCAATTTACAGCAAGTACTAAAACTTTAAATTTTATTATGCCTTAAGTAAAATCATGGATTTTTGTTGATTATTTGACTACTCTGTTTCCCAAAGAACGGAGAAAGACTTTTTCTTTAAAGAATCTGGTCAGATGTTTTGGTCCAAACAAGAAAGGAATGGGATAAAAAAAAATTATTTCATACTTATTATTTTTAAAATCTAAATTATAAGTTTAAAATCACTTCTTTTATACAAATTGCAATAAAAAAAAATAAGTTAAGGGGGATTTTTATAACCATAAAAATGACTAAATTGCAAAAAAAAAAACATATGAATACATCGGGGTAACTTTTTGAAATTATCCCTTATTTAAATATTAACTACAATTAGTTTTATAAGTTATCACTTATCACACAATCATAAGACCTTTATAGTATCCTCCTAAACCTTACCCACAACTTCACTAACTCAACTCTTCTCAACTTCTTCTTTCCTCCTCTGTAGATCTCATCAATGGCCGTGATGACATCATCATCTTCCTCTTCTCTCACTCCTTGTATTCTCTTGCAGCCACCTTGTTCATTCACAAAACCTGTCTCCAGATTCATGGTGGTCAAAGGCCAAGTCAGAAAGTCAACCAAGCTCCGGATCAGATCCTCCTCTCATGACAAGGTCAGTGTCTGAATCACAATCCTTCATCATTTCAATGTTGTTCTCATGTTTCGAGTCGATGATGTTTCGGTTGAAGTGACAGAAACTCGTATAATAAGTATCAGATCGCTGACTCTAATCCTCGTATTAGATGTTATGGTTGATGTATAAAAAGTCTGTGATCCAGAAAAAAAAAAGTCAACTTTCAATGACAAGCACTAGTATGGTTTCTGAACTAGTTATTGGTTTGGATTGTACAGGTTTTCGAGGATCAATCCAAGGGTATAATCTGTTACACGGACGATCGGACGGGTGAGATCATCTGCGAAGGGTACGACGAAGGGCCTAGATTTCACCACCAGGCTCCGAAAACAACAACAGCATATCAGCAAAGGTACAACCTTAATCTTAACAACAGCAAAAAAACAACTAAAGTAGATTTGTAAGAACTTGTCTCAATCAGCACAGCTTTTTCCCGTTTCTCTCTCCTCTGAAAAATTTCGACTGATCTCGTTAGAGACGCTACAATGTTTTCATTTTCGGTTTTTCAAATCCGTTTTAACATAGTTTTTTCAGTTTCGCTCTTCTACAGCCCGGGCTAATCCTATTGGAGATGCTCTAACGTTTTCATTTTCGTTTTTCCGAATCCTACAGGCATGCTGAGATTATGAGTCTTCTTCAGCAGAATTGGGATCGAATCGCCAAGAAAGGGGACGAATTCGACAAAAGCATCAGTGTTAAAGAGGACTTGAACTGGAACTGAAGCGGCTTCTACTATTTTTTTTCTGGCCTAACTTTTTGTTAAATAATGTACAGTCTCTCTCAGTAACACTGAAAATGAAACTACTTGTGATGATACGCAAAAACAGTTGACTTTAGAGCAACAGATCCAATGTTTCAACTAAATTGTCTTTTTTTCCCTTTCTTCTGACAGAAATAAAACTCTGTTTCTAGCAGAACACAAAACGTAAGTATATACAAAATAACTTGTACAAAGGTTGTCTTATTCTATAGGCTTTTAAATGCAAATTTCTGACCAATAATTAGGGGTGCCACTGGGCCCATCCCATAGCCAAATTTTGGAACCGGTCCAGAATGACCGGGTTCAAATAATTTAATCCACTCCCGATCTTAGGCCCAACAAGGAATTTTTAAATTGGACCGTCTAGATTATAGGCCGGTTTATTAAGTTAGACCAATTCATTCGAATTTATCAAAAATTGATCCTATTAACAGTAAGTAGTAACCTATATACTTTCAAATATTTTTGTATTGGCCAAAAAGCCATTCAATGTCGGGCAGGAGCATTCGGTGCCCGACTCTTCCTCTTCTGCTGCTAAATTGATAATAATTGGGTGTTAATTGCCTAATTGGGCTTGGGGCCTTGTCGTTTTGGGCCGTGAATTTGTAGCATATCCGGGTGGTCAGGGCTATGTGGAAATCAGGATACGAAATCACAACTCGGACAACTCACTCTGTATTTGGTATTTATGAACCCGAGCCCGTCCCCATAGTCCATAAGGGCAAATCTATTAGGACCAACATGCTAGATTGACCGGATGGATAAGGTTATGTGTCAATTTTAGACACCCCAACCAATAATGACAAATTCCTCTGCTTTTCTAACCAAAATATTATGTATGCAATTATTACATTCTAGAGATTACATGGAGAACGCTACTTATATCGTGTTTGACTTTAGACTGTCAAAACCTTTTAAATATGAGGGGTTATCAGTAATACACCGTTACATTTCGTTATTAATAAAAAAAAATTTACCCCGAATAGATGACTGATGAAATTTCTTTTTTCCCCAACAGAACGTAAGTTCATTAACATTAACTTCTCCAACGGCTCTCTTGTTCTATAGCCTTGTGCATGCAAATTTCGACCAAATAATAGAAATTTCCCGGTTTCTCTAACAAGAATATTATGTATGTACCGCTACATAAAAAGTTACAGGGAAAACGTTATTCACACCACCTTCAACCATCAAAATCCCCTTACACGTGAGAATTATCACTAACACGTCCCCTTCGTTATTAATAAAAACAAAATCCGGATTTAAACATCGGAGGTGATGGTTATATCCCGAACACAATATCACCTCCCTCATTGTGTAAGTGTTTCTGGAACAAAATGATCCAAATCCGGATGATTTCCATATGATAAACAAAAGATGACATTATAGTACTGATAACCTCTCATTTTTACATTACACCGTGTGTAATGTGCGTTAATGAAGTTACCCCGAGATCATACAAGCAAATAAGAATGTACAAAAAAACGTACTCACACAATCAATCGATCGTCGGAGGACCGGGTTGCGAACCCTCGTCTTTGCTCGGAGCGACGGTAGGAGGTTGCGACCATTGATCCGGGAGCATAAGAAAATAAGTAGTCATAGCCTTCCTAAACCTTTTCTTATATTGCATAGGAGAAATCACCGTCGGGGACGCGTTCTTGGGCCCTCCTAGGATCCCCGAGGCCTTGACCCATGTTTCGAGGTGCTTGTCCCACGTGTACTGCCTCATAAAGTCGATGATCCCCAGAACGAGCTCGTGATTCTCCTCGTCAATACCGACGAGCAACGAGTAGTCCATCACATCAATAGACTGCACGGGCGATGAAAAAATGTTACGTTTGAGTCCAATCACGAACATTTATTGTTGATAATCAAAATATAATAGATATGATTTGATTATCGTCAGTATTATTCAATGTAGGACCAGGAGTTACCGCGAGGAAAGATGTGTCATTCCAAACAGCGCGCTCGAGTCTACGCTTGGCCCTGTTCCCGACGAAGATCGGGGAAGTGGGCATTGCTTCGATTAGGTTCTGATCGAGTAGAACACCGTTTGGGTCCGGGTTGTACCGGGACCGAGAAGATCCTTTGAGGTCGTAAGTACGCGATAGGTTTCTCCCGAATAGGAGATTCTCCATCACCAAGACATCGATTCTCGATTCTTTCCCTCCTTTGAGATGTTTTGATGTGACCTATGGATATAAACACTAAAATGAAATTAAAAGGTGGATCAGACTATGGTATGATACGAGAGTTTGGTATGTTTCCGACTCTTCAATGTCATGCAATTATTTGGTCAGAGGCAACGAGTACGATACAATGATAACCCTAATGGACCTTTTTTATAAGTCATAATCCCAACGGACCTTTTTTATGTCATAATCCCAATAGACCTTTTCTAAAGAGAAAACTTGATATTTCGTATGGTTAGTTAACGGATTTTAACGGTTCGAACATGTTTTGTTAGTTTTTAATAGTTTCCGATAACATATTGTTACGAATTAAAAAAAGAAGATAGATTGGGGATACGACGCCAGAATGAGTCATAGTACAACGTGCTGAAGTAGGATTTTCCTAAATATTTATCGATTAGTGACAACTGGAAGACATAGAGGAACATAGACAGAAACCGATCAGATCGTGATATCATATCAAAGCCCGACCCATGTTAAAACGTTGTACCGATTCGAAAGTTCCAAAATATTTGTCTAAGTAGTGAATTCATCTCTATTTTCAAATTGTAACACATACACATAGATGTAGAACTATATGTGTCAAGTAAAAAAAAAGAGTATATTACCTGATAAACCCCCAAAATTTTGGACAAGCAAGTCGGGCTTCTCGAACTAATAGATTCCGACAGGTACCTGAAATACCCCGAAGCAAACTTAATAAACGACTCGAGCTCCGTCTTCGTAACTTGCTTAACGATAAATCGATCGTCTAAAGTCTTCGCGAAGAACACATTACTCTTCCCGCCTTGCGCACCCCATTTCTTACAACGGCTCAAAGACCTCACAAAATCCAACTCCGAAGGACAACAAATCTTCCTCAACGCCTCGAAACGCTTCGCGAAATAACACGTCACCGAACACTTCACGCTCCCGAACGGTCCATCGTCCGAAAAACACGTCCTCACGTGCGTCGATTTTGTCTGAGAAATCGGATCGGAGACCAACGAGCTACGAGACGAAGTCAACGATAAAATCCCATCGTCGACGAGGCCGAAACTCCTGAGAGAATCGGCTATCGACTCGTCGAAAGACTGCGCCGAGATAAAACTTGAGGTATCGGTCGATATCTCGCCCGAGTTTGAGAGCTGGGAGTGGTAATCCGGTGAGATTAGGGCGTACGCTATGATGCTCGTGGGCTCGTCGTCGAAGACTGGCACGACGGTGTCGTTGACGCCGACGGGAAGGAGAAGACGGCCACCGGAATCGAATTCCGATCTTCGGAAGGATGATACATAGACGGGTTTGTACTCGCTGAGGGTGTCTAGTTTTTGTGTGATGGCTAAGAAGTTTTTGTTGAACGCTCGATAGAAGTTTAGGAACGGCATGCCTAACCAGCTTGTAGGCTCCTCCATGTTGGCTTGTCCCTTTGAAGGCAACGCCGGCGAGAGGGAACTAACGGGACCGCTTCGTTGGTCGGGACGATGACCCTCTGTGTCTGACGGTAACCCCTCCTATTTAATATTACATTGAAACCCACATTAGAAAAATATAAGAATGAATAGTTACTTATAATAATTTAGACCAACACGATCAATAAGGTTGACCTTTTAGTTGTAAAGATCCGACTCAGTATAAGTAACCTGTTTTAAATCAAATTATGCATGGTATCAGATGTCGTTCTCCCCACGACGCACGGTCTCATATCTATATGCAGATGTTCAGTCTTGATCTGGCTTATAGTTATTCATAAAGGTTAACTCAACTAATATAATTGACTTTTTAGTTGTGGGATCCTGATCCGATATCAATTGTTGGTTTTAAAACAAAATTTACATGATATATATGAGAGTTGGTTTACGGTCCACATGTAATTATCTAGTTCTGCTATGATTCATAGCTACTTATAAAGATTAGAGTCACATCTAACCAACTAATAAAAGTTATCTTTTAGTTGTGGAAGCCAGGCCTAGTATCAGTGATCCATTTTAGAACAAAACAAAATTTATATGGTAACAATATTGGTTTGACCCGTGGTCTTCGGTACATATATAGATGTCAAGTTTTGATATGACTTATAGCTACTTATAAAGGTTATGACGACACCCAATTAATAAAATTGACCCTTTAATTTTAAAGGTCCACCTCCTACAACTGTCCTATTTCAAACAGAACTTAAATGATATCAGAGCTGGTTCGATATACGATCTTAATCTTGATTCATATGCATATGTCCAATCCTTTTATGACTTACAACCAACTAATATAGAATATTTTTAGTTGTGTAAGCCCGACTCGACATACAACATTCGTTTCGAAACAAAATTTACCTCAGGAATCGTGACGGTGGTTTCTCCGATCCAAGCAGCGTCGAGTGTATCAGACAGATCCGCCATGATAGGGAACTGGCCCTCGGAGAGCGCCCTCCGTACATTCGCGCCCGATTCATGAAATTCGCACTGCTCTCCGGAGTTGGCATCAGTCTCTTCTTTTTCGAGACTCGTCTCGTGATCCGTCGTGCCTACCGAGAAGTCTTTGGTGAGCATTTCATCGACGAGAACCGAGTCAGCCAAGCTTAAACTCTTGGCGGACTTGGTGAGGATGTTCATGTCCATAACCTTTTCGTTAGGAGGAGGCTTCTCCTGACGGTCCTGTGGCCTGTTTTTGTCGGTGTTGGCCGCGTAGAGTAGACGTTGATCCCACATGTATGATTGGAAGAGTATTTGTCGCCGGAGTCGATTGATATCGAGAATGTCGACGACAGGAAGGCCCTTCTTCCCTTCGTTGCTCAAAATTTTCTGTAATGATTCCTATAACATTAAACATTTCAAAGGATCAATTACGGCCTATTATAGCTGCAAACCAAAAGCTACAAAGCGTTACCATTTTATGAAAATTTTCTTAGTAAAGTACTTTTCACTATCATACACGGAGTTTACCATTCAGAACTTTAAAGTGTGTCAATTTACTACCCGATACTTTGAACTTGTTGCATTGTCGATTAATTTGTATAAAATCAATTAAAAAATTAGGGGTAGAAAATATGAATAGCTAAAATTATGTATTCCCGTGCCCAGCACCTCATGTAAGAACATAATTTTGGTATTTCATAATCTTGAAACCCTACATTTAACGAATCCAATATAATTTAACCAACAATTTAAGAGGGTCAAAGTATAAAATAGTAAATTGATTTACTTCAAAGTTCAGGGTAGTAAACTGAAAATCGTGATGAAATTTCTTCTTTCTCAACTCAAGGATGTTAATTTGTGTGACTAACACATTAAGCATAGGATTCACCTCGAATTCGAGTTTCTCCCTTTGCAACATTCCTTCCAGCTCCGCGACTTGGTTAGGTCCGGTGACGGATCTAATCTGGGTAAGTGCACCGAGTATTTCGGAAAATAGAAGTTCCGCTTTCTTCACCACCTATAGTAACCAGGAAACGAATCACTTACCGTCCCTTAAAGCACCTCCAACGCATGGTAAATAAAGAACGGACTCAACGCATAAAAATCATTGAAATTTGGTTTTTGACGAATCACCCACCTCGTGGATGAAGGATTAGTCGTCCCGCTACACATAGCTATTCACCCTATTTCGTATGTGCACTAGGTTAATACCATTGTGCAAGGTTGGACGAACAGGTCGATAAAGGAGAGATTTACCTGAGCTAATCGCCCCGAGCGTTGGAGGTGTTCTTAGTCAAATATCATTTTAAAACGTTTGAAATCGGGGTTCTCATACCTCATTTATTTCCTTTTGCATCCACTCTTTGTCAGGTGAACCGAAAAGAAGCTTAAACGGCGGAAGATAGACCGAAAGTACTTCAATCAACGAGTATCGAAAGCACGCAACCATGGTTCCAAACCTGTTCATGAAGGAAAAAAACCAGGTCAAAGAATAGTCATAATAACATCTCTAACGGTAGTGGAATCCAATGAACAAATCCGTTTGCATTAATTGTTAAAAGTTACTCTTATATTTGTTGGGTAGAACATGGGTTTATTAAGGAGGAGCACATAACAAAAAGCTCATAATATACATATTGACCCCCTCACTTAACGTAAAAGATTAGTTTATCAGGTCATGAGTCCAAGATATATATTAAGTCTTTCTTAATTCCTTAAATATCCGATGTAAGACTCTTGACTCACATGTGGACACACCTAATAATGTAACCCCTCCACATTGAGTCTCACCATATCAGCTAAAATCGTCATGTGCCTGACACATGACCCAAATAGTTCTAAAAAATATCGAAATTGCTCCTTAAATCATTCCCAAATTCTTTCACCTGATAATTTATGTTTCATTCAATAGACTAATTTAGAAATGATGTTAGAAACAATTTCGACATTCTTTAGAACTATTTAGGTCATGTGTCAGGCACATGCTAATTCTCCGTCTAAAAATAAACGAAAAGTTAAGATAAGTACTAAAATGATACAAACTCAATTCTAGAGTAGTAAAATCGAATCCGAAAAATATAGAATAATAAAATACAATTTACCCTAATACATATGATAATTTTTCACATGTGGACAATACTTAAAAGATAACTTTTGGCACTAATAGTCCGGGAAGGTTTCACCATGAGGACGAATCGTCTAGTAGTATCGCCAAATCCCCTTAAACCGCATGTTGGTATTTTTTAAAAGAAATTCAAAATTTGACCCTCATTTTTGTACATACCCGTAGAAACGTAGGCAGTCCCGGTGTAAGGAATGGCCGCAACATGCAACCCTGGTGGCGGCGGCGTGGTTGGAGAAGCTGAGCTCGAGGAACTTGCCGAAAGAGAGACCCCAAGCCGCCTCGGACATGACGATCCTCCTGGTGGCCGGAGGGAAGCCGTCGATCCTCGGGCACCGGAGGCACCGGTGCCACATCCAGATCTTCCCCTCCTTCTCCCCCGGCAACATAAACTCCGGCAACTTTTTTACCGATATTGCAATGGTACCTTGACGGTGGGTGTAGCAATGGACATGTGCTTCTGATGGCATCTCACAAGACCGACATCGACAATTCTGAACAAAATAAACAGATTTAAGTTTATTCGGTTTGTGTAAGTAGGGTCTGAGTAGACCGGTTTGGTCCAAAGTTCGGTTTTCGGTCTGGATTTCTGGATAGGAAAATCGTCCAGGTAAACCCCAGCCTGATTCGACTATAAACATCGAAACCCCCCAAAAATTACTTTTCAAAATTTATCGGAATTTATTTAGGTTCACGGATGCAAAGAAAAATATCAGAAGTTCGACGACTAAACAAAAATCGTAGTATAAAGTCCTATATCGTGAAATTAATCAATGTAAAGGTAACCATTCCTTATTCTATCGGTTCTTAATTCATAAAAACCACAAGAAAAAGATAAGGTTTTAAATTTTCAAGTTTTGTTTTTTCGATTTTGGATTGGTCGGTTTTATCTGCCTGTGTTTGAGAAGGGTAAAGGAAAGTTGGTTGGATCCGAAATTTGGTTTTCGTTCTGGATTTCTGGATGATAAAACGTCCAGGAACCAACCCGCTTTTTCGATTATCAATGTCAAAACCAAAAAATATAATTTCTTTTCCCAATTTTTATAATGTAAATTTTACCCGCACGTATGTAGGTTCGCGGATGCGAAAAATAACGTCCGAAGTTCAAGAATTCAAAAACTTAAACACAAATCATGATATAAAGTGAAATATTTTGGAATTAATCCATATAAAAATAGTCATTTTCTTATTCGACCGGTTTCGGTTTTTTCGATCGTTTCTTGATTCATAAACAAACCACCCGAAAAGATGTAAATTTTCTGTTTCTAGTTTTTTCGATTTTGGATTGATCGGTCTTGTCATATTTTTGACACTGTTATAAATAAGTATCGTGATAGATATAAAAATGACATACCTGATCAAACAAATTGTCACGTAGAAACCGGCCCAAAGGCTTGTCGAAGTTGCCATAGTATTTTATCCGGAACAGATGAGACCTCTCGCACACCGTTCCCTTCCACACACATCTCGATGACAACGAAACCAAAATGCTCTGAATATCTGAGGGGGCCGGAGCAATTTCTTCCTTCAATGGAACCGAATCGTCTTCTTGGCGCGAAGAACTCGTCGTGTTATCAAGATTCCTTGCATTGCAAGCAATTGCATCGTGCTCAACGCCTTTGAGATTGTCTTCACTATTGGTCAATACCGAGGCCTCCGCCATCAGAGACTCTCTGGAGACAACTCCGTATCGCTCCTCTACCAATCCAGGATGCAATTCGCTATGCGGAGCGTCCTGAATAGGGATGCAAACCGGTTCTGGTTCAACCAGACCGGAACCGGTTTGTGAGAACCGGAAGCTGCTACCGTTAGGAAAGCAAGGCAATGTGGTCTTCTCGAGCTTGTCGAGGAAAGAACTGTCGATGGAGGAGGCAAGGAAAGGAGACGGAGCATGGCCGGTTTGAGCCGGTCCAGCTTCCGGTTGGACCGGCGGAGGAACGGTTGAGATGGACCGGTCGGTTATCAATGCTTTGTCCGGTAGACCAACGGATAAGGGGCGTTCGGGAAGAGACGCTCCTTCGTCCGCGAGGAATGAGGTCTCCAACGCCATGTGATAAGCTGCGAAGATACCGTATTGAACTACATGTTTTACTTTCTTTAGCTCGTCTCCGTTGGCGCCTCTGAGTAAGATCTACAACAAACACACACAAAGGTTATGAAAACCACGGATTTTGTTAATTTTTTAGCGATTCTGTTTGTTCGGGTGACTTCATGTATTTACACGGGAGGTTTGACGTCTTTGGCCAAAATTAACAAAAATTCGTGATTTTTCGGTATTTATGAAAAAGGTGATAGTGTATTCCGGTAAGACGACACATGTACAGTTTGTTTTCAAAATTAAAAGGTCCACGAGTAAGTATTAATAAGGAAAAACTTCGAGAATTAACTACCTTCAATTTGTACTTTTAAAAAAACTAACTATAGGCTTATTAGTCGATCAATATGACACTGTACACTTAAGGTAATTACGCAAACTAACATTTTTCGTTAGAGAAAACGTTAGGAGAAACTCTAAGAACTAACTGTCATATGACTATTAAAATCAAAAACTAACTGTAGACTTGTTAATTTTTTGAGTTTTTCCTAACGTTATCTGTCATTTTTAACGGAAAATGTTAGTTTACATAATTACCTTAAATCTACAGTGTCAAATTGATCGACTAATAAATATACAATCTATTTTTGAACGGTACAAATTGACAATAATTAGGTTTCAGTGTTATCCCTATTAAACTATGCATAGTGGATAAGGTTAATTACATTTCGTTATACCTAAGTTTACATCTATTTACAGCTACAATCCAAATTCATTTCACACCTAACTTAGTTTTTTTTATTTAAAAAAATGATATTTTTGGTTAGAAAATGACAAAAATGCCCTTAACCGTATATATAAAAAATGTCACCTTTTGTTAGTCAATATGATTTGGATTTTGGTATGACTTATCAACCGAAAAACTTGACAACTTAAATGTAAGAAACCCTAAAGTATATGTAATTAAAAGTGGCATATTAATTACGTAACACTTACGGTACATCCCAACGGCTTTGGACATCCTTCAAAATACATCAATGTCTTGACCAGTTTCTTCCCGCCCTGTCCAGCGGAACCATGTTCTTCCAAAAACCGCTCCACGTGGAATTTTTCACAATGGCCCAACCTCGGCGACGAGAGCTTATCAATTGAAGGGACGATTTCAGCGCCCGAGCAGCGGGCTATGCGCTCGAGGAGCGGTCTTTTGATATTGCGAACGAGCGATATGTCTTGCTCGAGAAGATAATCTTGGGCGAATCGAGAGACAGACTTCTCCACTAGCAGGACATCGGGCTGGTGTGTGGCGATCCTTGCCACCACCTTCTTCAAATGGTCCATTTCCTGTGAAAATCGATGCAAATTCGATAAACCCGAAGACTCGGGGAAGCAATTGTGCATACATTGATGCGTAGGGATAATTGCAAAAACTTCTGACCCTTCTTTCATATAATTGTAAAAAAACGGATCTTTGCTTTACTTTATATGAATTTGTTTCAAAATAACGAACCTGCTGTAAAAGAGTATTGACACTCGACAATAGACTTGAAACCCGTTGATACTCAATAGCTCCACCGAGGATCAATAGACGAGGTTTCACGAGTTTTGATGTCATTCGCCGATGAGCTACGTTTTTCTTGCAAACTACTCCTTTGATCACCGTGCTGTGGAGAACAACAAACAAAATCAAACAAATGTTTTGAGGTCAAACACTGGAATTCAAACTAGTGACCTCATGCTTAGAACATTAGGTCTAAAACCTAAATTTTAAAATGACGTGTTTATTTTTGAAAACCTAAATTTAATAAAAATCATAAAACCCGGATTTCCATAATCTTTGAATTTTGTGCCCTTTACAGGTGTAAAGAGGGAAAGAATTGAGCTATGTACTAATTTGAGTTTTTTTCTTTATTTATTTATTTATTATTTTTGAAATCTAGATTTTAAGGATATAATAGTATTTTACACAAATAGCCATGAAAATTGAAAATGATATTGAAAAAGATGGCTACAAGATGTAGACTTAATGAGTATTCATAATACTTTCGGCGGAAACCCTAAAACCTTAACCGCCAACGAATTTTTCTCTCAAAAACTCACTCGTTGTTATCTTTGTTACCACGATACTCCCGATAAAACGTCAACACACTATATATTTAAGGTTTTTTTTTTTATTTTGGGACAATCACCTCTGAATAGGTGATGTTTCTCGAGACAAACCCGACCAGTACAGAGTATGTTGACATTCTTTAAGGTATATACGTGACAACAAAAATAACGACGAATGGGTTTCTGAAAGTATGCGGGTATAATTTTGGGTCATCACTATATTTTTTTTTAAAAGAATTTAAAATCATCATTTAAATGAATTAAATATGGAGGGAAACGTTTATACCTATCACAAGGACGACCAGAGGCAATGCACTTAACCTTCACGTATCCGCCCGGATCCATCCCTCCGCCTCCGCTCATATCCGGTTTAAGAAGCGTCGCCGCCTCCCAAGACAGCGACGTCACGATCTTCAACCATCTCTCTTCCTCGTCGCCACCGTCCCCAAACAGGAGGTTCTCAACCTGCAATAGTTGAGACACCAGTGTACTAAAATGCCCATCCACAACGCTCTTTATAGTCTTTTTCTTCTCGTCGGTCGACTTCTGGTTATTGTCTCCACTCCCGAATCCGTTTGAGTTTCGGAAACACACCAACTCCTCGATGTCTTCCTCTTCGTCGACGTCCTCGTCGTCAGGCGAGAGATCTTCTTTTTCGTCTTCCTCGTCTTCGGGTTCGGGCGGGAGCCAGAGGAGGCCGTTGTTTTCTATGTCGACGGGCTCGATCGTGTCATCATCGTCGTCTTCCTCGTTCGTTGTCGACGAGGTGGGATCGGATTCATACGTGTAGCGGTGATCTTTTTGGGATCCGTCGTAGTATCCCATCTCGTCGAACTCGGGTTGGCCGTAGAAGTCGTTGGCTTGGGGGACATGTTGAGTTTCGTTAAAGGAATGGTATGCGTTGTTGTACTCGTCGTCCTCGCCGTCGCTGATGATGCAAAAAAAAAATAAAGACAATATCATGCCAAAAAACTAATTAGAGCATCTATAGTATATGAGGCGATTAACGTTGGAGAATTAGCTCGATTCGCCAAGCTTCTTCTAGGGTATGAGATGATTAGTCCAGACTATCAGAGGATCAACTCTTAATTATAGCTATGTCCTAAACGCACCTTTATAGATGAGTCCGTTTACGAGTTTAGACGTGAATTATTAAAAAAAAAGAGCTTATTGAGAAGAGGTAAGGGCTGGCCATTCCAGGAAAATTTGATAGATTTAGAAGAAATTATAATTTTGTTGTCGTAGAGAATGAGGTTTAAACTTGTATACGTGAGTTACCAAGTTCTGATACCAACTCAACTAAAAGCTCAAGTTGATAGTTTAAGACCCTATTATAGTTATATTACAACACAGACGATTCTAGTGCATGTGGCGATCAATTATTGACGATCCGATCTCACTTTACCCAATTTCTCAGTGTAGGGAGAGATTAGCTCGAAAGAACTCGATCGACTAGCCAGCCTCTCACAGTGGATGAGGTGGTTAGAACAAGCGAATCTGGTGGACTCGTCCAACCTCCCATGATACACGAGGAGATTAGTTCAAGCAAATCTGGTCGGTTCGCTCAGCTTCCCATTGTGCACGATGCTGATGTCAAGCACGTCGGGGCTCGATTGCGATTAACATCGACGAATCTAGTCGACTCTCCCAGACAAATCACAGTGGACAGGGTGATTAGAACAAGCGAATTCAGTCGACTCGCCCAGACGAATGACAGTGAATAGGGTGATTAGCGCAAGCGAATCCGGTTGACTCGCCCAGACGAATCACATTGGGTGGAGTGATTAGCATAAGCGATTCTGATCGCCTCGTCCAACCTCCCACGATACACGAGGCGATTAGTCCGGGCAAATCTGGTCTATTCGCTCAGCCTCCCATAGTGCATGGGGAGATATTCGTAGATGAATAGCCACGTGTTTTGTGATAAGTGGTCACAAGCCACTTTTTTCGGGCAATTGGATTTAACAAGAACTGAAAGGGCCGACGAGTTCTTCACCCTGAAGAGAGAAAACCGGCCCAAACTATCAAAACCGGTCGTTTTGACCAAATCGTCCCCCTCCTTTTCTCCCACCACTACATAAACTATCGAAACCAAGTGATTCGAAGTACAATTATAAACAACATACCTGTTCAAACAAAATATAAGACGGCTTGGAGACGAGTCTCTTGTGTTTCTGACAAGATCATTGTTCCTTGATTCCACCACACTTTGTCTATCTCTATTTGTTCCCATGACAAAGTTTTGATGCAAAGCTGATATTACAATTGTGCTAAACGTTAGTACTATAAAAAATTTCCAAACTCGAATCATATAACAAATCTTTTATAATCCTGACAAATTCATCCAAATAAAACACTACGAAACAAAAAAAAAATATCAAAACCATTTCACCCAAGTATCAATCTAAATGCAACACAACTCAAATTTCTTTGGAACCAATAGCGTTTTGTTTTTTAAGTTTTATAAAGGTCTTGATCTTAGAAAAAGAGAAAAGGCGGTCTACGCGAGGATAGACAATAACCACGGATTACAAACCGAAAGTCCAAACAAAAGCCAAACAGTATGTAACGACTCGCAAAACAGAAAACAACACCAGACTAGACAACCAACATAAAAACAATGAGAAAAAGCTCCAAACAAACAGAACCAATAACGTTTAATTTCTGAAAACATTTCAAATCCTGAAATCAATGACAAAAAATAAAAAAATATTCAAGCGGTCTGGATGAATCTCGTCAATTCGTCCAGCCTGGGAATCCGGACATATGCGCACAAGCTGAGTAACAAGTGGTCTCAAAATGGATAAATCGAGAACATATTTTCCGCCGATCAACCCTTCGCATCCGCCCGAAAGTTGGACATTATTGAATTGAAACAAGAATGTACCCAATTCTCAAACCCGGGCATTACCTTAAGAGTCGTATAGTGCAATGCTCCAACACCATGGCCTCACAAATTGGCCGATCGGCGACGTGCAAAGCGCATAGAACAAAGCCGTCGGCTACAATATATATGCCATTGGGACGAAGGGATCGAACTTGAATTGGGTTCGGAATGAAACGATCTGATCATCGATGACGACGATGAACAACTCCGGGAGACAAAAGGAACCGAGCCGATCGAGAGAAAATCAGAATTGGGTTACACTTGGTACAAAAACGTATGAACACAATCATATGGCAATAAGAATAATTGATAAGCGATACGTATGAGAATTGTTTTGTTTTCCTCGGAATGTACCGTTTGATTGATGTTTGTTCTCGGGTCCTTTGGCTTGTGACGTGGCTGTTTTGATTTATACGGTGGATATAAATGGCGAATAAACGGGAAAATCCCAATTGTACCTATAATCATTTTTTTAACTGTATATGTAATCAATAGATTAAAAAAAATGTAAATGTTTGTAGGCTTCGATCCAAAGTGGGCCGAACAGAAAATATCTAAACATCGTGGGACATAAATAAATAAAAAATACTTAGTACCAAAATGTTCCCGGGTGGATATTAGGAGAGGGATACTGCTATAATGGTCAAAATCAATTGTACAACTAGTCCAAACGGTGAGTTAGGACAGAGTGAGTCTATTTCCGAAAAAATACCGTTTTGACAGACTAAGTACTCCCCCCGAGGATGCGGCATGTGTCGTCCACCCTCGATTGATAGTGTGAGGTACCAAGAACGCAAGAGTGATGGCTCCCATGATAGTAGATGAGTATCGTGCTGGTACTTAATGGACCCACTGTTACCCTACCGTTGGTGAGAGGGAGCATCCGAAGACCTCTCATCAACCCCCGATCACTCATTAGGTAGGACGAGGGTGATTGCTGCCTCTTTACATGATTCCAGAAGCTCCATTTGACTACGTAATGATCACGACTTCACCATCGCCACGCACCCCATCCGCTAAACAAAAGGTGAGGCACAACTTTGACCGCATGCGGTAGAGACTGAAATTTTCGACGGAACCGCCACCAACCCTCACGTTGATCTCCGCCACCAACTCTGAAATTTACGGGATCCCAGGATTTTAACTGGGATGAGAATTGGTCAGTCGTCGGTTTTAACTAAACTGACCGATAAAATACCTCCAAATATAGATAGAATTATAATATATTTGGAGGTATTTATAATTTTATTTTCAATCTTAAAGTTTCATATTTTATCCTCTCCAAAACCATTCATATTTTGTTAATTATATAATATATGTAATTTACTATCTTCGAGTAAGAACTTTAGCTGCAATATATTTATGTGAATTGATAACAAACTTCATATTACAGATGAATGTAAATATTCAAACCCAAATGTTAAAGTCTAACCATTTTGTACTGATGTAAACAGAATGATTTTATATTAGATTGATTGCTGAATCATGAACTTAAACTTGGGCCTTTTGTGCGTAGATTATGGAGCATCGATTCAGTGCTTTTTGGAAGAAAAAAAAAACTTAAAACTTACGACTTTTTGGATTAGACCGCGAAATCTGTTGATGAATTGGTTGACCGTTTATTCGGGTTTAAGTTACGATTCTCCTGTAGAAAATAGCCACATGACTCAAATAATTTAAATATATTTTTGGTCCACATTTTTCACAATTAGACCCACATTTTTCATACTTTTCGTTTAATTAGATTGAATCGGTCTAATCCTATTATAGATGACCTTAGTCTAATTATACAGAATGATGCGTTGATACAAATTCAAAGACGTAATAATGCATTCAAAGTGTGTATATATATATATATATATATATATATATGAAAAACTGTAATCATACCCAATGATCAATCTTTCAAAATGTGTCGTGCTCACCGAAATAATGCGGACTTGGTGGAGTCGTTGAAATATTGCTCGCGATGCTGACTTTGAGTTGCATGATTGAACTCATCATCAACCATGCATGATGCATGGCCATGATCAGTTGGTGATTGAGGAAGCATCTCCTTGATTTTGGGGTCTGTCATTTATTAATCGGATGCCATGGAGACCTATAATAGGTTCCGACAAACTTTCAAGATCCCTACACGAAATAACTAGTTATATTCATTGCGAGCTAACACATGGACGAATCTATCTGTCTCCCGTCTGACATGCCCGACTTAAAAACCCGATATGCTCTGTAGGAGTCTTTTACAATCATCGATAATATTGCGTAGGGGGACATTAGAGTCTCCAAATTGTTAATTTCGAGCACCACTCCCAGACAGTCTGATACAATCTCACTCACAGATCTACGGTAAGGCCTCTCTGACTGTTAGAGCCTCAATCTTCTTTGGCTCCACTACACCGGGAAAGACTACGCACTAGACCTCCACAGCCGAGCCTGAATCATCTCGACAAATGAGACCTCCCCTGCATCCTTGACGCTCTAGAACAACTCCATCGGCGTTGACCTTCACCCTCCCCGCGGCAAGCCTTGTCCAACTCCTCCGACCCAATACCGTCTTGTTCCCCTCCTGTAATCCGGTCACTTGAGCCTCTTTCCACCCAGAGAGCAGCGCAGAAGCCGACCGGTGAATTGATTCCCCAAGGCCGCTTCCCCTCTCCAAACTATGCCATTGTGGGCTCGCCAAAGTTCCCAGCACAAGATGTCGGTGAAAGCCATATTCTCCCTGCTACAATTCTCCTAACGCTCCGATAATATGTCCTTAACTGAGGTCCCCGACCACCGAACCAATCTCGGCATCAGAGCCCACGATGCTCAGGCTACCGAGCACTGAAACTGAACATGAAGCTCTGTTTGAGGCTCCCCACACGTAGAGCAGAGAATCAGAGCATCAACATCCCCGACGCCCTCCCGCTAGAGGAGATGGTGAACTTTAGGGGGATTTTCCAATGCCCAAAGTGTTTCCCAGAATACCTCTCGGTTCTCAGTCCTCTATCCCCCCTTTCTAGTCTGGATCTCCCTGTAAACCAAACGTACCGAATATCGACCATCTCGTGCCCCCAACCAGTACCAAGAATTAGGCCTACGGTCTAATGGCGGAGGGATCCCCATGATTAATTCCTCTTCTTGATCCGAAAACACCCTCCGTATCAGCTCATCGTTCCAGCCCCCACCTCCCGGCTTCATTAGTCTATCAACCTTCCAGTTCTCAACACGGGCCGGAACATCGTTTGGCACACCCGGAATTGAGGGCACCCAAGGGTCCCTCGCCACCCAAGTCTCCTCACCTGATCCTACACGCTTCCTCAACCCCCTTTTAAGGATCCCCTGAGCCGACAATAAGTTGTTCCAGATTGTACTCGCACCTCTTGTCTGGGTAGCATTCAAAAAATCAGATAAGGGGTAATATTTAGCTTTTAGGACTCGGGCTACTAAGTTCTCCAGGAATTTCATCAATCTCCAACCTTGTTTTATAAGCAACACTGAGTTAAAATCATGTAGGTGTTTAAAACTTAAACTCCAATTTGTTTGTGGTTACAAAGTGCGCTTCATCTCCTCTATCGAATGCCCGGACCCGTATTTTGATCACTTGTCTACCAATAACGGTTCATAGAAGGTTTATCTCTCTAATTAACGAAAGGGGGCAGCAAATGCACACTCATAGTATACGTCAGAAGTGATTGTATAACTGACTAAACAAGTATCTCTTTGCCAGCTTTACTTAACAACATTCATCCCAAGAGCCTAGCCTTTTTAGGATTCGGTCTTTGATATACGGAAAGGATCTATGCCTACTCCGACCCACCACCACTGGTAACCCTAAAGAGATTCCAACATCATCCACCATGATCATGCCCAATATCTCTATTATGGTCTCCTTCGTGCTTTCCAAAGTAATAGTACTAAAAGACACCGAAGGCTTTTTTGTGTTAACTTGTTGCCTCGACGCCCTCTCGTATATGCTCAACAACTCTCTCCATCTCACTACCTCCTCTTCTGTGGCCCGACCAAAAAATAAGTTTTCATCCGCAAAGAAGAGGTGGGTAATCGAGGGGGCGTTCCTTGATACCCTAGCGCCGTGAATCAGGTTACGAGTCTCATATTGCTCAATCAATCTCGATATGCCCTCGTCACATACAATAAATAAATATGATGAAAGAGGATCACCCTATCTGATACCCTGACCTAGGGTTATAGTTTTACTCTTCGCCCTTCAGTTGTAACCCACATAGTATGGGGTTCGGAAACACTCCATCACCAGGTCAACCCACCGATCAAAGAATCCCATATTACGAAGCACCGCCTCTAAATATCTCCAATTAACCTGGTCGCACGCCTTCTGTATATCAACCTTCATAGCCATCTGCCCTACTCGACCCTGTCTCATGGGCCTCTAAGCGTGCAAGGTCTCCCTTGAGATGATGATATTTTTTGTAATTAGGCGACCCTGCAAAAAAACACTATGAGCAGATCGAAGGAGGGTTGGAAGAGACCTCCGGCATCCCACGAGAACGCGACATGCCCCCCCCCCCGGGGGGGTTCAGTATGAGCCTCAACCGCCACCGCCAAACACTTTATTGATCGGTTGTGTCCCTCTAACAAAGCCAAAAAACTGTAATTCCTCCCCAATCCCCTCGTCCATACCCTTATTGTATTACCCGCTGAACCACCGCACACCAGATCCGACACCACTATCAAACACAATATCGGCTTCCCGTGCCCCCTCAGCGTACCCGCCAACGGCATCTCGTCGTCGTCACTCTCCCATACCAGAACCGACCTATTACACACGCATCCGTCATGGCTCAGGGTCAGCGCGTTCACGGCCGACTTATGCTTTTCCAGCGCCGCCGTAACCCTGTGCTTCTCCTTCCTCTCGCGCATGGCAGGGCGAGGGTTGTATCAGATCCCAAACAGGAACGGCCACTGGAAGTTTCAACTCAGGTAAAAAGGAAATAGGAGGTTGGGTTGTGACCGGCGTGGAGATGTTCTATGACTTTACCTGATTTGGATCCATGGGGGACTGGTATTGGCTGTGAGATTGATGGCTGTGAGAAGAAGAAAAGGATGAGTGAGGAGCTACGGTTTTTTCAACCTTAGAGAGAACGTATTTTTTGAAGTACAAATTAACTAGTTGATTGGTACTTTAATCAACCATTATTTTATCAATCCCTGCCCCAATCAAGGCATATATCCGTTACAGAAATCTACCAATCTTGTCCTTATTTATTTTAAAATACATATTACAGAATGTTACCTAAGAGCTAGATACAGTTTGGATTTAACAGATTAATTAATCATGATTTGATTCGTAAATTTTCAGAAAAGAACACCAAACTATACTATTTTAATAAATTGAGGTGGTTTAGTACCGAATGAGCATATCATAGTGGTAACTTATCGGTAAATAAACTTCACTGACAAAAAAATAAATTATACATGAAATATTTATTTAATGATCTTTTTCTTGAAATAAAGGTAACTTTATTCAAATATCCGAGTCCAAAATACACCCAATGCATCCAGAATGTTTGTCCTTGACCACTAACATCCATAGAAGAAAAAAAACGAGTCTCTCAAATTATCTAATGAATTGTCTTATTGTTGGATGTCGTGTTAACTCGATATAAACGTTACCAATGTCGATAAAAAGATAGACAATCACGTATGATACGATCAAGCAGTGGTACTTGGACACCGGGGGGTTTAATGATTTTTTTATACATTTAACTATTTCCTATGTTTAACATTTAACACTGAATTTGAAGTTCTTAATTATTTTATGGAATTTCGACATCACATTTTATAATAATTAAGTGTTTATTGTTTTTATGTAATATTTACATTTTTAATGTTATTTTTTATATTATTCGAACTTTATTTTCCTTTTGTCAACTTAACAAAATCCAAACCTTCCATTAGAGCTTGGATCACGAATCACGATATCCAGGTATGATTTTATCAAGTAACCAACAAATTATATATCTAATAATTGATAAATAATTTATATATTATTAATTCAATAAAAATCACAGACCGAGAGAGAAAGGAAACCCCGTAGAGTTCAACCAATGGTCACCCCCAATAAAACTCTCCACCGTGAACTCACGCGCCTCCGTCTCACTACCCATAATCCTCAGCCCGCTCCACTTGACCCGACCCGAAGTATCCGCCCCGGCGCCGCCGTTCCCGTACTCGCCGTAGTAGAGCGTGTCGAACGCGAAGGTCGCGTTCCACTCGTGCCACCCCGCCGGGTGGATGACGTCACTGATGTTCGACTGCATGACGACGGTTCTTGAATATTCCTTCCACGGCCTCCCAAGGTACGTCGGGAAGCTCCCCTTGGCCGCCGCCGCCAGCTCCGACGTGCCGGCGATCCTCGACTTCTGGATCACGATCCCGGTGTTCTGGTTCGGGTCCTTTCTCCCCTGGGCCGTGACCATGTTCTTCTGACCCGACCCGGGTCGCCGCGCGTGGATGTCGCAGTCCTGGAACACGGCGGCGCCGTTGCCGAAGATGAAGTCGACGGTGCCGGCGATGAGGCAGTTGGAGTAGAACTGGCGGTTGGAGTGGGCGTAGAGGGTGTCTTGGTAGGCTAGGATGTCGCACCGGTAGAAGGCGGAGAGGTCGGACCCGACACGGAGAGCCACCGCTTGGTGCTTCGCCGGACCGGCGGTGTTCTCGAAGGTTATGTCTCTTGCTAGAAACCCCTCCCCTACAACAGCTGCACGAGGGTAAAAAGGTCAATTCACATGTTTAAAAAAACATAAATATCTTTTAGGTGCATTGTCGGGTTCTTTCTACCGTCCTAGTTTCTTAAATCGAGAGCCAACATTGATACCGAGAATCGCGACAAAGCAAGGTTAGAAAAAAAAATTGGTCGACTTTAATAGTTTTAGGTTAGGATGTGAAATCGAGTACCCTTTTGTTCGTCAATAGAAATGTGTCACGTCACGTGACAAAACATGCACATATTTATTCAACAAATGTTGTTTAGACAATGAAATAAAATCGTAAAACTAATTTTAAATGTGTAAAAAACCGACATCAGAATCCTACACGACATAAATAGAATCATGAAGAATTTATTCTGTAAAGCACTTTTCGAAACGTGACATTGGTCATCGAGGAACCTCATCAATCAAATGCTCTAGTAAAGCCACTTATTGTGTGTGCTCGAAGATGATTAGAAAATGACAATCACTTTTAAAACAGACAACATTTTCCATGTCACTACACACGTGCACATGTGGTCGGTACATCGTACTTTTCAAACTCTTGCTCTTGTTCCCGACTCAGATGCTCTTCAGGGGACGAGGATTGGATCATTCATCGGTTAAAAATAGCAAGTTACGAAGCGTGAAACACTTGCATAGTTAGTCAGTAATAGTAAGTACGTTTTCTTACAGCATAGCGAAAATCACGGGTAGATAAGGTTCTGGATAGGTAAGATTCAAAAAACGCCATCATGACACACGATGACTTAACTCAGGTGGGTCCCACCGGTGTCCGAAAGCGGTTGTGGGCCCCAAATCTATACGAGATTAGTGCGATATGATTCGCCAGCTATGTGAGCGTTTTTATCTACTACTTCATGCAAAGTTGTGCCATGTGACTAAAAAATGTTCTTTTTTCTTTTATAGTAAAAGTGGAGTTAGTGAGAGTATTGATTTGATACGACGTCGTACGTACCTACGGTCGCGGAATGAAAGGTGGTGGTGCCGTCGACGACGTTCCGGCTGGCGGTGATGATGGTCTTGTCTCTGCCATCTCCGACGAACATGATGTTCATCTTCTTCTTCGTGACCTCGACGTTCTCGCGATACACTCCGGCTTTGATCTTTATCACGTACCTCTTTTTGCTCTTCTCCGGCGCCGCCTCCACCGCCTCTGTCACCGTCGTGTAGTTCCCGCTCCCGTCGGCGGCCACCACGGCGTCAGGGGACAGAGCCTCCTCGAGAAGCACCCTCCTGTCCTTTCCCGACAGCCAGTGGGGCCAGTCCTGCTTCTCTCCGAGCTGTCGTTTTTGTGTTTTCGTGTCGTTTTGCATATCCGTGTCGGTCATGTTCTTGATCATCGCCAGCGCGTTGCTGCACATGCGCTCCACGTAGACCTGACCCTTCTGGAGCATCCGTCTCACGCGCTTGTCGGCGCGTCCGTGAGAGAACCCGTCGAGGCAGGTCTCCTGATTCGTCATGGCGGCGCTCATCAGGGTCTTGAGGTCGTCGGCGTGTTGACTCAGCGACTTCTTCGACGGATACTGCCGGAGGTCGTCTCCGGCGCGGCGGAGATCGTCGAGGGTCTCGTCGATCGTCTCGAGACAGTCGTGCAGCGCGTCCTTCTCACGCTTCGTCAGCCTCAACGACTTGTTCCTGACGAGCTTCCTGACGGTGAAGTAGTTGTGCTCCACGGCGGTGGTTGTGATGTTCAGTGACTTTTGGATCACGTCCTTCTTGGTCGTCAGCTTGGCGGCGGCGCCGGGCCTGGTGGCGATTTCGGAGTAGCATAGGTCCGGGTACAATGTGGGTCCGCAGGTGGTTTTGAGGAGGAGGTGGGTTTGGGATGATATCGTCGGCGACGGCGCGTGGAGTGATTTTGCGGCGGCGACGACGGCGATGAGAGCGGCGGCGAGGAAGATTGTTGAGACCAGAGCTATCAACAGCTTCTTCTGTTTGGTCTTCATGTTTTGAGGAGTGGTGTGACTTGTGAGGAACGAGGATGTTTTTTTTGTTTTGTACTTATAATAATAGTGGATTGGCGGTGCCACGTGGTGTTGGTTGAGTTGTGGGGCCCACTTTTGAAATGTTTCTGTAATAAATTATCTTTTGGGTCTTCAATTATTGTCTTTTGTCGAATAGAAAAAATATTTAAGATCTACCCACCAACTCCAAGAGCGATTTGAGGACACATGAAGATGTCGAATTGAGCATCAATCACGGTTCTGGTGTCTCTGGGTTGGGTTTCGAATCATGTCCCACCGACCGGTTATTGGGCCAATGGGATGGTACAATTGGGCCTCACAGTACTAGATTCAAATGTGTTAGTGGGCTGGGCCCCGAAACATTCCTTATGTTTTGACCTGAACTATCAAAAGACCTCACTCGATACTAATTTTGTACACACATGACCTTGGCTTTGCTTCAATTCTATTCACTAACTCTGGTATGGAATGTATGTTGTCTCGTCGGTTTTTTATAGATTGATCATCGTTTGATTACCAATTTAACCAGGGTGACCAAATCATTCCAGATCCGAAGAAGGCAATAAGGACAAGAGATGACTATCGATAGAGATTTGCGGTGCTGAGAAAGAAAAGAACAGGGCAGTCTCTACATATTTGGTGGCCTTAGACGAAAATTTAAAAATGGGCTTTTTAATAATCAAAAGTGTAACGATATTTTGATATTTTATTATTATAGTAAATAAAGATATATTTATATGGAGGGGACATGAAAATCTTACTTCAATAATTCGTCTAAATATATATTATAACATAAATTATATCTCATATACGATTAAAAATATCTTTGACGGTCTTCTCCACAATAATCTCTCCTTCTCTCATTATTCAAGCTTGATGACCGATGTTTGCTTTCTGTCTTTGTTCTCCACAACTAAGATATTTGGATCTTTTTGTTGAATAGGTGGTTTGTGGTTTTCTTCCCGGAACCCACATCACTTTTAATGCATTATTTATTTTCTGATAAAAAAAATAATGATACTTTTTAGAACAAACTGAAATTTAATAATGACTAGATTTGAGAATGAAATCGTAATAAAACAACAGAGAATTTGAAGAAGAAAGATTGAAAGTGGGGATGAATTTAAACCTAAAATTTCCCTCGTATTTATACATGATTTGGAGGAGAAAAAAAATACCAAAATAATGGACTTAAGAAGAAGAAAAGTTGTGTTTTGAAAATACAATTGTAATATGTTTTGGAAACAAAACCTACCATCTTTTGGAAACAATATTTAGCTGAAATTAAAAAAAAAAAAAAAGTAGGTAGATAGAGATATTTGGTATACATGTTGCTTTAGGATTGTAGTTATATATATTTTTGGAAATAATATTTAATTGAAATAAACAAATTAAAAAAAAGTAAGAAAATAATCGGCAGAAAAAAGCATGAACACGTGGTCATGTATTTGGCTTCCCCTATTATACATGGACCAACTTTGTTTTAAAAGAGGCCTTATTAATCATGATTAGAAATGTTATTTGGGCTTAATACCCTTTTATTTTTTTTAATGTGGCCTTGCTCCTTGGTGTGGCCTTAGGCGACTGCCTAACCTGCCAAGGAGTAGGGCCGGCCCTGGAAAAGAATAGAGCGACGTCGAAAATTTCCCGGGACAGAGGGGTAACCGGTGAACGGCACATGCATCCAACAATGTGTCTGGTTTAAGACTCGAGCTCCCTCTGACACATGCAGCTGGGGCTTGTGGATTCCAGTCTTCTTGAAATTTGTTTCGGTAAATTTCAATCTATTTCTTTTTTATACGTCCAACATTAAAACAGTTCGTCATTTGAATATTTAAAAATAAAAGATACGAGAATTATATAATCCGTCCAAATGAGTATTAAAAAAATGTGCTATAATCATTATTATTGGTTCCCAAATATAAGATACAAAATTAAAAAAAAATATATGATTATAGAAACCAAATAGTTTTGATCCTTAATGTGGCCACCTACTTATCGTGACCTTGCATTTTCCCATCCAACAAAATTAATGAAACGCGGCAAATCTATTTTAATAAATTACCGAAAAGCCCTTTACTTAAAGCAAAAGCAACAGGCAAAAACGGCGCATTTCCGGAGGGTGATCTCGTCATCGCAACCAGTAGCACAACCGTACGCTCATCTTTTAGCGAGCGAACCCATTAATAACGAACAGCTTTTGCTCTCAAGCCCTCGAATTCTTCATTTCCCTCTTCGCTCCCTCCACGGAACGATCTCGGGTACGTTCTCAATCCGATTCATCGTTGTGTCAGTTCTGATTCAATTTTTGTATATGTTTGTTGTTGATTTTGGTTTGCTGTTTTGTTTATATCCTTTCCGGAGATCGATCTGTGACTTGATTGTTGTTTTTTTTTTGTGAATTTTCGGTGGATCTTAATGACGATTTGTCACGGTTAATTTGGTTGAATCTATCGTGGAATTGGGTTTGGAGACACCGATTTATGATTTTGTTTGATTGGGTATGTTTTGATTGGGGAGCTTCACTTGAGTTTCACTTTCTGATGATTTTGCCTGATTTTGTTGTTGATAGGGTACTCTGTAGATTGTTCATGATTTGCCTCATCTTCTTCTTCCTGAAATTGAATGAGTGGGAAATTGATACATGCATCTCTTAGTTTTGTGTATGAATTGTCTCTTTAGAGCATCTCCAATGTATTAGTCTTTGCTTGACTAATAGAGCTTGGCTGATTGCAAATTTTCACATTCTCTCTCCTCAATTAACCAAGCTATTAGATAGTGGTCTCCAATGCAAATTTCGAACCTTACTTCATGTTTCTCTCTCCTCAAAGCCTTGTTTGAGCCAAGCACTTGGCTTAATAGCTTGGCTAAAACTTAACCATCGAGCTCAAATCATCGAGCTCTTTAAGCCGACTTAACAAATAGTCGAGCTCTTTAATTCAAGCTTTTTAGCCCCTCATTGGAGATGCTCTTAAACTGTAAAGAATGTTTACCTATTGAAGGATAGTGGGTGGTGTATTTTTCTATCCTATGCAAATGGGTATCTTTGTAATTGTTAGGCCACGTGGTGCACTTAATATAATATATATATTTTTTAGTGTCTCCTATTAATTGTATGTTGTAACATATCAGTCTGCTACATTTGAGCTCTCCTGGAGCCTGACCAAATGGGTTCTTTTAGGAACTTGCACTTCAAGGGATCCTCACTTGATTGAGTGATATGTCTTAAGAGTTTGGATCTCCACTCTTGTGGGTCTTGCCACCAGTTGAGCTTTTCTGGGTTTATGTTGAGGTTAAGTGGATAGTGGGCCAGTTTCTTTGCTTGTTTGCAAGGACAAGTTTGTTGGTTGAAGAGATTTGCATACAGTTTTCATGGTCACTGGAAGCATTATATGGTAACCACAATATTTTTTGAACCGAGAGAGACCTTTGAAAATGTTGGAGGGTGATAACTAATGTAGCAAGAGAAGCACCTGTAACGTCATGTATGCTATCATGCATGCATGTAATGTTCAATGATGGATCATAATGTCTTTGTTGCGCTATCATTTTAGTTAACTCCATAAACTTTATCATCCTTCCAACGTGCTTTTCATCACTCTTATCATTAGGCGTTCTACTTGTACATTAAACATGGATGTTCCATCATTCCAACTAGACGATATTTTTTCTTCTCTTCCTTCAATTTTATATTGTAGCGTACATGTATTAATATGTTATGAAAGAGTTTTATACAATCACTATCTTTATATTGTACTCTCTTTTGTGCTTGCCAGCCAAGTAGTAGATTTGGAAGTTGAATCTGTCTGAGGGCATCGAAAGTATGATTCTTTGGGTTGCTAGCATTTGGAAGTTGTGAGATGGCTGAAAAATCTTGCGTCAAACGCCTTCAGAAGGAATATAGAGCACTCTGTAAAGTAATCCCCTTCTTTTACAGTCTCCTCTCTTATAGATGTATCATGTTATCCATGCATATTGTATGTTCTGTGCATCCTTGTATTGAATTTTTCCCCAACAATTTTTTTTTGCATACGATATGGTCTGAACATAGATGAAATGCCTTAAAATTCCCCTGGAAACAGACCCTTATCTCCACTATAGCTGTTCCATTAGATTTCCCTTGAGTTACTATTTTTGTGTATCTAAAGGTACATTTATAGAACTATTTTCAGGTTTCCATTGAAAAACAAGAACTTGGACCATCCCTAGCCTGCTTCTTGCCACTTCTACTTCCATTGGCAAATATATCCAGTTTTTACTTTCCTGATTCTTATATAATTTGATGAACTTGCTTGCAGGAACCTGTTTCCCACATTGTTGCTCGTCCTTCCCCAAGTGACATTCTTGAGTGGCGTAAGCTTCATGTTAAATCTTTATCATCTTAAAATCTATGAATGGTGTATTTGTGTTTTCACTTTTGTACAAGGCACATCCATGAGTGGTGGTGGGTTCATGATTTATCGGATGAAAACATCATAATACCTGATCAATGCTTTTACCTACTTTACTGTTCCAGATTATGTGTTGGAGGGAAGTGAAGGAACTCCTTTTGCAGGTTTGTTGAGTGCCTTATTAATATAAGAGCAAATTTTTGTAATTGTGCTTTGTATCTTTCAATTTCTTAAGCCGGGACACTTCTTCTCGCTGTTTGATTATTTGATGAATCTTATACTTCATTCAAAAAAGGCGGATTTTACTATGGAAAGATCAAGTTTCCTCCAGAATATCCGTACAAACCTCCAGGGATAAGGTAGGTCGCTTTTGACTGCTTTAAATTTTCTTAAAATCCCATACAAATCATGCAGCAATTTTCTGTTCTGTAATTTGTTTTGCTGGTTGTTTCCTTTTTCTTAAATTAATATAAGGGATAATTGAAACTAGAGTACCCTGAGGTATTCATTTTTTGCAACTTGTAGCCCTCTTCTTTGATAATTGCAAAAAAGTACCCTGAACTTGTCTTTTTGTTACAGTTTGTATGAAAATGATGAATTTACCCTTACAATTTATATTCAAAAAATAATAATTAAAGATAAAAAATCCAAATTTTCATATCCGAAAATTTTGAAACAAATTTATACTAAGTGAAACAGAAAAACAAGTTCAGGGCACTTTTTTGCAATTATCAAAGAAGAGGGCTACAAATTGAAAAAAGTGAAACCTCAAGGGTGCTTTTTTGCTATTATTCCTTCATTTGATGTCTTTTCATGTTCATTAAAATTTTATCTTGTAGCATGATTACTCCCAGTGGACGGTTCAGGACGCAAAAGAAAATCTGTTTATCAATGAGTGATTGTAAGTTTTCAGTGCTGGTATCGACTTATACATTTTCCCTTCTTGTTAGTGATGTCATGTTTATTTGACTGCTCTATTATGCAGTTCATCCAGAAAGCTGGAACCCAATGTGGTCTGTATCGAGGTATGATGATTTTAGATTTGGAGAACATACTTTCCTACTTTACCCCTTTAAGCTGGTGTCAATAGAAGCAGCAGTGGCTGTGTAGTTTAAAGTTATGGCACTCATGATAGTTTTTTTTTTTTGAACCACAGCATACTGACAGGACTACTTTCATTTATGGTAAGTATATTTGTTCTTGGAAAAACATCATTTACATACCCACTTTGACCTTTCGTTATCAATAACACCCCCAAAGGTCAGTGCGTGTATCAATAACACACTGTCACCGTTTGCTATCATTAAAAACTCACCCAAAAGGTAGTTTCATTCCCGATTTTTCAGTCGAAAACCTAATTTTTGTGTGGGTTTTTGCTACTGATTGTTCATCAAGTTTCAAGTGCATATACAGGATGTCCTGTTTCTAAGAGAACCCGTTTTTGTGCAGATGGACACGAGTCCCACCACAGGTAGCGTGAATAGCACTGTTGCTGAGAAGCAGCGCCTTGCAAAGTCTTCTCTTGCTTTCAACTCCAAGAAGTAAGTTACTAAATGCATGTCCCTGTTTCTGATGAACCTTCAAACTGTACTTCAGAGAAATAAGGGATAATTGCAAAAATGTACACTGAGGTATCCCTCTTCTTTGATAATTGCAAAAAAGTATCATGAACATGTCTTTTTGTCGCACTTGTCATTGTCTTTAATGCAAATGTTAAATCTAAATTGTAAGGGTAAAATCATCATTTTATAGAAATTGCAAACCCTTACAATTTAGATTTAACATTTGTATAAACGACAATGACAAGTGCAACAAAAAGACTAGTTCGAGGCAATTGTTTGCAATTATCAAAGAAGGCTAAATGTTGCAAAAAGTGAATACTCTAGTGTACTTCTTTGCAATCAGTCGAAGAAATAATCGTTGGATTACCATAATTGAATCTGATAATACTTATTTTTGTCATGATAGTGCAACATTTAGGAAAATATTCCCGGAATATGTAGAGAAGTACAACCAGAGGCAACTTTCTGAGAAACTTGTGATGGCTGATGTACCTCGAGAAGAAACCTCAAGACCTTTGACAGAAAAAACCAGCAACAACAACACTAGCACAGAGGGCCTGAAGAGAGTAGACACACCGAAGGAGGAACATAAGAAAAGGAAGCAATCCTTCCCTCCATGGATGACGTTCTTGTTGATCTCCATCTTTGGCTTGGTAATGGCTCTACCTCTGCTTCAACTCGATATCTACTAGACCAGGACCTGGTGGAAACATCAGTGGAGGGTTAGCTGAACCGTACAGGCTCATGCAAAGTCAAGGCTCTATAGTTTTGCCACTTGTGTAGCATAAACTTTGTATAGGGGATTTGAAGCTTGGGACAATTTTTTTAGCCCTCTTTGATGTTACTATATCAGGGCTTGGTTTTGACCTTTATGTTGATTTATGCGTATCTCTGCTTGGCATATTTGACTTGTCTCCATCTGTCTCTTCACAGCCTTTTCAATGGTGGAGGCAATTAGTCCAGGTGAATCTGTTTTTTCACTGGTCGATTTGTCCAGCCTTTCACAGTGGTAATAGAGACGAATATTCACGTGACAAGTGATCACAAGGTAGGTGAATTGAGTAGGACAGTGAATCCTTTGTTCAAATGGTACTTGGTTTTGGCTTTTATGTCTCTTAAGAGCATTTTCTATAATGGAGGCGATAGTCCAGGTGAATCTTCTCTTTACTGGTCGACTTGTCCAGCCTTCCAAAGTTGTAATTGCCCTATGCTTGGGTGAATAGAGATGAATAGTCACGTGAGTGACGTGACAAGTGACTACTAGGTGGGTGAATCGAATAAGACGGTGAATTCCAATTCGCCCTGTGTTGAAGGTGTATGAAATATTCTTGGTTGAACACTGAACTGTACCTGTAGTTTAACAGGGAAATATCAGAATGTGCCATCATGACTCATGAAGACGAAGGAGAGACATAATCAACACTTTTGGCCCTCAGCTTTGTTCTTCACATGAACTCATTATTTGCTTTTGTGGCTGGGGTGATCTAGGGTTGGTTTGGTCATTTTATTTTATTGTTTGAAAATCCAAAGTTCAAAATCAAAGGCGATCAAAACATTTGCAAACGAGATTTTTGTATGTATGTTTAGATTTATATTAAAAAGAACTTATAAGGTTAGACAATTTCGAATATTCAAACGCAAGTCAATAATATTTGCAAACCAACTCATAATAAATCAGTAATATTCCATTCTGTTGGATTTGATTTTTTGTTGTTGTTGATTTTATGTTTATAAATTAGTGGTTACAAAGTTAAGTGATGTTATGAATTTAAATCATTTTTTGTTTCATATTTCAAGGGAGATGTGTGAATATTAGTAAATTAAAAAGCCTCAATCCCCATGCAAATGTGCCAAGGTATCCAATAATTTTATAATGATTTAATTCAAATATTCAAATTTCCTCTGCATAGATGAAAAGTCCACTACCCTTTTTGGTAGTGAAAAGGACAGTGAGCCCTGGCTTTTCAGCTACCATTAAATCTTCAGTTTCCATAACCTCAAACTCTGAGTCCCATTGAAGCTCTCAGGTTTTTTCTTCTCCTTTGCCTAACCTCATTTTTCTGAAACTTTCTTGTTGTCCAAACATGAAGAACTCTCCTATATTTGATCCTCACATGGGGTTTCCACAGGTGAATCTCTCTCTCTCAATTGATAAAACCCATGAATCTCACATCCCAATGAAGTCCAGTTCTGATGTATTTTTTTTAGATTAATTGCGAAAAACTACATTACGTGTTGTTTACCTGCGAAAAACTACTTTTTGTATTGTCTATTTGCGAAAAGTTACATTTATGTATTGTTTCTGTGCGAAAAACTACATTATGTATTGTCCACATCCCTAATTTTAACGGAATATTTCAAAGTTTGTATATAAACAACTTTGGTCAAAAGACATTGTAGTTTAACCGTGTAGGGGATACATAATGTGGTTTTTCGCAAGTAGACAATATTTAACGTAATTTTTAGCAATTAACCCCTTTTTTATTTGGATCTGATCAGTTTTTGGAAGAAGCAAGACAACAAGCAAGCTCATTGAGCTCTGAAGAAGAGAAGAAGGACAAGAGATCATGGAAGAGCAAGGTGCTTTCATGGCTAAAACCAGACAGGAAGAGCAAGAGCAACAAGGTTAGCAAACAAGGTTGTGGGTCTACAAACATTAGGAGGGTTCATGTTTCTGGACCGATCTATGGGAGTTTCAGGAAGGTTGAGACCAGGTGCCAGAGGCCAGTTTCTGGGCCAATCTCAGTGACCAATCTCTTCAATCCCACAAAGAGTGTGGACAGAGAAGTGCCTTATATGTGTTTGGAACCAACAAGGTTCAGTCCTAAGTCTCGGAGCCAACAAGGTTTTGAGTCTTATGGTCCTGTCTACCTTGTCACCTGATGTCTCAATGCCATTGAAGTTCAAGTCTTGTTTGTTCAGTCCTTGTTGATTTATATTGATCGTCCCTTTTGAAGTTGGACAACATTTGTATTTTTGTTTCAGTCATTTTTGTGATTTTCATACTTATGTTGTCAGTAGGGATATTTATAACGGCTTGCTGTGAATTATGTGTGCTTTGTAAAAATTTATAATGAATTGTTTCCTGTCAGCAAATCCACCAACATGATATCTCTTTTGTAAAAAGTTGAAAGTATCTTTATAAAGGATATTTATAAAAGTTACAAATAACAAAACACATATGGTATAAAAGATAAAATTGTCATTTTCAAAAAGAATTAATGCTATGTGATTAAATTCCGTAAAAAATAATGGGTGTTTTGCAAATGAAAAATAATCCACCGTAAGATTTTACAAATCTGGTATTTTTTTTATAAGTGAAAGCAAATATGTCATTGGAGATGTTTTACGTCCGACAAATTCACCCTTTTGTTATCAACTCTGCAACTTTTCGTCAATTCATTTTGACTCTAAACACTAAGATTAGAGTACTATAGTCTAAGGCAGCAAGGTAGGCTGAAGGCAATTTGATGAGGGAAATACCTCAATCAGGTGCTAAACTAATCGCCGATACTTTCAACCGACTAATAGATAAATGTGAGAGAAATGAATCAGAATGAACTTGTTTTTTCCTTTCAAACTCTCACTTTCAGCGTCTTAAACTGCAAATAAAAGTCTACTAATTAGACCGAAAAAAAGTATTATTATTTTATTTTTTTAGTCTCTCCTTTTCGGTCTTAGTTAGATTGAAGGACTATGGATGCTCTTAACCGACATTCAAGTTTTCTTATAAATAAACACCAAGGAATCATAGAAAAGTAATGATTAAACATGATTAAGTTCAAGCATGCCTCTACTAATTACAGGTACTAATTACACTTCCACAGTGTTGATTACCAAACACCATTATGCCGATTCAAAAAGAACAAAGCATCCCAAATCTTCATCAACCAAAGAAACCCAAATCCATGTGAAGCAAAACACTAGACAGAGCTCAATGAGGACTAAAAATTTGTCATTTTTGAATCAATATCAATAGCTTTACAGAACATAATAAGAACTAAAACTTAACTTACTACTACATCACCTGAAGAAGAAGATGAATCCACCCTCTAACAACAGAGAAGCCAACTTGCTTACTTGAGTCGAACTGATAATCAGATAGCTATCTCACCTCGTCGAGATCAGAGGCTCGAATCTCACTAAATACACATATTCTCACCTCCTCGAGATCAGTTCGAATCTCGATAGATACACTTGTTTGGAAGAAAGTGCGGAACCAACTATCTTGCCATATGATACAACATGGTACAATCTCAAACTCCATGAAATGCCTCAAATTGATCAAAGCTTGCCAAGGTTTCTCCAATGTCATGAGTTTTGGCTCCTCCCCAATGGCTCAGATTCAACACAGCTAGAACTTGTACATGGAGAAACCCTCTTCTCCTTGCTCAACAGTCTCTTCAACGACCTTAACCGGGTCGTCATAGGAGACTTGAGATCCTCTTCAGCAGACAAGCTCTCACTCACTTGCCTAGGTATGTCAATGATCAACATCCCATCAGACCTCGGATCAGTACCAGGTTCCTGTAATGAAGAAGACGGGTGATTCTCTCCTCTCGAGCTCACCTGAACCTCATTCCCCCAAAACAACACATTGGTTGGAAAAATCAGTGACTCATTGCTCAAAATTGGATTTGGGTTTGAGTTTGGATCTTCTTCAATTGAATGTAATGATGATGATGATGATGATGAATCTTCCATAGCTGAATCGGTAAGACCAACTGGGTTTCTGCAAATTGGGCAAGTGGAGTGAGATTGGAACCACATGTCGATGCAATCGACATGGAAGCCATGGCTGCATTTCGGGAGCAACCTCGCTTTCTCTCCTCGTACAACCTCGGAGAGACAAACGGCGCACTCCAGGCCGTCCTTGAACTCGGCCGGGTCGAAGACCAGCATCGGGAGGGACCGGAGGAGGGCAGGGTCGAGCCCGGTCCGGAGACCGGCCGTGGCCGGGTCCTGACCGGGGGCGAAGACGAACCGGCGGCGGCGAGGGTTGCGAGCTTCCCGGGAAGGCACGGTGGTCTCCTCAATGCGCCACCAGAACCATTTAGCGTAGAGGTGGAGGAAGAGCACGAACACCACCACCAGGAACAAGACGATTATCGCCGCCACCATGATCTTTCCGGTCACCGCCACCGCCGCCGATTGGTTCAGCGACGAGCTCGCGACGTCGTTTTGGTCATCCATCGAAACCCAATTCAAAAAGCTTCAAAAAATTTTCCCAGAAACCCCCCAAAAAGCTTGAAACTTTACCGGTGATATGAGAAAATTAGCGAGACCCAGTTGAGGAATTGGGTTTGTTCTTCGATTTGAGAGATGGGTTTGGAGATAAATACAGAGAAAAGTGGAGGAGAGTTCCAGGAAAGATTGAAGAAGAGGGGTTGGGTACACCAAATTGGAACGAAGAAGCAGAGACTTATTGAGGAAGAGGAAGAAGAATTGGGAGGTTAATAAGGACAGTTATGGGTTCAAAGATGACAAATCAAAGGCTTCATAGCTCCATTTTTGGCTTCTCGGCTCTGCTTTGACTTGTGTTATGGACCAACGTTATCAGAAAAGTATTATATTTGTGTATTGAATTGTAGGTACATGTACGAGGAAGCTTATTGGTCCTGTATAGAAATAGGAGACAATTCTTTGTTTGACTCGTTTTCGAGTGTTGATCAAGTAGTTGGTCAACCTCAGCAACCTATATAACCATCTTTGTTTCTGGAAGCACAGGCTGCTATTAGGCAATTAGCAGATGGACCATGTTTTTTTTTTTTGAAGAACGTCTGTATTTATTCAGAGTCTAAAGCCAGTAGTCTGGTAACAGCTACTGGCAAAGCATTACAATCCCAAACAATAGAATCCCACTCACGGGCATTTCTAGCTATTACATTCGCAACCTCATTAGCAGATCTTCTCACATGAACTACCTGGACTACTGGAAGTTCCTGCAGAAGGGTTTTACAATCATGTATAATTGCTCCCAGAGGTGTCAAGAACGTCCCATGTTGGTTAATAGCTAACACTACTCCCAGACAGTCAGATTCAACAACCACTTTCGCCCAAGCACTCCGTTTGATCCACAGGAGAGCCCTGTGAACCACCAGTGCCTCCATCACCTCAGGGTCCTGTATCCCTGCAAGCACAAAACATTGTATGCCCTGAACTTGCCCTTCAGAATCTCTGCAAATCATCCCCCCACCACCGCCACTCCCTACAAAAATTGCCCCATCCATGTTGACTTTCAGAACTCCCTCATTCGGCTTCCCCCACTTCGCCATCAATCTGCTACCCCCTACTACACCCCCTGTTTGTTTGCCTCCAACCATTCCTCCATTAAATTGACACTGATCCTATACATAGTCTCCGGTCTCAATTCCTTTCCCTTCCATACTCTACTGTTCCGCCCCTTCCACAGTTCCCAACACAGCACCCCAAGTAGATTAGCTTCCGGCCTCGCCAATGCACCCCACGCCTCTTCCAACCAAGACCTCACCGATCCGGTATTGGTCATTGGCAGCCCCGGCACTCTACTCCACACCTCCCGGGCCACTGCACAATTGACCAACACATGCACCGGCGTCTCTTCCTCCCCACATACCGAGCAGGCCGCCTGTACTGGAACCCTGCGACCTCTCAATATCGTATTTGTAGGAAGACAACCCGTGATCCCTCTCCACAAAAAGTGAATCACTTTAGGTGGCACCTACAAAGACCACAAAGTCTTCCAGAAAGGATCTTGGTCCTCTGTTCGCCATCTCCCCTTCTCAACTTGAAGCTTTCTGTACACATCTCGGACCACATATTCTCCCGTTCTGCTACCCTCCCAGTACCACCCATCTTTCACCCGGCCTTCTGATAAAGCCACCCCTAAAATCAGGGTGCGGTCCTCCTCTGAAAATAATCGATCAATAACTTGTACGTTCCATTCCATCCTCCCTGGCACCAACAACCTATCGACCGTCCAAGCTTCAAGTCTCTCCGGCAACTGGGTCAAGAGCCCTGTTGAAGACCCCACCCACGGATGGCTCAACAACGAGTCCTCCCCCGACCCGATCCTCCTCCGAACCCCTCTCCGCACCATCTCCTGCCCTGCTAGCAGGCTCTTCCATCCCGAGCTGGCCCCCGGTTTCTCATGAGCCGATATAAAATCCCCAAGGGGATAATATTTAGCCTTCAAAACTCTTGCCACCAGACTCTCCGGTTTTACTAGCAGCCTCCATCCTTGCTTCCCTAACATGGCCACATTAAAATCATGCAAAAACTTAAAACTCATACCGCCCTTTAGTTTGTGGGAGCATAAGTCTTTCCATCCCCGCCATCTTATTCCCTGCCCCGTCGAACTATGAGACCACCAGAACTTGTTCATAGCTATCTCCATTTCATTTATAAGAGAGTGTGGCAGTAGATGCACACTCATCATAAAGGTTGGAAGCGCCTGTATCACTGCTTTTAACAAGACTTCTTTTCCTGCCTTGCTCAGTAACATTTCATCCCAGCTTCCCATTCTTGCCACCATTATGTCCTTCAAGAACTTAAAGGCTCTAAACTTACTTCTTCCCACCAAGGCCGGCATGCCCAGATATTGGCCTACATTGTCGACCCTTCTCATTCCCAACACCTCTTGTACCCTCTGTATCCCATGTGCACTTGTGTTTGGACTAAAAGATATGGAGGACTTCGACATGTTTGCTTTCTGTCCTGAAGCCCTCTCATATACTTCCAGTACCTTCTTCCAGTTTCTAGCCTCCTCCTCCGTTGCATGTCCAAAAAAGAAGCTGTCATCTGCAAAGAACAAATGTGACACCGGAGGAGCACCCCGCACTACTCTCGTGCCGTGAATCAGTCCCTGTTGCTCAAATCTGTCAATCAACCTGGAGAGTCCTTCGGCACAAATTATGAACAAATATGGTGATAGCGGGTCCCCTTGGCGCAGCCCCCTGTTCGGCCTGACCGGCCCCAGTCTTCACCCTTCCGCACAAATCCACAGCTTCGGGGTCCTCACGCACTCCATCACCAACTTCACCCACTGCTCATCGAACCCCATACGCTCCAACACCCGCTCCAGATAATTCCAGTCCACCCTATCGTTGGCTTTTCTCATGTCAACTTTTAATGCCATTTGCCCCCTCCTGCCTGATCTCCTGTTCTTCTGGGTGTGCAAGATCTCATCTGAAATCAAAATATTGGCAGTAATCAGTCTCCCCTTCAAGAAAGCACTCTGGGATTCAGAAATGCTTAATTGAAGGATTGACGTCATTCAGCCCACCATAACCTTCGACACCACCTTATAGACCACATTACAGAGTGCAATGGGTCTGAATTCCTCCATCTTGGTCGGGTGCCTGACTTTTGGGATGAGGACCACATTTGTCTCATTTAATCGTCGTGGAATCACACCGGTTCTGAACACCTCCTGCACCAATGTGCAGACACTATCCCCCACCACCGACCAATGTTTCTGAAAAAATCCGGGATTGAACCCGTCCGGCCCTGGGGCCTTTAGAGGTTTCATCCCGAACACTGCTTTCCGGATTTCTTCCCTCTCCACCGGTCTCCTTAATTCCTCATTCTGCTCCGCAGTTACTGTTCGAGGTATTAAGAAGCTCACCTCGTCCAGTTCCTGCATCTCCGGGGTAAATAGAGTATCAAAATACCCAATCATCACTTCTTCCAGTCCGTCCTCCCACCGTTTCTCTATCCCTTCCTCGTCTTTCAGGGAAACAATTCTATTTCTTCGCTTCCGGGATGTAGCTTTTGCCATAAAATACTTTGTATTCTTGTCTCCCCCCTCGTGCCAGTGTTGCTTGGCTCTTTGTCTCCACATATCATCCTTTTGGGCAAGCAATCTTGTAAGCTCATGTCTTAACTCATGAACTCTCTGTCCGCTCCTGGCATCCCATCTCCATTTTAATCTGTTCATCTCCTCTTTGCACAATTTAATTTGCCTGTTCAGGGGATGTGGGTTCCTTCTAGCCCGCTCACTAAGCTTCTCAGCCGTCTCCTCTAGGACCCGATCAGCTGGGACCTCCCCCCGACCATCCCAAACTTCCTGTATCACCTTTCGACATTCCGGATCCCGGTTCCAAGCTTCCTCGAACTTGAACATTTTGCATCCTCGGAGCCGCAAACTCTAAGGCGCTGCTGAGTACAATCGGCGCATGATCCAAAGTAGATAATCCCCCGTACTCCAACTTGGAATCCGGATACAACTCCTCCCATCCTCTATTTATCGCTGCTCTATCCAATTGTTCTTCCATTCTGTTTGGCCCATTTCTTCCTGTCTCCCAAGTATACCGGTACCCTGTAATTTCAAGGTCCCGTAGACCCCCGTCCCTTACAGAATCCTCAAAACCTCTTTGAAGCCTAATCGGGTAGGGGGGCCCACCTCTCTTGTCTTCATCGGACCTCATATTATTAAAATCTCCTATCATCGCCCACGGAAGAGACGATCTACGACTTAACTCCCGAATTAAATTCCACGTCTCCCATCTCTTTTCCCACTTCGGTTCACCATATAATCCTGTAACTCGTACACTTCTCCCCTCCGGCGCATTAAAAGTCATGTCAATGTGCCTTGGGGAAAACGTTTTCAGCGTCCCGTCCTCTTCCTGTTTCCAAAACATCGCCAATCCGCCACTATTCCCTACACAATCCCCAGAAAAAACACCATACATCCCAATACTACGCTTCAATTCAATTATTGTATCCTTCCTTACTTTTGTTTCAGAAAGGAATACAATATCGGGTTTCTTGTGAGCTACCAGCTCTTGCAGGAACCGTTTTGTCCAGGGGTTCCCAAGCCCCCGGCAGTTCCAAGCCAAGATGATCATTGTTCTTGGCGGGGTTGCTTAGCAACCCTCACCAAAACAATCATCGAGTTCTCCTGTGTCTCAGGGACCGAGTTCCCAAAATCCACCGGATGGTCGACAAACATCCCTTTTCTCTTCTTTGACTCCCCATCTCCACCTGCCTCTTTCTGAGTACCACTACTGCCTTTTAACAGCCTTCGGAACCTTCGTCCCCCGCCTCCACTTATTAAGCTTTCCGAGTTCTGAGACTGATGAGCAATGTTTGTGTCTCTTGAACCCGGTCTACCATTATCAGTACCCCTCTCCACTGGAACCACATTCAAGTCCATATTCAAGCTGGCCGAGCGCGAACTCCGATGCCGACCTGAAATGGTCTGGGGTCTGGACCCCTCCTGCCCTTTCTTCTTTACAATCCTCCCTGCCTCACTACCCAAACTTTCCTTGCCAGTGGCCCTCTGCTCCAAGTCAGCCTCACTACCCTTCCGACACCATCCTTCAATGTCACTGTCACTGGAGGAAGGTTTCTCTACTGAATCGTCTCGTTTGTCCTCCTCCCTGTTCATACTGCCCAAAGCATCACTTTTCCTTCCATTATCCTTGCTTCTGGACGTCCCCGGAACAGACTTGCTCACCTCCTTCCTGTCCCGGTACAGAGCCGGTGTAGCAGATAGAGCTCCTCCTACCCCCGACTCATCCTCGTCCGACTCCACCTAGTGAGGTAAGAAGGATCCCGGGGTTCTGACCCTTCCTGCTCTCAAAAATGGACCGTAAGGATACTCTTCTTCATCTTGTCCATCTACGAACGTCTCACAATCTTTCACCACATGACCCAATTTCCCACACCCATAACAGAAGTCCTGTATCCGTTCATATTGTAAAGGGACCCAAGTGTGCACCATGTTCTCCCCCAACAGGACCTTTACTCTTCTTCGTAGAGGTTGGGAAATATCCCATCTAACCCGAATACGTATGAAGTCGAGCCATGCCCTACCATCCTTCTTTGCCTTCACCTCTAAAGTTCGACCAATCCGATCTCCAATTTTATACCCTACCTTTTTCGTCATTGCCTTAAAAGATAGATTGGAAGCTTGGACCCACATAGAAATTTCCGAATAAGCTAAATTCTTAGGATTGTCATCAATCGAAAATTCCCTAAAACAAATAGGGTTTTTATTGAAGAACCATGGTTCCATATCAAGGAACTTTCTTTTCGCTGTAGCAGAGGTGAAAAAGAAGCCAAACAAATCTTTTGCCAAAGGTTCAATGACTATACCTCTATTGTTGCTAGCCTTTTTCATCACGTCAATAAAAATTGTGGAGTTGTACCCTTTTTGCGTGATGAGCTTCCCTGCCAAAGCATGCCTGTACTTTTCGCCGCTTTCATTCAGTTCATCCTCAGGTATCACCAGTTCCTCCTCCTCCTCATCCAATCTCACTCCTCCCAACCGATCACCCAACAAATCCAATCCCTTCAAATCAAATCCAACATGCACATAACCGAACAAATCCACAGAACCGAACAAAGCCACAGAACCGAACAAAGTCACAGGGATCACCAGATGCCTGCACTCCACTTCTCTCCCGTTCTCCAGCCACAAATCCGAACAAAGCCGGCGCCGCCTTTGTACAGTTTTTGAGAAAACTGACAAAACCCTACTCTAGCACCCGACAAAACCGGAGCAGAGACTTTCGGAAGAGTAAAAACTCAATACTCTTTATTAGTTCCGCAGATGGACCATGTTAATTGAATCGAATTAAATTATTTTGATTTAGTAACTAAACATAATATAAAGCTTACTAGATTTATTTATTTTGATCGAATAGAAAATCGTCATCAAAATCTTCGAGCCTCAGTAATATGATTGATTTGGGTCGAGTTTAATGGACGAGTCAATGACGTAAAAAGTTTTTTTTTTTTTAACAAATCTATCATCTTGGAGCAAAGGATTCATCGTCTTGTTCAATTCACGGGCAAACTAAAATCCCTCATTTTCTAGCTATTTATCACGTGACACATGGCTATTTGTTCAGATTCACTTGGTTGATCTCGTCTCTAACTCTGTAAAAGGACAATCGACCGACAAATTAGTGTGTGGTGGGCGAATCCTATTAGAGATGCTCATTGATACAATAATGGGTGCACGAAATTTATGTAACAAGTTACAAAAAAAAAAACTCTTTTGTTGTACAATTTTGTTATTGAAGCCCTTGGTCAGAAATGGAATAAAAATGGGCTTAAGGACCATACACTAATACTCAGCCCATTGAGCCATGTACAAATGGATTGATTGTATGTGCTATACCAGTTCATATCAATGATCCTTGAGCAGAAATAGAATCATATTGGGCCGTAGGACCATATTATTAAGCTCTGTCCGTTGGACCATTGGCTCTCCAATGGAATAAATTGACCCTATCGTTGAAACCCCATAAAAGAAAGGGCCCAAACGTCTAGTTGGTAGAAAGGGCCCAAACGTCTAGTTGGTTGGGCCGGTAAGGTATCTCTTTCAGCATAACTGTCGAGATCTAACCGTCTCTGTGCACAGCTCTGTGTCGGAGACGCCACAATCTCGCTCTCGCTGCTCTGAAACCGTCAGCTTCTTCTTCAACCGCTCGAATCGGCGAGAGCGTAGAGAAGGATCTCAATCGACGTACCAAAATGGAGAGAGACTCCTCCGATGAAGAAGGCGAGCGCCAAACCCTAGTCCACCAGAACGAGACCAAGCCCTCCACTCCCCGATCCGCCTTCCACATCGACGATCTCGAAGCTCCCCGGATCTCCCGCCTCCGGAATATCAGATTCAACCGGAGGTATCTCTTCGCCATTTTCCTCCCTCTCGTTATCATTGTACTCTTTTTCTCCGCCGACGTTCGCAACCTCTTCTCCGCCGGTTTCTCCTCCTCCGCCGGATTCGACCCCGTCGCTGATCGGATGCGCGAGGCGGAGCTGCGCGCGATTGGGTTACTTCGCCGCCAGCAACTCGGTCTGCTAGCTTTGTGGAATTATACTAGTTCGGTTAATCACTTGAATGCCAGTTCTGGGTCGGGGACGATGAACCAGTTTTTGGGTTCTGTTGATGAAATTAAATCTGCTGTTCTTCAGCAGATCACGCTGAACAAGGAGATTCAGCAAGTTATGTTGAGTCCCCACCGAGTTGGGAACTCGTCTTCTGAGTTGGGTAGTGATGATTCTGGGGTTCCTGGTTTTGATTTTGGTTTTGATAGGTGTAGGAAGATGAATCAGAAGTTGTCTGATAGAAGAACAATAGATTGGAAACCAAGAGAAGATAAGTTCTTGTTTGCAATTTGTGTTTCAGGGCAGATGTCAAACCATTTGATTTGCTTAGAGAAGCATATGTTGTTCGCAGCTTTGCTCAATCGGGTTTTGGTTATTCCTAGCTCTAAAGTCGATTACCAGTTCAACAAAGTGTTGGACATTGAACACATAAACAAATGCCTAGGAAGAAAGGTTGTTGTGACTTTCGAAGAGTTTGCTGATACGAAAAAGAATCACCTGCACATAGATAGATTCATATGTTATTTCTCATCACCTACGCATTGTTATGTTGATGACGATCATGTGAAGAAGTTGAAATCACAACTGGGGATTTCGATGGGTAAGCTTGAGTCTCCTTGGATTGAGGATGTGAAGAAGCCTAGTAAGAAGACGGTTGCAGAAGTTGAGGCCAAGTTTTCGACCAATGATGATGTTATAGCGATTGGAGATGTGTTCTTCTCTGATCTGGAGACAGAGTGGGTGATGCAGCCAGGTGGTCCGCTTGCTCACCAATGCAAGACTCTGATTGAACCGAGCCGACTTATCATGCTTACTGCCCAGCGCTTCATTCAAACATTCTTGGGAAAGAATTTTGTTGCTCTTCATTTCCGCAGGCATGGATTTTTGAAGTTCTGGTAAGAGATTACTTTACTCTAAGTTCCGTTCAAAGCAGCTTGTAAAATATGCATATATTTGTTTTGTGCAAGTTATTGAAGTGAGGCTTAGCTTGCAGAACTACCATTTCATACATAACTTATGGTTTACTCCAAGTGCTTGAAGTTATTCTTAGTTTTCATTGCCCTCTTAATGTGCCCACTCTCATAGTACAATGCAAAGTAACCTTCCTACACTTATGTTGGGCAACTTGTTCCAGTCATGATATATTTTAGGGGTAATATTAATCTCACTCAGCTACCCTTAAGTATGTTCCATTCTCGAATCTCAATCAACTATCCCTAAGTTTCTTCAGTTTCAATTTACCGCAATTCTGTCAACTATGGGTATGAAATGACGAAAATATTGGACTAAAAAAACTTAAGGGGTTGTCAAAAACTTATTAAACTTAGGGGTAGTTGATTGAGAAAGTTGCATACTTATGGGTACCTGAGTGAGATTATCCCTAGATTTTATTACCCATACAATCTTTGTACATTGCAAGACAGATAAGCTAAACTGTCTTCTATATGTGGGTTTCCAAACTTATGGGTTATCAGGAAAATACAAGTTTCCTTGGCATTTTGTTTCTAGTAAGAGGAAGCCATGGCATAACAAGGCCTCTAAGTTTTCTCTACTTGATTTTTCAGTAATGCAAAAACGCCAAGTTGCTTCTTTCCTGTTCCCCAAGCAGCAGACTGCGTTGCTCGAGTGGTTGAAAGGGTCAATGCACCAGTCATATATCTCTCCACCGATGCAGCAGAAAGTGAAACCGGTTTGATGCAGTCACTAATTGTGGTGAATGGGAAGACTATACCCCTTGTCAAACGGCCTCCTCAAAATTCAGCTGAAAAATGGGATTCTTTGCTATACAGACACGGGCTTGAGGATGATGCTCAGGTAAAATTATGATTCTCCAGTAGGATAATTGCAAAAAAAGTAACCTGAGGTATTCATTTTTTTGCAACTTGTAGCTCTCTTCTTTGGTTATTGCAAAAAAAGTGCCTTGAACTTGTCTTTTTGTTGAACTTTGTATAAATTTGTTCCTAAATGACGATTTTTTTACCATTGTAAATTTAAATTTAAAAATAATAATTAGATAACAAAAAATCCAAATTTTCATATCCCTTAAATTTCTTACTCTATACAATACAAAGAGGAAGAAAATTAAGGGATACAAAAAATTGGATTTTTGTTTTTTACTTATTAAATTTTGAGTCTAAATTATAAGGGTAAAATCGTCATTTTATACAAACTGCAACAAAAAGACTAGTTCAGGATACTTTTTTGCAATTATCAAAGAAAAGGGCTACAATTGCAAAAAATGAATACCTCGGGGTAGTTTTTTGCAATTATCCCTTCTCCAATCTTACCTTTCCTAATCAAATTGTGTATAGTTTTCACCAATCAGTACTTCAATATTACCTCACATAGCTTTTCCTAATCCAATGGTTCAAAATGTGTCTGCTCTGAAAAAGTACAAAGCTGTTGAAGTGTGTTTTGGCATTGTATAGTAAAAGGAAGAAAATCTAGAGAGGCAATGCTGGCCTTCACTCACATAGCTTCGGTTCGACATGAGTTTGGAAGCTTACATGCCATTTTTTTTCTTGAAGGTGGAAGCAATGCTGGATAAAACTATCTGTGCTATGTCTAGTGTGTTCATTGGAGCCCCTGGATCAACTTTCACAGAGGACATATTGCGTCTCAGGAAGGACTGGGGATCGGCATCATTATGTGATGAGTACCTCTGCCAAGGTGAAGTGCCAAACTTCATCGCCGAGGATGAATGAAGAAGATTTACAGAGTGCTGTTGATCACCATATTCACAATGATCATTGAAAGCTTTTGTTATCGTTATCAATCTTCTTGTTCAGGAGCCGATCCACAGCCGAAGATGGTTGATTGATTTGCCTAGAAATTTGTTAGCCGATCCACAGCCGAAGATGGTTGATTGATTTGCCTAGAAATTTGTTGGCATGTACTCTTAGTGTATGTATGATACAAGTGTAAGCATTTTAGTTCACAAGTACAATTTTTTTAGTATTATCATAGGTTTTTTCATTTTTTTGAGTTTTGGTTTGATGTGCTTTTGAGAGATGCAGGCTCTGGTGGGTTATGTATTTAGTCTTTGAACAGTTGTTTCATTTGTTCCTTAATTTGTTATTTGATTTGTATAGTATTATAAATAATTTGTCTGGGAGACCTTGGGATCAGAGTCCGTGTTTGAATATAAAGTCTAAAATACCCTTCAGTTGTCATTGAATATTAGTAACTGTATGCAATTATCTCTATACTTTACATGCATGTGTTTTGACAATCTTAAACGATGATTTTTTTTTCGAGATTATGTCGCTTAAGTACACCTAACTTCAAAATTCGCTTATATCATTGCTTAACTTAATCATTGTACACTACTTGATGCCACCAGTTTTGAAGTCCAATGACTATTACCCTTTATTAATTTTCAAATTCATGACATTGATTCCAAAATGATTGCATTTTTGTGCCACTGATCGAACAATGTTTTTCTTTTCTTGAATCACTCATTTCTCTCTCGTTAGTGATTTAAATCAAACCAACACAAAACAAATAAGGATTCAAACCAGTAAATTTTCTTAGACAAAGTTTCTCTCATTTTTCACTAGATGTTCCTGAAACCGGGGTAACACTTTCTATTTTTGGCAGAAAGTCATTTAATGTTCGTATTTCTCAGCTTTTAGAACTTTCGTTCTGTTTAGGTTTGTAGTTTCTCTCTCTAGTGTCCTTGTGACGTCTTTTAGCTCTTTCTCTCTTCCCTTTAATGTATCAAATCTCCTCAAAGATTCAGATACAGTGAAGCTGGAAAAGCTATAAACTCAATCCTGTATCATTAAAACAAACATGCTATTTTTAGATGTTCCTGGAATGGGATTGATGCGTCGTACAATGTAATAACACAAACACTATTTTTGGCAATTTAGACACAATGCAGCATGAAAAGATATAAACTCATTCATGTAATATTAACAAAGGGTCCAAACAATCCAAGCTTTTCTCCTTATAGCATCATGAGAATCACCTGAAAATGTCAACTCTAACATTTGACTTCATGTGTTTGAAAAAAAAAAAGAGAAACAAAATGCTTTATGCCATTCTTGTCCAGAATACAAAGAAACCATGATTTTTTTTACATCCATTCAAGACATGTAATCTTGTGTATCGGTATCGTCAGCTCGCTGGGCTGCTCCGTGTTCGCTTCCGGTTGTTCTCTTGCTCATGTTGGCTCGCTGCACAAGCCGAACTAAGGCTTGAACAACCTCTGACATAGGTGGTCGAAACTCAGGCTCAGGCTGTCCCATGGAAATAAAAAACACCCATCAGAAGTTTTCTATCAAATAAACTAGGGATAATTGCAGGTGGTTCGAAAATGACGACAAAAATACCATTTTTCGTCTTTTTAATAATTTTATCTTTAAAGAAGTCTGTCTACATCTGCGTCTCAACCGTTTTCCAACATCTAATAAAATGACTTTTTGGTAGTTATGAAAATGTGTCCTTCACTTGGACAGAAGATGATGGCAAACATTTGGAAATTTGAAAAATAGTGAAGGCAATTAGACTTTTTGCACGTATAGTTCAGTGCAAAGCTACTATAGTCAACCTTTTGTGTTCTCTTAACTTATAGGCAACAAAATGTAATGCACGTATATGATTCATCGCTTACCTGAACGCAGAGAGCGATGACATCGGCAAATCTCGAGAGAGACTTGACAGGGTAAAGCCCATCGAGCACAGGATCAACCATTTTCGACAAGGCGTCGATGTCATGGAGTTGAGGCGTGGCCCACCGAACCAATGACTGTTCGGATCTTGGCCTTGAACTGCCATACAAAGTCAAACCCATGATAACTTATCATCAACAACAACATTTTGATAAGAAATCAGAATACTTGTATAAGAACAGTCACCTATCAAATGGTTTGCGTCCACTTATCAGCTCCAACATGACTACCCCAAAACTATACACATCACTCTTCAGATTATACTGACCCGACATTGCTACCTCCGGAGCACTGTATCCGGATCCTGCATTTTGGTCCAATGCCTGCAAGATAGCCCAAGTTAAAGAGGCCCAGGCCCACTGCGAAGGCCCGAGTTAAAGAGGCCCGTTATTTACCTGATCAGCATTTGCAATGAAGCTTGCAAGACCTGAGTCCGACAGGTGAGGGTTAAGTTCTGCATCCAGTAATATATTGGCTGATTTGATGTTTTTATGAACTACTGATGGCGCACAACCTTCATGTAGATACCTGAAATGAGAACCATGTATGAGTCATGATCACATCATGTTCTGTTCTAGTTTAACAAATTTAAAGGGGGGTTACAATTTACTACAGTTCTTTTGTAACTTGTATCGTGACTGCGTTTTTTGAAACTCGTATCAATTCACCACCCTGAACATTACTTTTGTATCAATTCACTACTATAATTTTTCATTGTGTCAAGGGATAATTGCAAGAAAGTACCCTGAGGTATCCATTATTTGAAATTTGTAGCCCTCTTCTTTGATAATTGCAAAAAAGTACAATGAGAAGTGCGAAAAAAATTCATATCCCTTAATTTTCTTCCTCTTTGTACTGTACACAGAGCAAGAAATTTAAGGGTTATGAAAATTTGGATTTTTTCTTCTTTAAAATTTTAATTTCTGAGGGTAAAATTATCATTTTGAAACAAACTTATACAAAGTGCAACAAAAAGACAAGTTCATGGCACTTTCTTACAATTATCAAAGAAGAGGAATACTAGTTGCAAAAAGTGAATACCACAGGGTACTTTTTTTCACTTATTCCTTCTGTCAATTTAGCTTAACTCCGCTATAAATGAGAAGAAAAAAATCTCATTTTTTTCAAAAATACCATTTAAATATTATATTTAAATCCGAAAATTAACGCCATGCTCATTAAATACTCCTTTTAAAAAAAAATCCTTGGTTTTAAAAACATTTTAGTCAAATTTTACAATGTTTTTGACGGTTATACAAAAATAATGTTTAGGGTGATAACTTGATACAAGTTTTAAAAGAACCGTAATGAAGTGTAATTCCCTTAATTTAAAATAATGTAACCAAATTTATTTAGTTTCAGAATTAACTTACTCGAGAGCTCGTGCAGTCCCCAAAGCAATCTTGACCCGAGAGTTCCACGTCAAAGGCTTGCTATATTCATCTGATAGATGCAAGAAGTCATGGAGCGACCCATTTTTGTGGAACTCGTACACAAGAAGGTGCATTCCGTGCTGTGAGCAATAACCCATCAGCTCGGTTACATTCGGGTGATGCAATCGGGAGATGTCTGAAACTATCTCCGTGAAATCTTCTGATAATTCGTTTGGAAGGGCAGATGAGTCGATTTTCTTCACTGCAAGAACCTATCGTAGAGTCATAGTAAAGTATCAATATAAGAACTAGGTTTCAAAAGAATTCATGTAGCTCTTTTTCGCTAGAAAATGGCTTTGACCCTCATCTCAAGAAACTCAGTGACTACCCGATTTTTTTATTAGATGCAAAAGCGGTTGAGTAGATGTAAAAAGACTTGCTTAAAAGATAAAACAATCAAAAGGATGAAAAATGACATTTTTTAGGGATACTTGCAAAGAAGTACCATGTGGTATTCACTTTTTGTAACTTGTAGCCCTCTTCTTTGTTAACTACAAAAAAAATCCCGAAACTTGTCTTTTTGTTGCACTTTGTATAAATTTGTATAAAATGACGACTTTACCCTTGGAAATTACATTTTAAAAAATAATAATTTAAGAACAAAAATCAAAATTTTTATATCCACTAAATTTCTTATTCTTTGTACTGTACAAGGAGGAAGACAAACTGTAAGGGTAAAATAATTTGGATTTTTTGTTTTCCACTTATTATTTTTAAAAATGTAAATTGTAAGGGTAAAATCATCATTTTTATACAAATTGCAACAGAAAGACAAACTCGGGTACCTTTATACGATTATCAAAGAAGAGAGCTACAGGTTGCAAAAAATGAATACCCCAGGGTACTTTTTTACAATTATCTTTTATATCTATATATAATAGGGTCAAAAACGAATTTGGAACATAGATGTAGATCTAGGTGAAAACGTATAAACTTAGGTGAAGTTGGGTGTAATTGACTCTATTAACTAATATACTAAATTAATTTTCGCTTGGACTGTTATTAAATCAATGAAAATAAATGTACCTTCCCGTCCTCAAACTGGGCCCGATAAACACGTCCAAAAGAGCCCTCGCCAAGAAGGTTTTCAACGCTAAAGCTACTAGTCGCTATCTGCAAGTCCGCGATCGAGTATGATTTCACGTCTATAGGAGCTACATTATTTTTCTTAACCACGAGAGGCTTCTTTGAAAACTCCTCTTCGTCAAATGACTTGTGACGGTCAACTGGTGGCGGTCTAAGATTCATCGAGGCGGGAGTATCGAATGTCAACGAGTTGATCGTGGAGGAGTTTTGTACCGACTTCATTTCTGCAATAACCAAAATTCAAGATTCGACTCTGAGGCTTGAATGTCGTGAGATGAGTTAGAACCATTACCTTGCACTTCGCTTGAAGGAAGAGGAGTGAAGGGTTGACTATCGACCTTTTCAATATCTTTTGAGGGGGATTTCTTTGCTCTTTTCTTGGTTATGAAGAATGTTACTATAGCGCCTACAGCGATGATGGATATTACGATTCCTACCACACCACCGGCGCCGATTCCTGATTTTTTGCCGCTGCCGCCACCAGCATCGCTAGTAGACGGGGTGTTACTCTGTGGTGGGGGGTTGCGGATTGGTCGGGTGGCCGGAGGCGTTCCCGGTGGAGGCGGGGGTGCGGGGCCCGAGCTAAAAGCGTTACCCTCCTTCCTGTCATAAATATAATCTTGGTTTAAGCGTTTTGGCCAAAAAAACAAATACAGGAGTAACTTGCACGTTGCACATAACTATCTTTATGATTTGCCAAAAACACCCCATGGTAAATTTCCTAGACACATGACTATCCTTACGAATTTTTATGTATCACCATAGTACAAAACAGGCGTCAACCATCAAAACATTCTGTCTTTTTTTGTCAAATGCTCACACCTGAGGGTAAATTTTAAAATATTTCAAAACTACTCACTCTCACGCTTTACTCTTCCGGTTTCGATTTGATTCTGTTCACAAAATTCTCCACAGAATGAGTAGTTTGGGGATATCAAAAAACAATTAAATCACGTTACAAAAAAAATTGATGGTTTCTTTCTATTTTGTACGATGGTGACACGGGAAAATTCATAAGGATAGTCATGTATTTGAGAAAATGTGACAATAAGGTCATATGTTTGTGGAAATTTACTACAGGGTCATGTGTTTGTGGGCAATGCATAAAGGTAGTTATTTGCAATTAACAGAAAATATAATCCTAAGTATTCACTACTAGCAAAGCATCACTTGTAACCTATGAACTTTCAAATACTTACTTCAGATTAATGTTCTTCAATTGGTCGGGAATCCAGCCAGTAAATTGGTTATTAGCAATATTCCTGAAAACCATAGGCACAATATAAGGTTCCCAAAAAACAAAACACCTGAATTTTTTCCTCGTGGGTTGCATTTGGTTACTCACAAGGTTTCAAGGGGAAGATTGGCAAGAACATCAATAGGACCCGTAAGCTGGTTGTTCTGCACATACCTGTATAGCAATTAATATATAAGAACCCCCGCCACAATTGAACACTATGTATTAACACTACAGACATAAACTTCTATAACACTTACATGCTGGTTATGCTTGAAAGAGAGCTAAAACTCTGTGGGAGGTTACCCGTCAGCTTGTTGGAAGAGAGATCCCTGAAGTAGAAATCCAACATTGTTGTCACTTAGTTTCTAAGTAAAAAAAAACTAAGTAGAATTTAGGGATAATTGTAATAAGTACCCTGAGGTATACATTTTTTGCATCTTGTAGCCCTCTTCTTTAATAATTGTAAAAAAAGTACCCTGAACTTGTCTTCTTATTGTAATGTGTATAAAAATAACGATTTTACCCTTACAATATAGATTCAAAAAATTCAAATTTTCATACCACTTAATTTTCTTCCTCTTTGTAAGTAGGAAATTGAAGGAATATGAAAATTTGGATTTTTTTATTTACAATGGTAAAATCATCATTTTGAAACCAATTTATACAAAATGGAACAAAAAGACAGGTTCATGACACTGTTTTGCAATTATCAAAGAAGGGGGATACAAGTTACAAAAAGTGAATACCTCTGAGTACTTCTTTGCAATTATTCCTAGAATTTATCTCTCTTCTCCGGAAATTCTTAAACTTGTCGGGAGAATCTTCACTCACTATCTAAGCTTGCACTTCACTCACTGAATATCATCCAAAACCCATATCACAAGACATTGTAAAAAATGCAAAAATAACATAAAGTTGGCATCTTTAAAGAAAAACAACAACATATTCATTAAATAAAAACAAACTAGAGTTTATCTGAAGACTCTTACTTCCCTTACTAACTAAGCTTGCAGTTCACACCAAATGCGTATTATCCAAAACCCATATCACAAGACAAATTAAAATATATAAAAATAGAATAAAGTTAGCATCTTCAAAGAAAAACAAAAAATTCATCAAGACAAAGATCCAATTTGTAGGGGGTGGGACGGGATCTTACAGTATAGTGAGTGAAGCGAGCTGCCCGAAAAAGTCACCCACGTTCTGTAGCTGATTGTGAGCAATGTTCCTACACTCGAAGAAAGGCATATCTGTAAGTGTTTCGTTCCAAAGTTTGGGTTAAGCTCGATCAAGAGAATAATAAGCTAAGGTGATTTTGCTCACAGTGTCTTAAGAGAAGTTAAACTAGAAATCGAATAAGGAAGGCTTCCCGTAAACTGATTATTAGCCAAGTTCCTGCAAGTAAACGAATAGCAATTGTAGTAAAAACACAAAATCGAGTCTATGTATAAGAAATTGAACGTATGGTGGATAGTGCCATACAGTTGCTGAAGGTTTGGAGGAAGTTGGTAAGGTAAATCTCCTCCAATATTGTTATTGCTCACATCTCTGCATAATATTTCCAGTTCATAGCATGCCAAAATGAAAAGTTATCACAAATGTACAAGAGTTTTGATCTTACAGTCTGGTTACTGAAGTCATCTTATCGAGTAAGTACCCCAGAGATCCAGATAGCTGAAGACCCGATAATTTACTGCAATAAAATAAACGAAAATGCGCGTATCAGAAACAACTTATAGTAACTCAAATCACTGTATGATGGGATGAAGGGGCAAACAGGAAATCACATTTGTGTGACTCTATTGCCTGAGCAAGTGACGCCTTTCCACGACTGCCCGCACGGATCATTGCCCGATGAACTCCACTTGGTAAGCTGAGACGGCGAGTTTAAGCTTGTGTACATGGCATTTAGAGCAGAAGCTGCACATCAAGCATGTCACAACTGGGATCAATACAAATCATACACACTCAATAGCACAAATCCTATTTAATATCTTCCATGGATGTTCTGTAAATTGTAATTGCATCACAACCAGAGATTATCAACATAAACAAAGTCGTTAATCTTCAACCACATCCAGCAGATACAGAAACACCCATTAACCAAAACATCAACTAAAACCCAAATCACTAATCATGAAAAAACTCCACACATGCTAATCAACATCAGAGTCCACAACTTGGGGATTTTTCAATCAGAAGAAGAAGCTCTTCCTTCTCAGAGAACCGATCTCCACAAACCCATCGGCAAATCCGCCATTAAAATCAGAAACTCGCCGCAGAAAGACGAATCACTCAAACCCAACAAACCCATTAAGTGATTCAAACAAAAGAAAATGCAGACGATACAGAAACTAGAAAGGAACCAGATCACTCACCATCAGCTGGATCTGTATCTCCATTAATGGAGCTTGGTGTAAATCCCAGAATGCAGACTGTGAAACCCACCAACAGCACCCTCCAATCCATTGCTCTTCGTCACCAAAGCTCTCTCACCCACAAACCCAGTTCGCCTCTGATTCTCAGTAGCTCCTCTCTCTCTCTGTATATATTCCTTTTTCCTGTATTTTCTATTGAAGATTTTATACTAATTTAGCCATGAAACAAAAAAGCTGGCAGTGAGGAACTGCCAAAAGAACCCGAATCCTCAGAGAGCCTTGTATTTTTCCCTATTTTTTAAAATTATTTTACCGATTCTCTCCTTTGATTTTGTCTGTAAACAAACAGGAAAGGAAGCAGTATAAAAAGGGAATGAAATAATAATTAAAAATCCATGCTTTTTTAGAATTTAAATTCATAATCACTAATTAAACTAATTGACATTGATTTGTATTGTAGGCTTGTAGCAATAGCTTTCATGATAAGGATGATTTAAAAAAAACTTCAATAATGTCAAAATAAAATTAATTGAATGGTAATTAATAAGTGATAAAATTATTTTAGGAACAAAAGGAAAAGACTTTTAGCACCCAAGTTCACATGTGAGATATTCACAAGAACCCCACCTATTGGCATGGCATTATTGTGATTATAGTCACATTTTTGGTCAAATTGGGAGACACATTGTTCATGATGGACCATACCTATAATTAGGTAAAAATCTATATTTGATCCTATATTTACTTTAACCTAATCCTAGAAAATTGGGTTTTAGCTAAATCTATTAAGACAATTTATGGAACAGTGTGATTAGTCAATTGTAAGATGTTGTTGGAGCTTTGTTCCAATCCAATTCAATATTAATATTATTATTTTTATTTACCATTGTGAAAACTTAATGTGTAAATATTATTTGTGAACTTTTTTATATAAAAAAATCTCTAATTATTATTCTTCTAAATTTGTATACATGATGGATACAAATTGCAACACGCGTGTAATTTGAAAAAAAAAATTGTCATTTTAATAAAACGAAATCATGTGACTCTTATATAACTGATTTTTATCGGAGATAATGGATTTGTAGACAAAAAATGTAAAGATTAAATATAAAAATTTATCTTAAAATACTAATCACGAATAATAAACTTTTTAAAATTTAAGTGTTAAAATAAGTGCTCTAAGTTTTAGTCACATGTCATTTACACGTCTTTATAAATTGGTCACGTATAATTCGGATGCCTTGTGAATTGGTCACTAATCATTTACATGCCTTGATAAATTGAAAAGTGTAAAAAGAATTGGTCTACCCTTTGTCCCGTACGTGACCTATAGTGACCAATATTTTAGGAAAACTAAATGTATGTTACCAATACTTTAAGGTAAAATGACCAACATTTTAGGAAAACTAAATGTATGTTACCAATACTTTAAGGTAGGTTTTTACGTTTAATCCATAAATAATTAGAAGGGTGTTTTTTTTAATAAGGGTTAATTGCTAGAAATATATTATGTATTGTCCACTTGCAAAAAACTACCTTATGTGATGTCCACAGGCGGACGTACGTTGGGCCCAGGGAGGGCACGTGCCCCCCTCAACTTTCTGAAATTTAAAAATAGTACGTATATTGTTAGTTCTTTTTCAGATGTGCTCCTTCTCAAGTTTCTAATTTACTCATTTTTTAATTAAAACTTATTTAGTCTAAGTAAATATTTAAAAGAATTTAAGAGTATTTCCTTGTATACTATCTTTACTATATATATTTAACTTATCCCTTAATTTTTGTTTCCTAATTAAAGCTTATTTTATCCAAATAAGCGTTGAACAGATTTTAAGAATATGACCATGTATATATATATTGTTTTATATTTCTATTTTCATTATAATTTATTAATTGTAATTAGTTCAGAAAAAAAAATCTTATTTAAGACATTATTTAGACTATATCAATTTAAATTTTGAGCTTTGTTTGTAGATATGGAGAGATATTATCTATATCTGTTTACATATGAAAGGTATCGGTGTTTTTATTGTAAAAATGGTAAAAAAATATAAATTATTTGTAGATTACATTGACATTGATCTTACCGGTCGCTGCTACAACTATGACGAGAGTTTTTTTATTCTAAGAGCATTATCAAGACTCGATTGAGAAATCAAATGGGAGACCAATAAATAAATAATAGCATGATCGTATTTTACAATATTTTCAAAATATGATATATCCACGTCTTGTAATAAATAGTATTTTATCATTTTTATGTAATATTAACATTTTCAATATTAACTTAACATTATTTTGTTATATACGGAAAAAAAAAAATTGGTGCCCCCCCTCAATGGAAAAGCTAAATCCGCCACTGGTGATGTCCACGCTTTTAAACCACATTATCTTTTGATCACATCCGTTTACTTATAAAATTTGAAATATTTCATTAAATTAGGCTTAAATATCGAAACTTAAGTACTGGTCAAAATACCCAACGTTTCAAAATGGCAAATACACTACCTTAAGTACTGTTCACACAATTTTGTTAGTAAATATAGACGGAATATTTCATTCCGTTAGTCATGTGACCTCAAGTATCATATAATGGATGGTATATTGGCGTTATTATCATTAAGTATTTGACCTGTATACATTTTATAAGAAACAATAACGAGGATACAATGGTAATGTTCCTCGCAAAATGTATATAAGTCGAATAATCAAGAGGAAAACGTCATTTTACCATCCATTTTATGACACTTGAGGTCATATGACTAACGGAATGGAATATTCTGTTCATTTTTATTAACAAAATCATGTGACCAATATTTAAGACAATGCATTTGTCATTTTGAAATGATGAGTAGTGTAATGTTCGTAATCAATATTTAAGAGTAATTTTCGATATTTAGCCTTTAAAATTAGGGACATTCACAATATATAATATAAATTTTCGCACATGAACAACACACAATATAGTTTTTCACAAATAAACAGTACATGAAGTAGTGTTTAGCTATTAGCCCAGAAAAATAAATAGTTACAATATGTTTTTACGGTTATTATTGCTTATTTGTATTATTTATTTTCTTTTACTTCACTTCTCGTGACTTTTTTTATATATTTTTTATTTTATTTCTTGAATTGTGAGTTAGGTAATTATGGCGGGTAAGTGAAGTTAGTCAAGCAAATATAGTTAAGGAATAAGGAGGCCATTTTGGGGCCAACATTGGGTTTTAATTAAATGGTCCTTAAATGTCGAACAGTTTGGTGAGCCATCAACGTCTAAATTTTTCTTTCCTTTATTCTCAATCCATCTACGCAACATGTTCGTGTGTCACGCTTGTCACTTTTTTTCTTACATTCTTGTTCATGTGTCGTGGAGCTTTTTAAGAAAGTTGTCAAATTCGTATTCGTTGTCATGGACCTAATCATTAAATAAATAGAATGATTATGTAAGATAATTTGTAACGAGATTGATTTGTTTAGCGGGTATACTCGTCAGATATCGATTTGATTTAATGTGAATGAATAATTCAACGATCATCGTCGATAAATATTGTATGGAACAGGCTCACTGATTCAACAAGCAAGACTTTTGTTATGACTAATGAGGCCAAGACATGTGGCCTGAAGTCTAGATTAATCGTAACACAACGATTATAAAAGGATAGAGACTATATTTATCAGTCGCATTTCATGTACTCCCTGATTCATCTTATCTTCATGTCCTCAATCTATTTGCAATATTTCATTGTACCTTTTCAAACTCGGGACAAAAATTTGTTTGGTTTGTCAAATGTTGTGTTTAATCTATCGAATATTTTTTTTTACGAAAACATAATAGATTGGTCGGCCTATTTCCATCTCTCCAATTACATCGATTCTAGTGTCGATCGGTCTATCATACAAGTTAAGGTTATTTTTTATTCACTCGGCACGAATAAGGAAGTGTTGAGGTTATAAATACATACGTACAATAAACTATACTAAACATTCAATCGTAAAATCTAATCCAAAATAAACCGTTTCTTATACCTATATTTTAATATGATATTCTAATTTGATTTACGTATCTAATCAAACACCAAAACGATTTATTTATCGAGATATGAACATATCACCAACATATAAATACGTATTTGCTGATTTCTCAAAATGTACACTTGCAATTAGCTCTTAATAAATCCACCCATCACCAATCAAACGTCACATTCAAAACAAATTTATCTGTTAATATTAAGACAAAATCAGAAGACAATGAAACTTTATAATCTATTTTATCAAATTTTAAATATGTAAATTGTGGTGGATCGGTTGGGGAGTATTTGTCGTTGATCGTGGAGTCTAAAGGACACGTGCCCAGTGCACGTGTACTAAAAAACAGAGAAGTGTATGGTTGTATTTTTCTACACGTGCTATTTTATATTTATTGGGCTAAGATTGAAAGTCAGTAGCATGGCCGTGGGCCTGAAATTTGAGAAAGTGGACTTTCGTAAAAGCTCTGGCCCAACTAGGCCTCGTCGTATTTAGGTACTTGGGTTGGGCTGTTCAATGTTTCTGTTCCGGGCTTTGAAAATGGGCTTCATCCACAAGTGGTCCATTAGGGCAGTTCGAGTTCGTTAGGATAGTAAAAATGTTCTTTGTCGTGTTCTACATATATGTCAGAAACACCATAAAATAAGAATTTTGTTGGTATATAAGTATGGGAGGATACAAGAATGTTTTGAAGCTAATCCGAGTGTGTTAAAACAGTGAAAAGGAGATTAGCCTCCTTTTTCTTGTTTTCGATATATTATGATATGTCAGAATAAAAAACAGTAAAAAGAGGAAATAATAATTTTAGGTTGAAAATTTGATCGGACAATACAAAAATATGCATGTCCACAACATCCAGCGCACCATCGTGTGCAGTATTTTTATAATGTAATTAGGTGTCGGAAAATTATTTGAATAAAAAAAGGGTAAATTACGTCGACAAACCTCGTGCTATACGTATTAATTAAAAATATAAACGCGACTCTCTCTCTACCAAAAAAACCTCTGACTTCTCTCTAACCCTCAGCCGCCGCTCACGGCGGTGACCTCACGGCTTCGGCCAGCGAGGTCACCGCTGCACCTCCCGTTTCTCTCCCTTGTTTCTCCCTTTTTTTTCTCCCTACTTCCTTCCCCTTACTCTTCTTCTCTTCCTGTTCGTTGTGCCTCTCACCCAGCCTCATACCTTCAGATATGGGCTTATGGCCAATAGATCTACCCTCCTCAGCTCTGTTCCGGCTTGGATCTGAGTTTTTTCACTTCATTGTCGTTCTTGGTCGAGGGGTTTGGAGTGTGGTGGTGGTAGTTTGGGTTCGATTTCGGCCGATGACTGAGGTCCTGATATCTCCTTTGTTCGTAGCGTGGTTAACTTCGGACCGGGGGTGTCTCGGCTCAGATCTGGAGTAGGAGACTCTTCAACCCAGTTGATGGTCGCAGATCTGGCTGATTACCGCTCCTGGGCCCCTTTGACGGCGTTTGGCTCCCTTCCCTGTCCCAGATCCAGAGTGCTTGTCACTGGATTTTCTAGCCTGCACATGTAACACTGCTCTCGTTACTGGATCCCGATACTCGTGGTTCGAAGCTCCCCTCTCCGGTGTGTTCCGGGTTCCGTCGTGGTGATGTCTAGTCGGAATAGTTCGGGTCGATTGGCCCTTGTTGGAGTTTCTATGTGAATACTGACAAGCATTTCTCAAGTGAGCGTCTCCCTTCTTTCCCTCTTTGTCTCTTACACTTCCTCTAAATCCTTGATGTCGTGATTGCCGCTCACTGGTCCTGGATCCATTTAGGGTCTAGGACATCATCGTTTTATTGGTGCTGGCCAGCGATGATGGAAGATCTTTTGGTCTCCGGTGTAGTTTGGTCTCGATGTCGGGTTTTGCGGGTTCTGGTGGTGGCTTTGCCACTGCTGGTACTTGGTTGATTGTGGTGTTGGCCACCAACTGGTTGGCTTCCTCTTATTTGGGGGAGTCAGTAGCTTGGAAGTGTAAGCTCAGATTGGGTTTGGGGAGTGTGTTGGTGGTGCTGTGTTTCTGGTGGGTTTGGAGACTGTATGATGTGGTTCGTAACAGAGATTTCTCTTTCTCTTGCACTTCATGGTTGTTAAACATGAGTACCTAGACTCAGTTTTTTTTTAAATTGTGCCTCTTCTCTGTAAAATCTAGTTTTTAAACTTTAGGCTTTGTTTGGTTTGTGTGGCTTTGTTGCCCTGGCTGTTGTATTGCTTGTTCTGTTTTGTTTATGTGGCATTGTTGTTTTCCTGTTCTGGTTTTTGGACCAGTTAGTTGCCTTTGTTGGCATTAGGTTTTCTTCATAATAGTTATTTGGTACTGAGACCATTTGTAATGTTTTCCTCTCTTTGTTGGGATTGTTCTGAGGCCGTACTTGTTTACGGTGCTCTTGGTTGTAATGGTGTTATGAGGACCTCGTACTTGCCTTCTCTTTACTCTCTAGAGAGGAGGTTTTTAATAAAAAAAATTGCTGATAAAAAACGGATAAATAACTCAAAGTTATTTCGTAACGAAAACATACTCCGAACTAACACTTAGTAACAATTTCCCTTCCATCCATTTTTAAAGTTAGATTTAGGTTTGGAGAGAGATTTGGGGTTGGATTTAGGGTTGAAGTTGGATAATGAATATTTAAATATAAAACTGTTTTTTTCTAAAATAAATATAAATATAACAATTGTTTAACATATAACTGTTATAAAATAAAAATCTGGTATATATATATAGAGGGATAATCTATTGAGAACCACTCTTAACATAGGAACCGTGAGAACCAATCCTAGCCCCACTCACCTATGATCCAACCCTCATCAAAATGTCACATCATCACCCCAATCCAACCCGTATACACGCCACTTTCATCTTTCTCTACACAAGTAAGGGCATAATTGTAATAGCATGATGCCATGTGGATAATTGTCCATTTTTTTTAACCAATTCATTAATTTAATATTTCCCGATAACTTCAAACTTGCGCCAATATTTTTCTTTTTTCAAGGGCTTTAAATCAAGATCAGTTATGAATATATTTTGAAGCACGAAAATAAAAATTTAAATCAAGGTGATAAAAATAATGTTGAGTGTTGATAAATATTCACTAATAAATGTTTTATATCGGGGTACCAAACTAGTGCTAAATGTTGATAGAAAACATGTAATGATGTGATAAGAAACAAATAATGAGGTGATAAAAATCATGTTCAATTTTGACAATAAGTGTGATACACTAGAGTTTAACATTGATAAAAAAAAAACTTGTGATGGGGTGATAAAACACACGTAATTCAATGATAAACCTAGTGTTTAGTGTTGATAAAACTGGTGTTCATAAAAATCACGTGATGAGATGATAAAAATCACGATCAGTTTTGGAGAATGTGGTGATAAAACCCAATGTAGAGTGTTGATAAAACCAGTGTAAAATGTTGATAAAAATTATCCAGATATAATTTCTTTAAAAACCAGCCCCGAAATAAATTTTTTTTCGTGCTTCAAAAAAAAACATGTGATGGGGGTGATAAAACACACGTAATTGAATGATAAACCTAGTGTTTAGTGTTGATAAAACTAGTGTTCATAAAAAGCACGCGATGAGGTGATATAATCATGATCAGTTTTGGAAAATGAGGTGATAAAACCAGTGTAGAGTGTTGATAAAACCAGTGTAGAGTGTTGATAAAACCAATGTAAAAGTGTTGATCAATCCATAGCAAAGTGTTGATAAAAATTACCCAGATTTTTTTTAAAATCAACACCGAAATAAATAAAAATTCGTGCTTCAAAATATATTCATGACTGATCTTGATTTAAAGCCCTTAAAAAACAAAACTAATGGCGCAAGTTTGAAGCCAATCGGAGTTCAAACGAAGCGGGAAAAATTAAATTAGTGAATTAATTAAAAAAAGTAATATGACAATTTTACTAAAAAGTCATTACCACTTACTAAAAAGTGTTGTCTTTTTACAGTCAACTACTCAATTGCATCTCATCCATCAATTCTTAAAATGGATCGCGTAGATTGGTTCTCGCGATTCCTACGTTAAAACATGGTTCTCACCGGATTTCTCCTATATATATATATATACATAATAAGTTATTATTATTATTTTATCTATTTTTTGGGAAAAAAAAATAGTTTTTAGAAATTAAATATGAATTTTTATAATAAAAACTGATTTTATAAAATAAATATACAAATAAAGAGAATCTTTTGAAAATCCAATAGCAGGTCTTTGAAAATTTAACTGAAAATTAGGGGTATTATGAATTTTTTAACTTTTTTCATCCAAAACTAACAGGAAGTTAACTGATGGGTATGAAACTATTATTAACTATTTGGTTTAGGTATGAAATTGTAAAAAAAAATTTGCCAGACTATTATACTAAAATTAAATCTTTGAATATCATACTGAAATTTTCTCTAAAATTATTGTTAGTAGAATTTTTATCGTGCATGTCTGACAAGTGACAAGTTACAATTGTCTCTATTCATAACCTGAGAAAAAGACGTGACCTTAATGTGAAATAAAATTATGAGGACTTGCAAAAATTCTGTTTTGAAAATTTAGTTTTGATATAGCCTATGATATGTACGTGACTTGTAAATTGACTACGAAACACAAACAGAATGTTATTTAAGTTTATAGACTTGTCAACTACACGGACAGTGAAATAACAAACAATAAACACACATTAATGAGAATATAGGTCCTTTTCTATATATTTTAAAAGCATCTATGTCTGGGTGTTAGTTGCCTACGATTTGGACATAACACTTTCGACAGATTCGTTGGCGTGACCTATGTAAGGTTATGTATCTGTTGCCTACGCATCGGATATATCACTTCGACAAGTAATTAGTTGTCGGGACACGACGTTTTTATTGGTTTAGAGCATGTACAATAGATCGGCGTAATAATGGTACAATGAGTTTGGTGCTTTGGCTATTCCAGTATGATGCATCAGACGACACAAGAGAGACAATGTTGCAGGTCAACGTTGTGCAGGTCAACGTTGCCAACAGACAGTTAGCACACCAATGCACTGATACCACGTGGATGTAACGGCTACTCTCTTATTCAACTCAAAAATTCAGATTTTTACCCTTATAAATACACACCCGCACATTTACTTCCTACAATTTTTTTGTTCTCTCTTCTGTAAAATATTTTCATATGCTCATCCCCGTATTTTATGTTTCCATCAGTCGACGAGGATTGAATCATGGAGCTACTAGAAGGGCATGTTCAAGAGGCGTTGCAACAACAACTTGAGGTCGGGCTAGCGGTGGTTCAACCACAACAAATTTTTAAAACAGAAGTCAGGAGGATGAGCATAAACTTCTGTTGGATAACTATTTCGCTGCGAAGCATACTGACAAAATATTTCGGCGCCAATTCCAAATGCTTGTAATATCCCCCACAACATGATAGTGGAAATGAATGACATACATATAAATGAGTTATTGACCCGTTGGATATTGATGAGTCGTCCATAACGGTAATGCAACGAAGCCCATCTCGATTTTAATATTAATGTTATCACGACGAATGAAGCAAGACTCGTGAATCAGGATACTCATTACTGCTCAAAGAGGACCTAATGGAGAACTTTTAGAACAATTTTTTCATGAGTAGCATCGCCACGTACTTTCCATTTCAATAATGATTTCACAATTTCTTTTTAGTTTAAATGTTTTTTAAATGGAATTCATTTAATAATGTAAGTTAAAGCCAAATTGCTCGGCCGATCCACTATAACAGTTTAACTTAAACAAGAGAGAGAATTTGATTTTCTTGCTGGTACACCCATTTTATATATTATTAGAAGTGAGTGACGGTTAATTTGATCGGTCTTTTATGTTAAAATATAAATTTTGGTTTTCGAACAAAAAATATTTGAAAAATGACAGAAAATTGGTGGTTTTTCTGATAAAAATTGAAAAAAAAAACATAGTATAATACAATTTAGCCTTACTAAACAAGTTATATACATACAACTATATTCTCCTTCGTGTAGAGAGCTTTGTTATGGTTTTTACGAGAGTTCTTTCCAAATCGTCGTTAGTCATTACGTTTCTGGCCTTCCCCTATCATCATCGACATGTCTTCCGGCCCTGTATCGGTCCCCCCTAAAATTCTTATGGTCGGAGACTGGTTTCTCTCCTTAGTACTGGGTGATTCTGCTATTGTTATCGTCGCCGACGCCGCTTCAAACCTCTATCCCTAATCGGCCTCCACCCCCATGACTTATCCATCGACGCATCCACCTGCTTGGCCGCCACCGATGAATCCTCGATCCATCTCTCAATTTTGAATCAATCTATTTGTTTGAGTCTGTTTTAGTTTTTCTGCTTTCGATTTTGCAAGATCAATAATTAGTGAGCAGAGATTCAGAGGCTTTTACCGGGAGGGAATCCTAAATCACACATATCCTCCATTACTATTGTTGAGTTCAGGATCGTTCGCACTCCTTACGGCGAAAAGAGTCATCTCCATGGAATCAAGTAGTGTTTAGGCACCACCTTAAGCGATTCTCCTCAGTTTGTTAGTTTCAGTTTTATTAAGGGTACTGTTGTTGAATAATAGTTGAGGAAGGTGAGCCTCAACAACCACTTACTCAACTTGAAATGAGTTTATTTGGTGTTTCGAAGGATTTGACCATGCTTGCCGAGGGTTAGGGCAACCCTTGGAAGGTTTCCCTCCTAAAACCATCGTCTTTTAGCGGTCAGGTTTCTAAGAAAAAAACCTCCTCTGGTACCGTGGTTTATTCATCCAATATTGCAACTCGTTTTATGAGTCGAGAACGAGCTATCCAAGTGCTCCTTCGTCTATGGATGTTTGGAATCAGGTGGCTCTCAAGGCTTCTATTGACCTCAAATCTCACGCAGGCGTCAAGGAGATGGCTTCTGTTGGAGGTTGATTTTCTTATCGTTTAGGAAAGTTGTTAGGTCTTTTCATTTTTGTAACAGGTTTTGCCTTTTAGTTCTTTTTGGGAACTGTTCTGCAATCGTGTACATGTCTTTTGATTCTTAGATGCTTTTCAAGTTGGTCTCTTTTTAATAAAAATCTAAGTGATAAAAAAGAAGAAGAGAAATTAGTGTGTGAGATACATTATTTAAATCAAAATAAGGGTACTTTTATCCCATTAAACGTGAATAACATATATTATAAATTTTAAATTATAATAACATAGAAAAATTGATTTAATTCGCGATATGAGTATTATCACTCACTAAGAGTAATAGCACGCTAGGGTTTTGAGAGTCTTGTCACCCTCTACACCTCCATGGCTATGGCTATGGCAATTGTCATAGCTTATGCCATGACTCTTCTTCTCTCTTCTTTCCAATCTCCACTTTGCACTTTCCCCTTGAATAATGCGAAGTTTTTCTTTGCTAGGGTTTCGTTCAAGCCATCCCTGGCTATCGCAATGTTGGCCGCCTCCCGCAACCTACATAGCATATCCTGACCTGTTTCGGTCTCTCCTCTGCACCAGGGGTTACCGTCTCTATAGCTGTCGTCCTTGATGTTGTCGTTGCCGTCCTTGAAGCTGTCGCCGCCCCTGCTGCTTTCGCCACCTCGGATGTCGTCGTCGTCATCTGATGCCGCCGCCATCCCTAGAGGCGTCCTTGAAGTTGCAGCAACCGGCGCGTCCTCCTCCATGGCCTCCACCACCGCGACCGCATCGTCCCCTTTCACGATTATGGCTCTGGCTAATCGAAAGGACTTCGTTTATTTTGGGAGGAACAGTTCATGGCGGGGAAACAGCCCCGCCAGGAGGAATGAGTGGCGTATCATGCATCTGGGACTGGCCCTGGGAGGGGTCCCTGTATGATGCGCTGCTTCCCCACTTCATCTTTACCGTTGAGATCCCTCAGGATCTCCGGTACCCCACTCCCCCTCCGCTTTCTGTCATGGCCTATACGGCAACAAAATACCGACTACGTCGATTATGCTCCGATAAAGGTTAGAGAATCATTGTTCATCTATTCTAACCCTCTACTCGTGGTCGAGAAATTCATTCCTCGGACCACATCTATGTAGTTCTTTGATATATCAATAAAATTGCACCATCGTTAAAAAAAACATATAAAACAAAAAAACCCATGTTTAGAGCTCTAATTTATAAAATTTCCCTATAAATACTAGCTACATTTATCACAAAGCAATCATACGGTCTCTCTCCCCTATACATGGCTTATGTTTCTATAATAACATATAAAAATAAATAAAAAAAAACCATGTTTGGAGATCTAATTTATAGAAGTCCCCTATAAATACTAGCTCCATTTATCACAAAGCAATCATACACACCATCTCTCTGACTCTCTCCCATATACATGGCTTGTGTTTCTGGCTATAGTGGCAAGTACTTGATTGTGAAGCACAACAATGGCTGCACATATTGGGACATGTTCAGATACTTGGTTTGGGCCGATCCCGCGAGTGCCTCCAAGTTCCTCGGAGGCTCCGAGGATGGTTTCGAAGGTGGTCGCCGGAGATGGGTCGTTCTGGTGTCGGTTGTGATCGGAAAGATATTATCTCTCGTTCGTAAACCCTTGAAGGGGATCGGTTACTTGCTTGAGTTCGTCCTCAATCTCTTTCTCCTCAACGGTAACAACCTCTGTTGCCTGATCCACAACATCTTTCATGGTACGTACATCTTCTTAATTTACAAGGAAAACGCATGCATGCAAGGTTGTTGCATGTATAATATTGTATTATCACGTGATAAAAACAAGTTTATAAAGTTCCCGACGTTAACATGCCCCTGAAAACCGTTCGAAGATTACATACCATACATGAACACTAAGCTACAGGGGTAAGTATAAAACTATATTCGGTGAAAAATGAATAAGTCAAAAACCAGACTTGTGGTGGCCTTTATTTTCACTTGCATACGTGAATAGAAGATCAAATTTCATGTACTTATTCGTTTTGTTTATTTGGTGATAAAAAACTATTAAAAAACACATATGTACATGAGGTAACCACCAATTTGAAGGGGTTTTATCACAAAAATAAATAAAAGGGATAAATGTGTAGGAATGAAGGTTAAGGCGGGTCAGTTTCTGAAACAAACAATCATTAATGGGCTAATTTTTTTTTAATTCACAGTTTTGACTGTGAATATATTTAAATTATTATTAGTTATCTTTAGTATCCTAAATTTATAAAATCGTTAAACTATAACCGCATGGATTCACTTTTTTGTGTGTCATCCTCACTGATGCCGTAAAAAAACTGTTAAACTATTATTTAACTTTCAACTATAAGCTTGAGGATTTAGTTGAGTTAGTTTTATAATGTTATAGTTGAATTTCTTATGAATTCGGGTTTAAACCCCACCATCTACAAAAAAAAATGGTATTTTTGTTTATTTATTAAATTTGTCCTTAATTGGTCAACTCTTGTCTCTAGTCTCAATGTTTTTTTTTATCAGCAAGTTTTTTGTTTTATAAAAAACCATGTTTTCAAAATGAAAACATGGCCATGGGAAGAACCCACCATAACAAGGTACAAACAGAAGCAAACCCGAAGGCTTCTCGAACCAGTGAAAACAAAAGCCTATCAAACCAAATTTCTATCTTGAAATACAACAGAGGAACGGAGAAGGGTCTAACAAGTTCCTATACTCCAAAACTTACAAAACAGCAACTACACCAACAAAGACAAAAGCAACAACAACCAATAGAGAACAAAATGAGTCTAGAAACTCTGAAACACCACCTTGAAGAACAAGATTAGTAACAAACGGAGTCTGAAACTCAGATTTTCCAGCCTTGAAGTCCACAAGAAAAACCCAACAGAAGGATCTGCCAACCCAAGCCGCACGAACAACCCAAGCCCAACCAGGAGCTCCGAGGAAACCAGCAAAGGTCAAAGTAAAGAAGAGAGGAAGAAGAAGTAAAGTAACCAAACCTAACTGGTCCGGCAACTCAAACCCAAGGAAGATCGGAGAGGGAGGAGGCACAAACTGATCAGCACGACTCCGTCCCAGAGAACAACCACCCGTCGCGTCACCCCCAAAAGAGAAGACCAGAGACGCCCCCTACCAAGCCCACCTCCACTGTGAATCTCAGAGAGAAACACTCCCACAAGAGGAAAAGAAGACTCGATGGAGACGCCCAAAGAAGACTCAGGCCAGGAGAAGCCGAAGGGCCAAAGAGCCAAGTCTAACGAAGGAAGAACGACGAACCAGAGAAGTGAAAAGATCCAAGAAAGAAGAAAACACCACAAACCTCAAAGAACTCAGAACCAGTCCCAACCCTAGCCCACGATGTCACCACCGATACCCACCACCGGACACAACCGGAAAAACCACAACAAAGCACTGAAGGAAGAGGAAGGGACCGAAAATCAAACCCTCAAGAAGTAGATCTGAAAACAGAGGCACCGGGCGGTGACCAATCCCTCCACCAAACGAGAAAACCGACTGGATCTGAGGCCATTAACACCAAATCAGTTAGAAAAAGCCTCCCACACTCAGACCCGATCGGAACTTCGTCGACGATGAGGAATAAGCCACCGAAAAGCGAAAGAACATAGGTAGAGGAGAGACAACGAAGAAAACAAGCGAGAGGAAGGAGAAGACAACAACGATGATCTCATGGCCGAGGCCATGAGTCCATCGCCGTCGACGGAGAGGAGGAAAAAACCAAAAACAGGTCACCAAACAAACAAATATGAAAAAAGAACACCAGATCCGAGAAGAGGAGGAAAAGAAGGGGAAGACATCACCGGCGGCTTCCCAAACGGCCAAAATGACCTGGAAAGCCGCCGCCGACTTGTAGGTTACACATGAAGAAGACGGTTTAGAGAGCGTTTAGAGAGAGGGGAGTTTAGAGAGAGAATAGGTCTCTAGTCTCAATGTGCTCATCTTATCTTCTAAATAATCCACTTCCATACCCGTAAACATACTTATCCATGAAGACGTGTGTTATAATATGATTATAATTAAGTTTTCAACTATAAACTTGAACTTTTAGTTGAATTATTTCTAATAACTAAATAATCATTCACTTTTAATATAAATTATGAATAATTAAATCAAATTAATGTTTTTTTAATTTATAAGAAGGTTTTAATAATAAAAATATATTTAAAATTGATCTTCTTTTTTTAATTTATAAGAAGGGTTTTAATAATAAAAATAGATTTAAAATTCTGCTTTCAATCTCTTATTAAAAATATTTAATATCTAGAGCATTTATGAGATCTGTTATACTTAATCTAATGACGGTAAGTAGTTATTATTTATATTGGTACGTATGATTTATAATTTTTGTAGGACGGTTGGTGATTCCGATGAGAGGTTCGGAGAAGTTCCTGAGTATCGTCGGGCTTATAGATGTTCGGACAGATCTAGTATACCGTGATGCTATTGTTTCCGGAAATGACAGTGCACGAGCTATTATGGATTTATCCGTGATGTCATCGAAGTTAGCATATGAGAACCCTAACGTTGTTAAACATGTCGTGCTCCATAAATGGAAGGTCTCTCAATTCTACACTACCGTTTATTTTATAAATAGCAAAACTAAAAACTTATTTCGATTATTATATTTAGTGGAGTTGATGAGACTTCATTAATAAAATAAATTCAAATTTTATAAGTATACAATTTATCTAATTAATGATTGTTTTTTTTAAATCGGGATCATCTATTTTACATAATCTAATAACCATAAATAGCTTTTAATTGTCTTTGTTATATATGATTTCTGGTGGATATATAATATACCGTGCTAATATTATCCATTTTATTCATTTGTTATGTAGATGCATTTCGTGGACTTCCTCAACTGTTGGAATGGTAAGAATGAAAGAAAACTTGTCTTAGCTATCCTTAATTATCTATGATTTTCATTTAATTACATCTATTGTTTTTCGTCCACGAAATATCATAAATTTCTAAAAAAATTACTTTATTACTTTTCCGTTAGTTTTAAACGAAAATAGATCATGTACCATACATATAACCTTATTTTTCTCAATAGTATAAATGTTCTTATACGCGTAGTTATTTCTTCCTGGTTTTCACTCGAAAAATAATGATAGAGAGAAAAAACGAAATCCCACCAATGACCAAACTAGAAACCAGTAAATGCTCAGTGTCTAGATCAGTTTTAAAAATGTGCCCACCCCTTAGCACGAGCCGATTCGACTAACTCTATGTGGACTCCAACAAGTAACGATTTATTAATTTGGTTATTATGTTGATGTTTTTTTTTTGTTTTTTGTTTTTGTTTTTTGGTGTTCCTTTCGGATAGATCGCCAGAAGGCGTTGACCACACAGGTGTTCATAATCTGCGACAAGCCCGAAGACGCAAATTTGATCCTCATCAGCTTCAGAGGCACAAACGTTTTCAACGCCGACGATTATTTGACAGACTTTGACTTCTCGTGGTACGAGATCCCAAACGTGGGAAAAGTCCACGTCGGATTCCTAGAAGCAATGGGTTTGGGCAGTAGAGCTGACGTGGCAACCTTTGGGACCCACCTCGCCCCGACAACATCCTCGGGACCGCCACACACGGCGGCGGAGACGGCGTACTATGCTGTGAGCCAGAAGCTGAAGAGCTTGCTCGACGAGCACAAGAACGCGAGGTTCGTGGTGACGGGGCATAGCTTAGGCGGCGCTCTTGCGATACTGTTTCCGACAGTTCTGGCGGTACGAGGAGAAGACGAGGTCATGGAGAGGCTTTCGGGGGTGTACACGTTCGGACAACCTAGGATTGGGGACAAGCAGTTGGGGAGGTTCATGAAAGCACACGTGGAAGTTCCTGTCCGAAGATACTTCAGGGTGGTCTATAGCTATGATGTCGTGCCTAGACTCCCTCCGGATGAAACAACTTTCTCGTATAAACATTTTGGGGTTTGTTTGTACTACAATAGCTTCCACTCACAGCGAGTACGTTCTCTTCTCCTACGACATTTTGATTTTTATAACTACTATCTTACCTTGTATTTTTTAGTAACTTTAAAAAAAATTAAACTTATTTTTTTTCGTCCAATTTTTAGGAAGAATGATGGACAATGATTTGAAAATATTAGATAGGAAAAAATAATTTTTTTTTTATATAATTTAGACTTCAAAATAATAAGTAAAATAACAAAAAGCAAAACTTCCCTTCCCTTGTTTTTTTCTGTTTCTTTGTTTTGTGATTATTTGTTTTTAAATTTAAATCTTTTAAATACAAAACCATCATTTTGAAACAAAAAAACAATACAAAATGTGAAAAAAAAGGAGAAGTTTATAATGATTTTTACACCTACGAAAGAGAAAACCTACAAAATGCCAAAAATAATTATCACGTTGAAGTCATTCGATTTCTAGATTCATATCTAATTTGACATATTTTATGGTCCATATGCTAAAATCTTTACTTTTACCTAGATATATAAAAATAATTGCCCGCTTTAGTTTTAGAGATAATTACACCAAATTTCAATATTTACTTATGTTTGTTTTTCATGTGGTTATCATTTAACCATAAAGTTTATCCGAACGGTGTCTTAATTTTCCAAAACTCGTTCTAATCGGTACCCGATTTCTACATCATTACTTTGTCTTCTTATAATTTCATGAAAATTTGAAAAGCTAAGATTCCGTTAAGACGAGTTTTATTTTTACAAATCACACGAGTTTTTGTAGGTAATCATTGAGGAGCCAGACCCAAATCTTTTTAGTATTAGGTATTTGGTATTAAAGTATGCCGCCAGTGTTTGGGAGTTAGCAAGAGGTTTCGTGATTGGATACGACAATGGATCTGAGTACAAAGAGGGATGGTTGCTATTTTTCGTGAGGTTGATTGGACTTTCCGTTGCAATTCCAGGTCTCCCCGATCATTTCCCAACAAATTATATCAACTCTACTCGAATCCCTAACCTTGATTGCTAAACCTAATATTAAGGTGATGTTATATGAATAAAAAGCACTATGGGTCGACATGGTGGACAATAGATATTACGATATGTAACGGGGAGAAAACTCAATAGTTTATTGTCTCGTTTAGTAATGAATCGAAACATGTTCGATGGATTCGCGAGTTAAATCGCTCGGGCTTTATTTGAATAAATTATTGTATTTTTACAAATAAAACTCTCTAGGTTTGTTTGTCCAATTCCTCGAGCGCTTGAACTTGGGTTTATGAGACCAGAGTTTAAGTCTTCATGGTGTATATTTAACGTATTGCGTTATCGTGTGATTGTATTGTCGGTTTATGACATGTTAGAGGCTGGTTGACGCTGCATAAGTCTCGTTGTTAGAGCATCTCTAATGCATCAGACGATTTAAAAAGGTGAATCCGGAAAAATCGCCTCAATTCACCCTTATTTTGTCCTTCCTCACACAATGTTGTTAGCGATTTACCCAAACTTATCTGGACGAATATCCAAGTGTTGCGTGACAAGTTTTCGTAAAGTTGTTAAAATATGTGTCCCACATTGAAAGTGTATGGACAATTGACCAGTTGATATGTATATTGGCGCCCCCACCCATCAATTTGAGTTTTCATATTGAATTGACTTTAACATGGTATTAGAACTGGCTTGGCCCACAACCTGTTTATCACCTCAACCATATGACATTCTGTCCATATGCAGATTTTTAATCATGTTATAGACCACGTGTAAATATAATTTAGATTGGATTGGGCTTCAACAAAAAATTGAGTTAGCACATTCACCCACAAAGAGAGAGAATCATAAACCTATCCGTCTACCCTCCTTTTGTGTTGAAGGGCCGGAATTTTGTAGTTTTACAGGCTTTCCTGGCCCAATTAAGTTAATGGGCCGGACCTTCATAATTCTCCAGACCGGGCAAAGAATATGCAAAGGAGGAGTAAACACGATACCATCACACAAAAGTCCAAAACAATTATCTAATCTCCATTTTTGTTTCGTCACTTATTATTCCTTTCTCGACCAATAACCGCCAAACAAACCATAAAAAAAAAAAAAAAAAACCACACACATACATTCCCCTCTCATTTCAATCTCCGATTCTCTTTCGTTTTGATTTGTTTGATTCCACCGAATCAACCCAGCTTCTGAATCCATTAAGGGTCTCTGAAATCGGGTTCAATCTACGTTTTTCTCGCAGAAATCAGCACTCCCACCAACTGATTTCTCACTCTGGGAACTGTTTTTGCTTGCTCGAACATGACCCAATTCGCTTATGTTTCTGCTGCTAACTTGGGTACTGTCAAATTCTGCAATCCATCATCGTCTTCTTCCTCGAGATATGGAGGTAGCGCAGCTGGATTTGGGTTGAGGAAGCGGAGCTCACTTGCTGTGGGGACGAGGACGGCGAGGCCAGGAAATGGTGGTTTTTCGCCATTGAAGGTTTGGGGTTTTCCTTGACTATTACATAAACTTACGTTTACTGGGAATTTTACATTGAATTTAAGGGTAACTGTAAAAACACTTGTTGTGAACTATGCTTTCTTTACAAATACTATTTATGAACTGTTTTTTTTGTTGTTGGGTTAATTGCTAAAAACCACATTATGTATTGTCCACTTGCAAAAAACTACATTATGTATTGTCCTTCGCATGTGGACAATACATAAAGGTAATTTAAAGCGTGGACAATACATAATGTAGTTTTCCGCAGAACGCGCATAGTTCACCGCAAGTTTTGCAATTATCCATTGAATTTATTTGGCGGAGCATAATGGGTCAGTTGGTGTTGGTGGGTGGTGCAGGTGGTATGTGTTGATTATCCGAGACCAGAGCTTGATAACACTACTGGTTTTTTGGAAGCTGCTTACTTATCTTCGACGTTTCGGACTAATCCTCGGCCCAGCAAGCCTTTGGAGATTGTGATTGCTGGTGCAGGTGGATGATTTTTCCTATTTATGTCATTTCAGTTTACTACATTATGTTTCTCACTATATGACCTATGCTTGTCTTCTTTGTGATATTTGCAACTAATAGCCCTCTTTTTTAATATTATAACATTTATATCTTGAGTGGTTTTTGCTTATTGGGAAAACCACATTCACATACCCACCTTTTCTACCCCTTTTGAATTGGTAACACCCCTTTAGTTAGGGGTGGGCATTGGGTGGTTAACCACCCAATAGAACCATTTACGAACCCAACCCGATATTATCGGTTTGACATATCTTGGAACCATCCTCAACTCATAAACCATTTTTTTACAATGAAACCAATCAGTTCACTAACCGGTTGGTTAGTGGTTTTAACCAACCAACCACTTTACTACATGTAAGTACAAATTTAGATACCAATAACCATACACATATTTCTATTTCAAGTCAAAACATATTACTACATTCTCCAGAACAAAAGAAAAGTTACATATAAGTCATCGTGTTCTATGTAAGTAATCCGTGTGACACAAAAGAGTGATCATGGGTCATTCATCTATATCTGATTAGTGGTTACTATGAAGCCACATGTATATGATGAACAGTACCGGTTTAGTTGGTTAACCGATGGTTTGGCGTTTCAAAAACCGACAACCAACCGTTAACTTTACGGGTCGATCGTCAAGAACCCGCAACCAACCGTTAACTTTCCGGTTTTGGGTTTTCCGGTGCGGTTTGCGGTTGGTGGTGGTTGGTTTTAGCGGTTTCGGTTTTTTTTGCCCACCCCTACCTTTAGTACCCCAAAGTTTTATAATTTTCAATAAAAGTCCTTTCGTTTTGGTAACACAGATTTAGTACCCCTTATGAATTGGTCACAGATCATTTAATACCCCTTATGTATTGGTAACAGAACAATTACATGCCTTATGAATTGGTCACATATTATCAAAATGGCGTAAACTTGACCAAAATTTTGTCCAGTGTGTTACCAATACATAAATGGTACGAAAGGTGTGTTACCAATACATAAGGGGTACTAAAGGTGATTAACTCTAGAATAAAAAAAAGGAAAAACATTTTTTCCTAACCCTCTTCAACCTTCAGTTATCACGTCCTAACTAATGTGACCTTTAGTTATCACTTCTTAGCTCAAAAAGTTTCTTTTTTACAATTCATAACCCAAAGGTGGTACTTTACTACAAAAAGTAGCTGTTTTTTCACAGTTAGGAATTGTAAAAAAATACCACCTTTGGGTTAGGAATTGTAAAAAAGATTTTTTTGAGATAGGAAGTGATAACTGAAGGTTGCATAAGTTAGGATGTGATAAACAAAGGTTCAAAAAGGTTGGGAATCGGTGTTATAAAAAACTAAAGGTCGGTGCGTATCAATAACACAATGTCACCTTTCGCTTTCATCAAAAAACCACTTGAAAGGTGAGTTTTGCACCAAAAAACCCGGCGTCTTTTTGTTGTAGGGGTAATTTTATCATTTATTACCAAAATAGAGTAAAGTGAGGAAAAATGGAAGTTGAGTGTAGTTAGGAAGGAAAATGTAAAACTCAACGTTGTTAAGTAATAAATGTGACAACTTCAGTGTACTTATGTGAGATTATCCCGATTTGATATTAACTTCAAGGGTTAATTGTCAAAAACTACCCTAAAGTATTGTCCCCAAACGGAAAACTACCTAAAGTTTTGTCTACGCTTTTAGGCTACACTAAATTTTTGTCCTCCAATTTCTGTTAGAAAAATGTAACCGGGAGAAACTGTGATGAATGTTCAGAATGAATAGTCCGAGCAGTTCTTCGCAGGTCCAATAGATTTGTGGGCAATACATAATGCATTCTATTGTGTGGGTAATTCATAATGCTTTCTATAGTTGTGTGGGCAATATTTTAGGGTAGTTTTTGACAATCAACCCTAACTTCAAATTGGCAGGTTTGGCGGGTCTATCAACAGCAAAATATTTAGCAGATGCAGGCCACAAGCCAATATTGTTGGAGGCTAGAGATGTTTTGGGAGGAAAGGTTATTGAGCTGCTTCATTCTCGTTATGCCTATCTCCTATAATATGTTCAATTCATATTGCTTGGTCTCTGTACGTATAGGTGGCTGCATGGCAGGATAAAGATGGAGATTGGTATGAGACGGGTCTGCATATATTCTGTAAGTTCAGCTGCAAAAACTTTTCCTAAATTGAAGCTACATATTCCGGGAAACTAATTTTTTTTATTAGTAATTATTTAAAGGGAAAGGTTCACAAACATGCTATGAACTATGACCCATTTTCAGAAACCCCACCTTAATTGAAGACCTGGTTAGACGACTAAAAATAACTTATTCTAAGCTTCACTGCCCCTAACTCTGTTAAATTTGCGTGAAATGCCCAAAACACCCTTACACAGTTTTTTTTTTTATAAAGTAAAGAATTTAAGTTTTTTTTAATGGTGTCATAGTTCAATGCATGTTTGTGAAATTATCCCTTATTTAAATGTATCAAGATTTGGGCTCAAGACCACCCCTTATGTAGAAGGGAGGTCTATTTTCGTCACTTGACCCAAAAAGAGTTGGTGAGAGATCAAAGAGGCCCAACCGAAGTTGGAGAGGAACAAGGCTTCAAAGATACCACTGCTGGGACTTGAACCCTGGTTTCATGGATCCAAGTTCAAGAACCTACCAGTTGGACAAGGAAGCTTTGTTATATTAAAATTGCACTTTTGGATTACATTCATTGACTCTGATGTTTCTAGAACCTAATTGGTTGCTTTACTTGAAGTTGGGGCTTATCCAAATGTGCAGAACCTGTTTGGAGAGCTTGGTATAAACGACCGGTTGCAGTGGAAGGAACATTCTATGATATTTGCTATGCCAAACAAGCCAGGAGAGTTCAGCAGATTTGATTTTCCTGATGTACTACCAGCTCCTTTAAACGGTAAGAAGTTATATGATACTATCACAATACTTTCATTTTGGCTTTACCATATAAATATATATCTTTTATCTTTTTGCAGGTATTTGGGCCATATTGAGGAACAATGAAATGCTTACGTGGCCAGAGAAAGTCAAGTTTGCAATTGGGCTTCTCCCAGCAATGCTTGGTGGCCAGGCTTATGTCGAGGCCCAAGATGGATTGAGTGTTCAAGACTGGATGAGAAAGCAAGTACGGTTCTGGTTTGGTTTACTATATCGCTATTGAGTTGCATATATTCTTGTAATAATTACAAAAAAGTACCCTGAGGTATTCACGTTTTGCAACTTGTAGCCCTCTCTTTGATGATTACAAAAAAAAAACCTTGAACTTGTTTTTTTGTTGCTATTTGTATGAAAATGATGAGTTTACCCTTACAATTTAGATTTAAAATAAAAAAAAATCAAATTTTGTATCCCTTAATTTTCTTCCTCTTTGTATTGTACAAAGTGTAAGAAATTTAAGGGATATGAAGATAGATTTTTTGTTCTTTAACTGTATTTTTTTTAAATCCACAGGTAAAATCGTCATTTTGAAACAAATTTTTACAAAATGCAGCAAAAAGACAACTTCTGGGCACCTTTTAGTATTTATCAAATAAGAGCGCTACAAATAGCCAAATGAATACCTCAAGGTACTTTTTTGCAATTGTCCCTATTCTTTATGGAATCTTGGTGTACAGAGAAATCCAAAGTTGACTTGCGGATTTTTTATATTTATTATAGGGCATACCTGATCGCGTAACTACTGAAGTGTTTATTGCGATGTCCAAGGCGCTAAACTTCATAAACCCGGACGAACTCTCGATGCAGTGTATTTTGATTGCTTTGAATAGATTTCTTCAGGTTTGTCACTCTTTGTTTTTCCTGTTCACATGTAATTGTTGTATGGTCATAGCGAAAATTTGTGGGTATATATCAGAAGAGGAAATTACACATCACTACCGTGCACTTCGGGATGTAATCAATTCATCACCCTGAACTTTAAATCGTATTAATTCACCCATATGAACTTTATTTTTATTTCAATTTACTGTAATTGAAGTTTAATGACGATAATTCCCCTTGAAAATCAGAAGAAAAAAAACAAATAGAAAAGATGAACACGATTAGTCATCTTATATCAATTTTATTTATTTATTTATAATAATTTTTCCAGTTTTTTGGTTTTTTATATGAAGGGTATTTTCATCAATAAAGCTCAAATTATGGTAAATTGAAAATCTGATTTGGAAATAACTTTTTTTCTTATTATTTTGATAGGAGAAACATGGTTCCAAGATGGCCTTTTTAGATGGTAATCCTCCAGAGAGACTCTGTGGGCCCATTGCGAATCATATCCAATCATTGGGTGGTGAAGTGCGACTCAATTCACGAATTCAAAAGATCGAGTTGAACAAAGATGGAACAGTGAAGGAATTTTTACTTACTAACGGGAATGTTGTTAAGGGAGATGCTTATGTAATGGCCGCACCAGGTACGTATTAACTTCTTTTTTATCAAATTTCTATGAGATGATTGTAAAAGTAGCCTGAGGTATTCATTTTTTGCAACTTGTAACTCTCTTCTTTGGTTATTGCAAAAAAGTACCCTGACTTGTCTTTTTGTTGCAATTTGTAGAAAAATGACGATTTCACCCTTACAATGTAGATTTAATAAAAAGTAACAAGTACAACAAAAAATCCAATTTTTCATATCTATTAATTTTTTCCTCTTTGTACCATACAAAGAAAAAGAAATGTATGGGATACAAAATTTAGATTTTTTGTTCTTTAATTATTATTTTTAGGGTAATTTTCACCTCAATACTCTAACTATTTTTAGTGGCACCTCAATACCTTAGAATGCCTTATTTTTCACCTCAATACCCTAACTATTTTTTGTGGCACCTCACTACCCTAGAATGCATTTTTGTGGCACCTCACTACCCTAGAATGCAATTTGTGTGGGACCTCACTACCCTAGAATGCATTTTTGTGACATTAAAAACTGATTTTTTTAAAGAAATTTTGAAAATCAATGACATGTTTTTAAAAATTTGATTGTTAGTGAGTGTTATTATGGACTTTTTAAGTGTTTTCATCCAAAAATGGATAACAAATTGACGGCGGGTATCAAAGTGAAAAAAAATGCATTCTAGGGTATTGAGGTGCCACTAAAAATAGTTAGAGTATTGAGGTGAAAAAAATTAATAGTTAGGGTATTGAGGTGAAAAAAATTAATAGTTAGGGTATTGAGGTGAAAATTACCCCTTTTTTAAATTTAATTTTCTAATGGTAAAATTGTCACTTAGAAACAAATTTATACATAGTGCAACAAAAGACAAGTTCCTGACACCTTTTGTAACTATCAAAGAAGAGGGCTACAAGTTGCAAAAAGTTAATACTTCAGGGTACTTTTTTGCAACTATCCTATTTCTAATATCCAAAATATTAAGTTCCCTGATATTATTTTTGGACTATACTTAAACCAGTTGACATTCTGAAGCTTCTTTTACCCAATGATTGGAAAGAGATCCCATACTTCAAGAAATTGGACAAATTAGTTGGAGTTCCAGTGATCAACGTCCATATCTGGTTAGTTTTCATCGGTTTGATGCCTTCATAGTATTCCGATATTGTTTTTATGTTATTATTTTTCATCGAGTTTATTGAAGGACACTTGTCTTATTTTTACTGATTTTTGATAGTCTAGATTGCGTTTGAATTGCAGGTTTGACAGGAAATTGAAGAATACATACGATCATCTACTTTTCAGCAGGTTGCATGCCTCTACTTCTTTATATGGTTAACTGCACATAACTATCTTTATGAATTGCCCACAAACATGTGACTGCCCTTATGAATTTCCACATGTCACCATCGTACAGAATAAACGGAAGCCATCAAAATTGTGGAAATATACTATGGGTTTTAAACTCACTCGATGAAATATTTTTTTGATGGTTTCCGTCTAATTTGTACATGGTTACACGTGAAAATTTGCAGGGGTAGTCACGTGTGTGGGGAAATTTACCATGGGGTCATGTGTTTGTGGACAATTCATAAAGGTAGTTTTATGCACTTTACATTTACCAGATATCGGTTGTCTGACTGATTTTGTACGATTTCCTTTGTTATTGTAGAAGCCCGCTTCTGAGTGTCTATGCAGACATGTCCTCAACGTGCAAGGTAAAGCCTTTTCGCTACTTGTACTTTTTTTCTTCGTGTTTGCATTACAGTCCATTGTTTTGATGTGGTGATTCGTTTAGGAATATTACAACCCGAATCAATCTATGCTTGAGCTTGTTTTTGCCCCTGCTGAAGAATGGATATCGCGTAGTGACTCTGAGATCATTGAGGCAACCATGAAGGAGCTTGCTAAACTCTTTCCCGATGAAATTGCTTCCGATCAGAGTAAAGCCAAGATCTTGAAATACCATGTGGTTAAAACACCAAGGTGAGAAAATTAAGGTTAAGAACTTGCCATTAATGTTATCGTGCATGTGAATAATAAAGGGATAACTGCAAAAAAGTACCCTGAGGTAATCATTTTTTTTGCAACTTGTACCCCTCTTTTTTGTTATCGCCATATTGAACTTTTTAATACAAATGGCAACAAAAGGACAAGTTTGGGGTATTTTTGCAATTATTACCCCAATAATAAATCTGTAGAGAAGTTCGTAACTTGGACCATACCCTGAACCTAAACCTTGGGGATCTTGTTCACATGTTAGGACACATATGAAATGTATGTTTTATTTCATTCCTGAGTACTAACTGATAATATTGTTTCAGATCTGTTTATAAGACTGTCCCGGATTGTGAACCTTGTCGTCCATTACAGAGATCTCCCATCGAAGGATTCTATTTAGCCGGTGACTACACGAAACAAAAGTATCTGGCTTCAATGGAAGGCGCCGTTCTGTCAGGCAAATTTTGTGCACAGGCTATTGTACAGGTAACTTCTTTTTTATGTTGGTTAAGTACACCTCAGTTCCAAATTCATTTTCACGTAACTCTTATTTTGCAATAAAATGAGAAAAATGCCCTTGACCCCTAATCTCAAAAAGACTGTAATCATCCAAAATGTTTTAATCAGATGCACAAACGGTTGAGTAGATGTAAAAAGACTCGTTAAAAGATAAAGTTACTAAAAATACATATCTAAATGGCATTATCTGAGATCAGGGTCAAGGGCATTTTCTTGTAAAAAAGAGCCGTGTGATTTTTTTTTTGAAACCTAGGGTAGCTGCAAAACAAATTTGGAACATAGGTGTAGCTATGTGGAACCAAGCATTATTTTTTTATCCGGATTCTGATCATCTTAGCGCAAAAATCAAGAGAAATGATGATATCGAATACAGTGACCTTTTGTGTGTGTTTTTATGAATGCTATTCATTGAGTATTGGAAAATGCAGGACTGCGAGTTGCTCGCTAATCGAAACCAAAAAGAGTTGGCCGGCGCAAGCACTCTCTAAATCGACGGATCAAAATCACGACGAGTTTTTAAAGATTCGATTATCACTTTTTTCCGTAAAGAAGAAGTGAATGAGCCTGGGAGACAGTCTCTCAAGCTTCTCGGAAGTTGACCTTTCTCAATACATGTATATCCATTATTTTTCAGTTCTTGCTTTGGATGTTGTTCATAATTTGTACCCTTTACAGAGAAAAGTCAATGGTATGGATTGACAAAAAGGTTTGACATTTTAATGTTATTATTACTATAATGTCATGTGTACTTGTCTGAAGACCATGTTTTGCAAGTCCAAGACCCAAGTCTGGCTTTCAGTGCAATCATGGCCTGTACATTGTATGTAGATTGACTTGGAACTCAAGCAAACTGTATTTTTCTTGATTGCCTATAAAAACTATTTTTTAATCATATTAGGTAGCCTAACAATCAACTAATTATGGATTAACAATATATGTCATTGGTGTAATTACTTACTTTTTTTAGTTGTAACCTTTTTGTTATAATTGTAAAAAAGTGTGTTGTACTTGTTTTTTGTTCCACTTTGTGTAAATTTGTTTTAGAATGACAAGTTTACCATTTAAAAATATCATCTTGATAATCTTTTATTAGTCATCAACCTAATGGTCTATACCAAGATTTAGACTAAGAGCATTTGGAGTGGGGTTGGTTGTAGTGTCGAATGGGCAAAAAAGGAGGGAATGTGACGAAAATGGGGCGTTGCTATTTTTAACATATTCTCTCTTCTAGTGTCGACGAAACTGTCGGCGCATAAATTCTCGGTCTGGGCCGGGTTTTGTGATACCCGACCCCGACCCAATTTCCCTACGACCCGAGCTTGCCCGGAATCCGATAGTGACCCGCTTGTGTCCCGATCGGATCGGGTATTACATTACCCGCTCAATATAAGAGTTGTATTTTTTTCTTCCAAGCACCATAATTTTATTTTACTACTCAATTTATATTGGCAAATCATGTATATATAAGGCGTAAAAGTTTCATGTATTTATATGAAACATATAACATATTCAGGAACTATTCACGACCACAAACATAACATAATCACCAATTTTATTACAATTCATAATATTACTATTTTTTAACAAAATTATAATAATCTCATCATCTCGGACAAGTAAAACAAGTCACGTCAAACCAAAATTAATCACTTTCATTTTTTTTATTCTGCTGACCAATAAACCAAAATCAAATCTAATTATTTTGATGACCAATAAACTAACCTAATTATTGTTTCTTGTAACCTATCGGGTCGGGTAGTACCAATCCCAATCCCGGTCTGACCCAGGTTAAAAGCCCGATCAAACTAACCCGTTTTCGGTCCGTTTGTGAAAATACCCGGCCCGACCCGGTTTTTCGGATCGGGAGGCCGGGTCCCCGCCGGGTCTGTGTATCGTTGTCATCCCTACCTCACTTAAAATTTCTTTATCGAGCCGTCTAATCCGACCACCACTACAAAACAGTAACAAATCAACCCAAGATCTGACCTAATTGTCCAATGCGGCCCCTTAGTTACGGGTAAGTGTATGGGTCCAACAAATGGAGTAGAAGTGAAAGAAAGAGAAGAAGAAAAAAAACACATATGAGATCAAGTGGGATTGAGCTTGTCTGGATTGACCAACAAGAGGCGCGATATTAGGGAAGAAAGAGACAAGTGATGAGATATTATGCAGAGACATGGAAACATACCATGCCTCCACCAGATCTCTCTCACTTATCTTCACACAACTTGATGTTACATCCCATGATATAAATAATATAATGTTGGTTTTCTTTATGATTTGTTTATGTTTTTTTTGAGAAAATTATGATTTGTTTATGTTATCAATAACGATCTTCTATTTGTCACATGTGGTTTTTGTTATTTCACATATGATTATTAGTTATTATAATGTTTATGTATCTGTATTTATTGGCTCTTTCTTCGACCTAGAAAATATTTTATCTCCTCCCAATTTTCCATCCTAAAATGATTCCTTTTCCCTTTTGTTTTTGTTGAAGATAAATACGATATCATATCAATTTCAATAGACAAAACCAACCCATCAAGCCTAACCCTATGCTAGTCTATGTCTAGAGGGAAATATTCCAATTTGATTATGAGAGTTTGGTTTTCCTATAATTTAAAATAAAATTAAAACAAACAAAAACTTTATCTCCACTCCCTCCTCTCACGCAAGTTGTGTATTTTATTTCGAAGAAACTCTATAAGTCCTAGTCTTTTAATATTGTCATCTCCATCTGTTACTATCAGCGCTCTAGCCCTCAACCCTGTCTTACCACCGTCTGCACCATCCATACGTTTCACTGCTGCTCCTTTGATCGCTTCCCTACCACGTCTTTCCTCTGAAGTTGTGAGCCCCTTAAAGACGCATCGTTAGAGGAAGCCAAAGCCAAACCCACCCAGCTCTGCTCCGACGCCACCAACTACCACGGTGATTGTGGCTTTCTCTTCGGGATTCACCCTGCCAACATCGTCCCAATTGAAACCCCGAAGGGGGCGTCCATTGAAAACCCTAAGCGTTGCTTCATTGGAAAGCAAACCTTTACCGACCCCCTTTAGCAGTTCCAATGGTATTGCACCTCTGTCACTGTTGATCGGAGATCTTTCCTATGGAGAGATGCTCGTCGCTGACGGATTGGGGAAGGAAGCATGGTCATTGCACATTCCGCTCCGCCTTCCTAACGCTGATTGAATCCCAGTGATCCCTTCAGTATTATATGTCCCTTCATGCATGGTTCGTTAGGGAGTCACACGGCTGCCACCTGAGAATACCCTACAAAGGATTGTCCCATATTCGTCGTGCATGTCCAAATCCCCTATGGTGAGCCTCCAAGAGAGTTTATCCACATGCTCTCTTGGAGAGGAAGAAGACATGGAGGTTTTGGTCCCCTACTCGCCCATTGACCCAACAATGTTGGATCGCCAACAATTCAAGATGGTAGGGAAGCTCGTGGCCCCAAGGCCCCCTAAGAAAGAGGTACTGCCGCGGATCATCACCATGCATGGGGGAGACCGGCATCAGGGTTGGTTATTAAGGACATCGACCCGAGTATCTTTGACTTCTACTTTGAAGCTGAAGAGGCTCGAGCATGGTCCGGGGTAATGAGCCCTGGTGCTTTGATGACCATCCTCTCCTTCTTGGGGACATTGACCCAATAGTTAGGTATCTTCCAAATTTGAACCGCCTGCAGCTCTGGGTGCATGTTCATGGCCTTCCACCACTACTCAGGACTAAGACCACCAGAGAGACTGTAGGAGATGCCCTAGGTACCTGTGTGGAGGTCCCATGTGAGCAGTGGGGTCTATGTTGGGGTGGGACGTCCGGTTTTGGCACCTCGTAGAGCGTCCTCTCCGGGGAAACCTAGTGCTACGATTTAGGGAGTTCCGGGACCCCGTTCGGGTTTCCTTAACCTATACTAAGCTTCCCACATTCTACTTCAACTATGGGAGGATTGGTCACATGGATCGGGGCCTCTCATTATGGCAATTCACTATTGGAGTTTCATAAGGATTCGAAGACAAACTAGTATGCGACAGACTGGGACACCAAGGATTCTCTAGCCATCCCACTAGGTTTTGGGTCTCTAACCCTGCAAACTATACCTAATGGCGCCTCACCTCAAGGAAGAGGCCCAATAATAATCCCGAAAACTGTACCTAATGTTACAATGGGACGGGCATGTATCCCAAACAACCTATCTTCTTGGTGATATTTTCATGATCAAACAATCACAAAAAAGATGGAATAGAGATGTGAATGAGTTGTGTGGCTAAGAGGTGGCAAATCCTAAACAATAGTGAAGAGATTAAAGAGGTGTGGTGTAGATTTACTACACTTACATATGTTGTTTTTTTTAATAAAAAGATCATGTCTCCAACAACATCTAGTTTTTTACCATTAACTTAATTTGATTCCACAGTTGGCAATGAGCTGCCCTTTATCCTCCAAATCACACTCCATACCTCCAAATTAACATAACAACACAAAAATACACATATTCTAAACCATAACCCTAAAAGATTAACCAACCACTATAGCTTAATCTCCACTCACACTTGTTCCCAACTGGATCTCACAAGATAAAATCAGAGAGATATGAGGAAGCTTGAGGGCCACGTTACCAGAAATATATGTACCATCCATAGGCATGAAAAAGGAGACAAATAATATCCCTATGTTTTCGGACCTGACCATGTTCATGTTCATGTTCAGACCATTATATAAATTCATGTTCCATCTCTTAGTTAACCTCAAACCCACATCAGCTTCTTCTCCTTCTTCTCCAAATCTCAAGCTTGCTCTTGTTTATTTTTTGACATCAATGGGTGAGTCAAGAGCTAAGAGATCAGCAAAGGGACATGGGTTCACGAGAAAGTGCGCGACTTTGGTGAAGGAGCAGCGGGCGAGGATCTACGTCCTGCGCCGCTGCGCCACCATGCTTCTCTGTTGGTACATCCATGGCGATGAATCGTGATGATGATGATGATGATGAAGCTCCATCTATGGCCGATCTGGTTTCTCTGTTTCTTTGTGTATGTTTTGGACCCATCTGGGGTTTTTTTTTCAGAGGAGAGAGAAGGGTTTTGTGTGTTTTTGGCTGCTGAGGAGGGTTTTGAGCATGGAGCTGACATTGAAAGGGTGTCTTAATTTTGTAATTGGATTAATTATAACTTACTTGTAATAAGTCTCCTATGTGACTGAAAATTAGTTTATATATACAATGACATAAGTCTCTTGATGTATATTTGATTGTTCAGACTTTCTTTTTTGTTGAAGAAATGACTCTCGTTGTAATTATCCAAGAGATCGGGAAAAACCGGCACAAAGTAACAACGATAAAATGATATTCAGGGCTTGGGGGTGGTTTTTGACAAAGGCAAGACCGACCACCAACCTGATTATCTTTACATCTCACGTTTGAGAGCTTTGATCAAGTAGTAATGTATCGAACATTTGAGAATGGCGGTGTAATGTTTATCGCACCAGTCAAAAGTCTTCCAGCACAAACGTGGAAGTCAAGAATTATAGTATGCTTTTTTTTTGCAACTCAGTCGTCGACAACCCTCTTAAGCTTCCACAGGCATTGGTTGTGGCCTCCGGCCAGAGCTCTCGCGATGGTAGCAGTTTCTCCCCCTCTTTCTTCTAACCTCCTTCCCTCCTCCTCCTTCTTCCACCTTCATTCTTAACCCCTTTTTTTCAGATCTATTGCTCGGTCTCTCCGTTGGGCCTCTCTCGAGCTCGTCGAAAGCTCCTTGAGGCCTTGGTGCTCGTTAGGTCGCTGGAGGCTTGGTCGCTACAGGTCACGTTTTCCTTTCCCTTCTTCCCTCTTCCGACATAGCTACAGTTGAAGCTCGTTCCATCGTCTCCGCACCGAGGTAAAAATCCATATGTGAGACGCGTTTCCTCTTCTCCCCAAAAGTAGATCGTGGTAGATCTAGCATGCGGGTGGTTTTGGTGTACGGGTCGATGTCGTGGAGGATCGTCGTGGGGTGGTGGCTGGGTCGTCCTCTGCTCCGGTCCCCACCGGGGTCGCCATTTTCCTGATCTTGGGTAGCCCCTTTCAGCTCCGGTCTATCTGTCTCCGTTGTCGTGGGTTGATTTTTCGGAGGCGACTGTCCACTGGTTCTGTGCTTCCGGATTTATCAACGTCGTACATTTTGGCTTGAAGTTCAGATCTAACCACATGGTCTCGTTTGCTCGACATGTCCTACCCTATGGCTCGATTGAGGTTTTGTTCTTTACTGGTATCTCGGGTATTGGCCCCCATCAAATCATCTCCTCCGCTGAAGAATGGGTTCGGGGTTCCGGTCTCCGGCCAGTGGTGGCAGCGGGTCATCGCTCTAGTCGGTTTTGTGGCTGCTCATATTCCAGCAATTAGTTTCATTTCCACCGTGGGAAGCGTTTCTCGACCTACCGGTTTTCTGATTCGTTGTGGACCTAGGCTAGTCGTCGTTGCGGATGGTAAGAACCTCGATCCCCCATTACTTTATCTGTTTCTTGTGGAGAACTGCTCATTCCCTAGATTTAGACTTGAATCGATTTCATTAGTTTCCTGGCACTTTGTTGGTGGGGGCGTCAGTTCATTTAGGTGTTTGCCTCTAACGAGTTATATTAGGTATGTGGCCCTCTGTGTGGTAATCGAGGCATTTCTGTTTCTTTGGCTTTTGAGTTTCGGAGGCTTTGGCCTCCGATGTATCTTTGTCGTTCAGTAGTGCTGACTACCGAAGTGTCGAAGTCTTTCAACTCTCTTAGTTGGGGCTCTGATGAGATTTGAGTTTTCTTCATTTGTAGGTATGATTAGGGGGGTTGTATGAGGCGACTGACTGTCTTTTTTTGGACTTCATGGTTGGAAAAATTGGGTACTAGACCCCATTGTAAGTAAGCTTCATAGTTACCAAATTCGGGTTTTAGACCTTTTTATCCGCTTTATTTTGTGTTTAATGTTTGTAAAATCTAGGTAGTACGACCTTGGTTTTCCCCTTATTGAGTTTGTTCTGAGACTGAGCTTTCATGCCAGTGCTCGTGTCTGTTATTGTATTTGGTTATTCCCTTGTTCAGTTTATTGAGGACGAGGTGTGCCTCGGTCCAGTATCTGATTTGAGGCTGTGTTTTGATTGTCATTGCTATTGTTTATACTGTTGGATTTTTGTAGCTAGAACCCTTCTTGTCTGTCCTTTACAATCTCTTAAAAGGGAGAGATTTGTAATAGTGCTTTGTCAATAACAAAAATCATAGTATGCTCTACAAGAAACGACGAGGTCTTCAAATAAAATTTGTTTCCCGAACTAACAACGGATGCTAAAATCTTGATCGAGGGTTCATGATCGCTCGAACGTAAGTAACATGACCTATAAAATTGATTGAGATATATCATTCTAATTGACTCTAGTATATAGAGGCTAAAGCTAAGTAGTATTTTATTATGGGCTCTTGTTTCTTAGTCCAGTGGCCATCGTATGTTGGGCCTCACATGAACTTTGTCCATTACTAACCATTTGTGCTTTTAGGGACGATGGGGCTCGGAATCAATTTACAGATCTATACATTACATGTTTAAACAATAGATCACGTGAATGCGGAAACGAAAAGGATAGAGTCAATCATTGTTACTGTTTTGATGAGCTTTTGCTTAATTCCTACTAGTTTTTTTTTTTTTTTTGAGATGACGATGGTTTCTAAATTTGGAGTCAATTTGATCGATCTTCTATCATGTACAAATTCAAATTTCGATTTTTTATTTTAATTTCTAGACATAAGAAAACGACAACAAAAAACCATCCTTGAAACCATTAATTTTGACTGTTTTTTTGCTATCAGAATAATAATAATGCATTGGAATAGTGAGGTGGATTTGGAAAAGAAAACCAAAAAATCACCGAATACAAGAAGAACCAAAAAGTCAAATTGAATTCAAATGATCGGAAAAACAAAAAGACAATAGCAACACTCAAAAAAAGAGAAACACCCCAAATGAGAGGAGGGAGGAAGAGCTCAAGTATACTGAAAAAGAATTTCAGATGACGACATTATCCAACAATTAAGAGACGGGGTTTATCCTTCCGCTTAAATGAACGTAAACACCCCAAATATAAATCATAACACAAACTATAAATTGCAAAGTCCAAACAAAAGTATGAACCCATCATCAAATACTTTGAAACTATTTAAACTATACATAAACAGATAACGGAACAACCTCTTCTTATGGCTCCTCTATCCTTCCTCTCATTCTATGCAGTTTACTCTCTATCTATCGTGAAGTTGTAGTTATAGAGAAGACGACGACGGTTGTGAAGAGGAAGGGAGTGGATCGTTCAGTCAGGGTAAATTCTTTAGCCTAAACAAAGAAGGGAACCAAGTCAGTTGGGGGAAAATCGCGCCTGCACCGTCCATGACCCCGAACTGGTTCGGTCATTAGGGTTGCAGGAGATGCTGTCACCAAGGGCATAGCCTCTGTTCATGGTAAGCAGACAAGTAAGGAGGCTTCGAGGGATGAAAATCAAGAGGATCCTGCCGTGCTTGAATCTCAGCCGAGCTTTGTTCAGGTGAAGAGTCAAGGTACTGTACGCCCATCTGCATCACGAAACACGTTAATCCCAAACCAGATTTTCATTAGTAATCTTCCATTCGAGACGTCGGAGGACTGGGTGCGGAATGTCTTTGGTCCATTCGGAACGATTCTTTCATGCTCTGTTCCTCGTAGGCCAAGCTTAGGCGGTCGCTATTTCAGTTTCGTCACATTCGACACCGATTTCGCAGCATCCCAGGCTGTGGAAAGCATGAATGGATACAAAATAAACGGGTATATCCTTTTCGTGGTTTTGGCTCGACCTGCTCGATAGTATACCGCTTCATCTGAAAAACGCATCAAAGGTGTCGATCCCGTCTTGTTGACGGGTCCGATTGTCGAACCAGAGAAAACGGGATCTCCAAGCACTGGGGGCGGTGAGCTGGTTTGTGTGTCGGCGTCCAATTCCGGTGGAGATCTCGTGGGATTTCAAAATGTCGAGATCTCTGTATCTTCAGGATTTGGCGATTTGAAATCCTATGATCATCGTACGAATGTAGTTTTGGATTCAGTGGAAGATGGAAATATGGTTGTTGACCCGGTTCAAATGGAGGAAGTTGAAGCGCAGGCGCTGCGTACGTTCGGTAATCAGGCCGAAATTGGAGGAGACGATCTTGGTAATCTGCGTGGAGACGAAGTAGTAGGCGTTGAGTTGGGGATTAACGGACCAATTGTTGGGCCTGGTTTGGATGTTTCTCCAATAGGTAAGGTCCAACTTGATTTGGGCTCAGGTTCTGCCGAGTCAGCCTCTCTTGTGAATTCTGTGCAGGATCAATTAGCAGGCCCATCTTTAGTAACCCGTGGTGTTGGGGCAGAGTTAGGCTCAGATTCCGTTTCGGGTAGTAAGGACATAGAGAAGGGTGTTTCGCCTGTGGTTCAGTCCGGCCCATGGAAGGATGCACTCCTTAAATCTTCGAAACGCTTGAGCCTCCCTCCCTCACATCTTTCTGACTATAAAGTGTTTGGCGTAAAGCTACCACCCATTGAGAACGTGTCCCAAAAAGCATTGCAAACGATCGATGGGTGGGTAGAGGAAGCCCTCGCGGGTAAGGCCAATAAGGGACGACTTAAGTCCACTTTGGTACCTCGTACTTTTAATACCAAGTCCAAGAACCGAGCCTTCAATCAGAAGGCTTCCAGCGTTCCGTCCTCAGATAGTGAGTGGTATGAGGAAGATTAGAGGAAGCTGATTTTGACTAGTTGTTTCTGGTCGTTTTTTTTGTTAAGGGTATGTGTCTTGTTCTCTTTTTTATAGACTTTTGTAATCGTGGTTACTCGTTTTTTTGGCTTTTCCTACTTGGAGAATGACCATTGAATAAAATTTTTAGCGCTTATCAAAAAAAAAACTATACATAAACAAACCGTCCACACTAACTCTTTTTGAAGGGTATTTTTATCAAACAATTTTCATTTTGGATTGATGATCTTATTAATTTTATCCGTGAAATGTTTTTTTATGCTCAACCCCACCACATATTAGTGGACCAAATGTTAGTTTATTACACCATCTTAAAGGAGGATTGTTCCCTTCTTAATAAACTCTATTTTAGTTTCCTATTGAATGTGATTCTATGTTCTTTAAATATAATCATAGATATATAATTATATTCTCGATAGATCACTTATATTGCAAACGAATACTCTTGTGATCTTTCAACTTTAACAAACCATTCACATTTTTCTTGTATTAGCTGAAAATAAGGTACTTAGAAGAACATTCTCCACCTTCTAACTACACATGATTTGTGATTATGTTTATATTATTATTATCTAAGCACTTAGGAACAAAGTTATCTTAAAAACCATATATGTTTCTTTTTCAGTGGAAACACTTTCTTTCATGATGATGATACATATGGACTACAGAGCATTTCTGTTTTGTATATTTTTATTCTCTGAGTTTGGTCTTGCTTTGGGTGCTAAACGTGTGGACCAGATTCCAATTATGACTAAAATGGGTACCTAAATTCTTGTCCGAAAAGAACATCCTTATTATCAGACTATTAAACCTAGGCGTGGGCTCCACTGTGTTTTCCCAACTTCCGTCTGAAGACTGTTTTGTCAACAGTGCACGTCAGGTGTTCGACGTTTTGCCTCAAAGAAGTGTAAAACAGGAACGACCTCGGTCATTGCACGTATTAGTAGGGGTGGAACCGATGATTTTTTTCACCAAATTAGACATAACCAGTCAAAAACGAGTATTTATCATTTAATAGTCCGAAATTGAGATATAACTAAAATCAACCTAATATATTAGTCCAACATCACTTAGACCGATTCGAATATAACAAAATACAAAATCTTAACTAAAATTTAAAAAGCAAAAACTTTTTCAAATTCTAAATCTACGCCCAGTTGATAAGTTTGAGCAACCAAACCTTTCGATTTGATGTATAGAATGAGGCTGCGGTCTGATTGACTAAACCATGTCCACCTCTACACATTACTATATAAAAAAATTAGGATAACAAAACTGAAATGATGGTTTTTTAAGACACTGGATATACAACCTGTTACAAATTGAAATTGTGTTTACAAACCAAAATTTCAACATAAAAGCCAATAGTTTAGTATTGTTTTAACGGTTCGGGTATAACTGGGAACCAGAACCGTAACCAAAACATTAAAACACCAAAAAAAATTTATAAGTCCTAAACCCGCGTCCGGTTGACAAATGTAAATAACCGACCCTTTTGATTTGGTGCGTAAAATAGAGCTGGATCCGGTTAACGATCCATACCCACCCTTGCACGTAACTGTGCGAAAAGCTCTCTAAAGATTGAGATTCATGCCAGTATCACTTCCTTTAGTCTTTTACTCTATACAATGTCTGAAGAAATTACAATCTTTGTGTGCAAAAGTATACATATATAGTCGCTATACATCAAATGTGCATTAAAATCTCAAGTTGCTCCTACGTTGTTGAGCCAATCCACAACTTCCTTAATCGTCGGTCTCCTCAGAGGATCATAATCAACGCACGTGCAAGCCACGTGAAGCACTCGTTCCATCTCAACATCAAAACCATTCCCTTTGAGAATAGGATCAAAAACCTCACTTTCCTTACCCTGACTCCTCAAGTTCATCGCCCACGGCACCAACTCTCTCGACGCCTTCGGCCTGAAGACCTCCATCGGCCGCCTCCCCGAGAGCAGCTCGAGCATCACGACCCCGAAGCTATACATATCGCCCCTTAGAGTCGCCGTCCAGGCCTGCCCGTACTCGGGAGGAATGTACCCTAAAGTACCCACGAGCTCGGTCGTCACGTGGGTGCAATAAGGGTGGATCAGCCTCGACAACCCGAAATCAGCGACGTGTGCTTCGAAGTCATCGTCGAGGAGAATGTTGCTCGACTTGATGTCCCGGTGCACGATGTGCGGCTCACAGGTCAAGTGCATGTAAGACAACCCGGAAGCCGCACCCCTCATGATCTTGAGCCGGGCGGGCCAGTCTAACTTAACTGGCCCGTCCGGCTTTTCGTGGAGCCAGTAATCCAGGCTCCCGTTCTCCATGTAAGTGTAGATTAGTAACCGAAACCCGTCGTGGACACAGTAACCTTGTAGCGATACGAGGTTTTTGTGCTGTGCCGTGGACAGAGCTTGCACTTCCGCCCCGAACTCCCTCTCCATCATCCCCATGTCGCCCGAGAGCTTCTTAACAGCTAATTTGATCCCGTTCTCGAATGTCGCTTTGTAAACCAACCCGAACCCTCCACAACCTACAATGTTGGATTGATCAAAGTTGTCCGTCGCCTTTAAAATCTCCGAGATCGTGAGATCTCGGATCTCTATTTCTTCGCTGTCGGGATGGAACAAACGGACTAGGCTCGTGTCTTCGGGAGGGATGTTGGAGCTCATAGACATGTTGTCCCAATTAGGCTTGTCCGGAGTGATTCTCCTCTTGGAAAGTATCCACAATGACAACATTGTCACTAGAAAAACCGTCCCGAAGAAAAAACCGACCACTATCCCGACAACAACCTTAGTATCCAACCTCGTACCATACACATGTTTTTTTCCTGAATCCTTGTAACACTTTTTTGACAACATTGTCCCGCACAACCCGGGATTGCCCTCGAAGCTTGACGCCGGGAATGTGTCGAATTGGCTTCCCGACGGGACGGGTCCGGCGAGGGCATTGAAGGCTACACTGAACCACGAGAGGAAGTGTAAGCCTCCTAGTGAAGTTGGGATGTGCCCGGAGAGGTTGTTTTTGGAGAGGTCAAGTCTCTCCAAGTTAGTCAAATGTGATAGCTCTTGAGGGATGGTGCCGGAGAGGCTGTTGCCACTGAGATCCAAGACTAGGAGGAACCTCAACCGTCCGATCTCGGAGGGGATTTGGCCGGAGAGATTGTTGTTCCTCAGGTAGATCGCCGGCGGGAGGCTGGCTAGCTGGTTGTATTGCTGATTGGTGATGTTGTTGGGCATCACGAAGACCGGAAGCTCCAGGTAGCTCCGGGAGACCGTGTCGTCGGCTTCCTTAGACGACAATGCTTCCAATTCAGACAGCTCTTTGGGGATTGTTCCTTGGAGGTTGTTGTCGGACAAATCCAGGTAGAAGAGGTCCGGCATGGTACCGAATGTACCAGGAATCGACCCTGTGAGCTTGTTCTGAGACAGGTCCAGGACTTCCAGGCTCCTGAGGTTGAACAACCAGGCTGGGACTCGACCAGTGAACTTGCAACCACCAAGTCCCAGGACCTGTAACTTCTGGAACCCGTTGATATCGATCAAATTCTCGCTTTCGGATATTGCTTCCTCCGAGAAGCTCTTCGAAAGGATGAGGGTGCCGAGGCTCTTGCAGGACATGAGGATCCTCATTGCGCCGGTGAAATTGGTGAGCTTGTTGTTGGAAAGGGAAAGGAAGGACAGTGATTGCAATGCGACTATGTCAGGTGAGACTTGTCCCTGTAACCGGTTACTAGCGAATCGGATGGCGGTCAAGGACTTGCAGCTGTAGAGGGTGGTCGGGAACTCGCCGGAGAAGTTATTGTTACCGAGATCGAGGGTGGAGAGTGATGGAAAAGCTGAGAAATTGAAGTGGGTAATGTTACCTGTTAAGAGATTGACCCTCAGATTCAGAGTGGAGAGCTTGGAGCAATTGGTGAGAGATGGAGGCAATGGACCGGTGAGGTTGTTGATGTGGAGAAGCAATTGCTCCAGGTCGGCGAGCTTGCCGATCTCCGGCGGGATTGCGCCGGTGAAGTTGTTGGAGTAGAGCTCGAGGATTTTGAGGTTGGTGAGGCCGGAGATGGAGTTGCTGATGCTTCCATGGAAGTGATTGGCGGCTAAAGACAGGTGCTTGAGTGACCTGATGGCGTAGATTTCATCGGGAATCTCGCCGGAGAGGTTGTTGAATCCGAGCCTCAGATTCTCCAACCGGGAGCACTCGCCGAGATTTCCGGGAAGCTCGCCGGAGAAATCGTTGTAAGAGAAGTCCAAAACAGAGACTTGACCGGAGCAGACAGGGGAGGGGATTGCGCCGGCGAAGCTGTTCCCGCTGACATTGAAATTTGTCAAGTTCGAAGCTTTTTCGAAAAACAGAACTGGGATTTCGCCGGTGAATCGGTTCCCGGACAAATCCACCGTCTCGACGCTGACGGAACCGGAGACGTTGAGAACGGACTCGCCGGAGAGACGATTTGAGCTGAGGTCGAGAACTCGGAGGCGGGTCAGGGACGACAATAACCCGATTGGGATCGGACCCGAGAGGCGATTGTGGGAGAGATTGAGATTTGCGAGGCGCGTGAGCTTGAGCAGATCGCCGGAGACGCCGCCGGAGAGGGATCTGTAAGGAAGCGACAGTTCCATAACCCGATTGGAGCCTTCGCCGCCGCAATCGACACCTTCCCAGAGACAGCAGTCAACGGGAGAAGACCAATTGAGAGGTGGAATCGAAGAGAGGTTGGAGGAGAAGGACAAGAGCGCGTGGCGATCGAGGTCGGAGCAGGACAGGACTCCGAGGAAGGAGGAGCAGAAGAGGAGTAAGAAGAAGGACATGGTTGTTGTGAGTATTGGTCGGCGGCGGCGAAAACAGAGCCGAGGTTGTTCCATTTTTTAGCAGATCGACATGGATTGATTTGGGTTTCAACGATACCTTGAACTTTACTTGTACTAGTAATGATATTTAGAAGGATCATGTATTGTGTGTTGCAGGTTTGGTGGAGCTTCAAGGAGAAAAAAGTACAGGAAAGGATGAGAGAGGAAGTGGGAGATGACGTGAACACGGTGGAGATTGAATTTCATGTTTTAAAATTAAATACAAGGACATTTACACCTACCTACTAATATTTAAATGAAATAATTGTAAATAAATATATAATTTTTCACATTTTATGGTTAATATTATGAATTTTTTATACAAAAATTATGCCATAAATTTATTTTTAAAGTAGTTATAAATTATAATTCATTTTTTAATATTAAAACAACTAAAATATAAATAAGAAAAACATAAAGTTGTAATTTTGACGAGACATTAAAAGTTAAACAGAAAATCAATACTCAAAATTTAAAATTAAAATTATTGAGAAATAAATTCCAAAATTAAAATGAATAAAAAAAAATCGCTAGCACGACGAAAACCTTCTACCATCAGCAATCACCCCGACTCTAACAATGACAATCTGATACAGATGAGTGGACATTGGTCCCGGACCATAAATATTTCTTTAGCCCTCACAAATATGTCATATTCCTTGTAACGACAGAAGTCTTGTCGCTCACGCAAGAGCTATGTCCGTGTTCGAAGAAGATGTTGTCGGCACTTGTGCCCATTGTTCGCAAATCGTGAAGATATGTTGGGTGTTCGCAGTCAATACTATTGGTTCTGAAGGAATTGGCGAGTTTTTGGCGAAGAAAATTGTCATCTCGAACCAGATGACTAGATCGTTTATATATGGTATTTCGCTGACGGTGAGACATGTGTTCAATGCTCGCGATTTGTAGAGATCTTCCGAGTCTCCATTGTCATTTATGATCGTTTCGTTGGAACTGGTGATCTTCAGAAGAGCAAATCATTGTCGTCGAATCAAACGAGCCTGATGAATCTAAGATTCGGTCGTTGGTTGGATCCCAATCTACCAAACCCACATCGGTTGAACCCAAATTGTCGAGCCCGATCTCCTACCCTTTCCAAATGAACCCTCTTTATATACGTGGAATTTTGGAAAACATGATAGTTAGTTTTCGCCAATCATTTCATTTTCTCGATAAGCTCGGTTCCTCTCTTTATCAAACATGTACAACACCTATTCAATTACATATTATATGTCAATGGGACTCATACTTAAATACCAAAAACTAAGACATTCGTGCCTGAAGTCCAAACTATATCAATTTCCCATTGGTAACAAATGCTGTATACATTGAAGTCGCTATTCAAATTCTATAAATATAGTATATAATAAGTACAATAAGGAGCCAGCTTCACCATGTGAATAATGGCAACAAGAGGCCAAGAAAAACAACTATTAATACCTAAAAAATATCAAGCTTTGTCCGAAAAAATGGGTTGTCGGAATCATAGCCGGCCGGCGAGATCTCGCCGGTCGCACATGGTTTTACTCATTATCAGAATACGACAAAGATTGGATAGGTCGGTATGAAAATCGGGAAATCCCAAAACACACTCACAAGTCACAACAAGGGTAAGAGAACCAAGTTTGACTTCATTTTTGGATGAGCTCAAAACCTTAACAACCCACATATAAAATGTAGCAAATTGGTGTCACCCTTGACCATGATTCACGTGGAGTAGCCTTTGGGGAGGTTTCTCTCTCTTTCACACACAAAATCTAACCTTAAAGGTCGTCCTAATGCTTGTAGCTCACACACACCTACTACTGAGATGAATACATCATACAAATTGTCACATTATCCATAACTGTAAGTGAGTCGGATGATTAATATGTTGTTCGAGTATCCATAACTGATAAGATCTATCTGAGAACGGGTATAAATAAAGGGTACTGGGTTATAGTAGGATTTTCATGTTTTCTTTTTAATCAAAACGATTACATTCAATTCAAATTTATATTGAGAGCGGTGGGTTGTATCAATTTTTGTTGATCTTGTACTTTACGGTATGATAACGGTCCCGATTCACTAAACTGCGAACTATGAACCGCGTACGTGAACCGTGTTGGGAGTCTTGACTGTATATGGGGAGTAGAAGAATTGTCCAACCACGTTGCATGGAGCCTCTGGTCGGAGAGATCACCACGGACGTCCAACCGTAATGCTGAAAGTTGTAGCGTCCTGTGATTTATGGATTTGGCATTCGTTTTTCGGAATGTTTGGCTCGAACAATGACATCAACGTCCGAAACGCCGACCAATTATTCAAAGACGCTCATCGGGTTTGTGACTATGTCGTGGAGTACGAGATCAACGGGAATCGATATGACCGAGCTTATTACTTGGTTGACGGTATTTACCTATCACGAAGCCGGTTTGTGAAGTCGATTCGTCATCCTACCCAACGCAAACACAAATTGTTTGTCAAAGTCCAAGAAGGTGCTCGGAAAGACATCGAACGAGTCTTTGGAGTCCTCGTTTCCCGGCCCACTCGTGTTTGGAGCCAGAGGACTTTAGATGATATTATGCATACTTGTATCATTCTACACAACATGATTGTAGATGATGAACACGACCGGACTTTAAATTAAAATCTGAATTTTTGAAAATGAAAATAATTTTCCTAAATAAAAACTGAATTTATAAAAAAATTATAAATAAAACTGTTTATAAAAATAAAAACAGAATTTTTAAAAATCCAATGGCATGTATTTGAAGATTTAATTGAAAGTTATGGGTATTATAAAACTGGTATTAAATATTTGATTTAAGTATGAATGTGTACAAAAAATTGCTAGACTATTATACTGAAAATTTTCCTGTAAATTACAAAAAAAATAAACAAGTTTAGAAAGGTTACAAGATTGTAAAATATAAATACCTTAAAATATTCTTTCGCCACTATCCCGAGTCTGAATGTACCAATTTGTAGCTCTAAAACTCAGATTCAATGAAGTGCAATATCAGTGGTGCCAGTAATACGACGCCGTGTAGGAGAGTCAGGTCAGGTCAATCTTTAGTCAAGTAATGATGAAACTATCCGACGCCGTTTCAGTCGGGTGACTTGAATCGATGGGACCCACGAACCGTTTTTAGCAGGAGCTCAGGTGTTTGCTATCGTGGTGCATCCTGTACAGGATCATCGCTCTGCTGCCACTAGTCATAACAGAAAATAACTACATTCCTCTTCTCTTCTCTTCTCTTCCACTCTCTTCCACTCTCTTCATCTTCGCTCGGTTCTTCTTCCTCTGCAATTTTCTCTCCTCCAAGAAAATACACAGACACGTTTCTCGACTCTTCGAGCTCTTCTCAACAATGGCTTCTTCACCCATTTGGTCTTCTCTGCAGCATCTCGCCTTCTCCTTGCTCTTCTTCGCTCCTATGCTTCCCTCTGCTTGGTCACAGCCCCACCAAGGTCTTTTTTTTTTCCTTTTCTCGCGCGCTTCTTTTTCCTGCATTTTCTCTGCAACCAAACGGTTGATTCTACTGTTTTTCTGTTCTCTGTTCGACACCCATTTGCAAATTCGTTTCTGGGTTCGAGCGATGAGCGCAGTACGGCTGTTTTGCTTGAATCCCGAAAAGAAACAATCGAAAACTCCGATTTTCTTTCTTCCTTTCTCGGAAGTCAAACAGGGTGTGTGTTTCTCGTTCTTTCGTGTTCCCCAAACGATTTCGCCCGCTTGAACCCTTTAGTCATCGATTTCATTCTGATTAATTGCTAGAGTTCGATTTCTTTGGTATACCGATTTGTAATGTGGCGCGATTGAATCGAATTTGGGTTTGGTTAAATTTGGGGGGAAAACTTTCGATTTCGTTTTCTTTCACTTTCCCTCCAACCAAACAGACTATTCTGTAAAAACCCAATTTAATCCGTTCTCTTTCAATCTTTGTGCAGACCCAAATTTCCTCAAGTTCGTGTTCAACGCCACCGACTTCCCATCGGAGGACTACTACGATTACATCATCGTCGGAGGAGGAACCAGCGGGTGTCCATTGGCGGCGACGCTCTCAGAGTCACACCAAGTCCTGCTCCTCGAGCGAGGAGGCATCGGCTATGGGAACCAGAACTTGATGAGCCAAGAGGGTTTCTTGACCACTCTGATGGAGTCCGACTCCAACGAGTCCCCATCCCAGGCCTTCACCTCCGAGGAAGGCGTCCCCAACGCCAGAGGCCGCGTTCTCGGCGGCAGCAGCGCCATCAACGCCGGCTTCTACAGCAGGGCCGATCCCGAGTTCTACGAAACCTCCGGCGTGAATTGGGATCTGGGTGTTGTGAACCAGTCTTATGAGTGGGTCGAGAAAGCGATTGTGTTCAGACCGGAGCTTAAGAACTGGCAATCGGCGTTCCGGGATGGGTTACTTGAGTCCGGCGTCGCTCCCTACAATGGGTTTCATCTGGATCACGTCGTCGGCACCAAGGTCGGAGGCTCCACCTTCGACGGGTTCGGCGCCAGGCACAGCGCCGCCGATCTGCTCAGCTACGCCACTCCGGCGAACATCAGGGTCGCTGTGTACGCGAGCGTGGAGAGGATAGTGACGGCTTCGTCTCCATCTTCATCGTCACCTTCAGGAGCTTCTGCGATTGGGGTTGTGTACCGTGACAGATCCGGAGGGTACCACCACGCCATGGTCAGAGACGACGGCGAGGTCATCCTCGCCGCCGGGGCCATCGGAAGCCCACAGCTCCTCCTCCTGAGCGGGATCGGACCTCGGCCGTACCTCTCCTCTTGGGGGATTCCGGTGGTGAGACACATCCCTTACGTGGGTCAGTTCCTATACGACAACCCGAGGAACGGGATCTCGATCGTCCCTCCGGTTCCTCTGGACCATTCTCTGATTCAGGTTGTGGGTATCACCCAATCGGGAGCTTACCTCGAAGCCGCCTCCAACACCATCCCCTTCGCCTCCCCGGCCCGGTCCGTCTTCATCAGGACACCCTCCTCGCCGGTGTACCTGACGGTGGCCACCCTGATCGAGAAGATCATCGGCCCGCTCTCGGCCGGGTCGTTGAGGCTGGCTTCCACCGATGTCCGGGTGAACCCGATCGTCCGGTTCAATTACTTCTCGAACCCGGTCGACCTGGAGAGGTGTGTGAATGGGACGAGGATCATTGGGGAGGTGCTGAGGAGCAGGGCTATGGAGGAGTTCAAGTTTCAGGAGTGGTACGGAGGGAGCGATTTCAGGTTTGTGGGGCCGGCGCTGCCGGTGGATCAGGCGAACAATGTGCTGATGGAGGAGTTTTGTCGCCGGACGGTGAGCACGCTGTGGCATTACCATGGAGGGTGCACGGTGGGGAGGGTGGTGGATCGGGAGTATAAGGTGATAGGAGTTTCTGGGCTGAGGGTTGTGGATGGGTCGACGTTGAGGGTGTCGCCGGGGACGAATCCTCAGGCGACGTTGATGATGCTTGGGAGGTATGTTGGGTTGATGATGATGAGGGAGAGGAGCAGAGATGTGTGATTGTGGAGTGGTTTTGGAGTTGTGGATATGTGCTCGATATCCAAGTTCAGAGCTTTTCTTCTTCTCTTTTAGTTTGTGATGTATAGAACAAAATGTAGAAATGGTCATGGAACCTTCACTGTGTGTTCAATGTAGAGATTTGTTCTTGCTATTGATGCTCTGCTCTTTTTGTTTGATTCATCTTTCTGTTTAATCAATTGTTTTAGAGAATGTGAGATTGAAATCAAGCAACCATGTCCTTGTATAATTGTGTCATAGTGTTTGAGTTTTTGTATTGTTAATGCTAGTCACTGATTCAAATCCAAACTAACAAAATTGGATGAGCATAAGTCGCATTTCTTTTATCAGCAAAGACATATTTAAAGCATCGAATTTTTGAAATGAAGAACACGGTGAGGATGGAGAAAAACAAACTACGAGCATTCTTCAAGGGAACCTTAAGAGACCAAGACCCACACATCGGGATGAAGAATACAACACCAATTACAACACCAGAAACAAACATCAAAACAACTTAGCAACCACCACAACCTGTTAATGAAAAAAACAACAACTGAACGAAACAATCAAGACCAAAGAACTACCAGGAAGACAATAACCCAACAAGGGGAAGAACAAGACCAACCAAAACAGACGAACACAATAAACCAGAAAAAAAACAAGAGGTCTGTAACCCTGATCTAACCACCATTAAGCACTGAAAGGGAGCAATAAGAGGCCTTTCAACCGCCCGAGACTCCCCACCCAAAATCTTAGCCAAAGACGAGTTAAAGCTTCATCCCAAGCTCAAAAGAAACACACACCTAACGAGAAAAATGTGTTCTTTCAAATGTCGTCGATCAACAACGGGACGGTTGAGCAAATCTAGAGAAAAACCAATCGGACCCCCAAAACCAGATAACACCTCGAGAGGCTTTACATGGGCAGAGATGCCCAAAAAGCTCGCCGTCGGCCAACGCCGAAACACCGGCGAGCCCAACCCATCTACTTAACCGAAAAGATTAGAAGCCCCAACGAAATAATGAATGAAAGGAGAGGGAGAGGAAACCCCAACCTAGCAAAGGAAGAAGAGAGGAGTCATACAGTCGCTTTTTACTTATTAATTATGCTCTCTTTTTCGGGTTGACATCTAAAACATCACGTAGTCAATCCTTTAAATTCTCTTTATAAGATGAGCGAAGGAATCCGTTTTTTTAGCATTTCGCCGTTATTTGACAAGTAACCAGGACGTGGATCTTTGTTTCCTCCCCCTGCCGAGCACATATGGCAGGTGGTCGGGGTATCGACCCTCCGACCTTTAGACTAGGTGGAAACTTGTAAGCAACTTGCACAAAACCTCGAGAGGAAATTACGCACCTAGGTGAAACATTAGTGTCCAAATGCGGCCCAAGATGCCAGATTAGATCCCTTAGACATTCCGGTCGTGAGCCAGTAAATAATACGTCAAGCGAATGGAGTAGGCTAAACGACTCAACAAACACACATTTGGTATAACCCAAGCATGTTCAAAACACAAAGCATTTCACTTTATTATTAAACTAGTTCATGGAGGATTTGTATTCAGTATTATAGATGTTTTTTTTATCAGCGAAAGCATATGATAAATTACTCTTTCCTGAGGAAGAAAAAGGTTACAAAAAAAGCAATCTGACTAGAGATTGCAGGCGGAAGAACTGAAATCAAAACAAAAGAAGTAAACAGGGATGGGTACGCAGACCCCGTAGTGAAAGGGTACACAGACCCTGAGTGAATGAGTACGCTGACCCTGAAGTGAATGGGTGCACAGACCCAGTAATGAATGGGTACGCAGACCCTGAGTGAATGGGTACGCAGACCCTGAGTGATTGGGTACGCAGACCATGAGTGAATGTGAATGGGTACGCCGACCCTGAGTGAATGTGAATGAGTATGCCGACCCAGAGTGAATGGGTACGCAGGCCTATAGAATATATATGGAGGTTAAAAGATGTTAATCAAATAATTATATGATTAATGTCTTTTATATGAAAGGAAAAACGCTTTCCTCTCTTCTCCATCTCTTTCTTCTTTCTGGTCATATCATATATTGTTCACCTTATCACCAGCTTGTGTCAGATCGGAAGCTTCAATCTTTGTTGTCGGAGTAGAGTCCTCACCGGCGTGGATTGAGCCACCTCTCTCCGGCCATGGCGAGCTACATCTCTCTGCCTCCGTCTCCAGCCACGAACTGGAGATACCCCTATCGTCGGCACAGTCCGCCACCTTCATCCTCCGGCGTCGCCCCTTGTTGTCCTCCTTCCTCTACCGTCGTCCACAAGTTAGTTCTGTCCCCTACCCGATCTCCTCCGAACTGATCCACTACCTTCCGCCCTCATCCCCTCAGACCAGCCTTCCCCACCCTCCTCCGGTTAGTTTCTGGTCAGACCCACCGTTCCCCCCTTTCCCCTTTTTCCTCTCTTCCCCGACCCATTTTTCCCGATGATGACGACAAAGGTTGGTTGGCTGCTCCCCCTCTAGTCTTATCTCATGAAGAAGTGACAGCTCCTTGCCGAGCCTCTCCGTCATGCCCCTCCTTCGGTCAAACGGTCAGATCTACACTCAACTTTCATCGAAAGACCGCAGTCCGAGTCGTTTAGCCGTGCTCCTGCTCTTTTTGTTTACCTGGCCAGATCCGTGCACCAGCTCCTAGCAGTTCAGATATGCACCCGAAGGCGGCGCCCTCTTCGCCCTAAACTTCAGAGGACGACCACTATTAGTGTTTGGTCGTCGCTTTTGTTTATGTTATTTATGTTGTTTGTAGTTTGTTGTTCCCCCTACGGGATCTCAGGTAGGCGTGGCTGCTACCTCTGGTGGCATGTCCAGTCGAGTCTTTCTTTAGAAAAATCTCTTCGGAGAATCGATAAGAAAGACCGACCTGATAATTGTAGTATCTCTAGGCGTTACGTCTCCCTTTTCGAGAGATATTCATCGCGCTGGTCGTTCCTTGGATTTTCGAGAACAACCTACGGGTGCAACGCTTATGTTGATCGACTGTATTGTTCGATTTATAAGATTTATTAATTACTAATGAATCTTTATGTTTTTTTAAAAAAAACAAGCATTCTATCAATTATGATGATGTCTTTAACATATAAAAGTTAGATGCATATTTGCTAGCTTATGTTCAAAATCCACTAATCAATTAAGCTACTCTCCTACAGTGTATTATGGTATTTCAAGCATCTCGTGGGACCTTACAGCAATTTCGATAAACGGGAAGCCCTCTGAGGCAATTGCTATTTCTTTCTTACCAACCACAAAACTATAATAAGATAAATCAGAATATGGTATAAGATCCCGTCTAAGTTAGTGTTACTCCACTCTTTTTCCGTCATGATTTTTCAAAATATGATCATAGTAATTAAAAAGCACTTTTGCATATGTGCATACGTAGGGTCGGAGTTAATGATACCTTATAAATACTATAATCAAGATCAGCCACAGCCAGTGACAGTGGACAAGTGGTAGGTGATGATTTAAGGCTATAAAAATCACAACCTTAAGGTCTTTTATGATACTATATTATAATCTAATCTTAGAAATAGATTTTAAATCTTTAAACCATATAATTTTAACACCAGTTCAATTACAAGTCACAGTTATTTAAGCTTCACCTATATCGGTAAAAATGATCGAAATCGACAAGTTTGACATCAATAACAAAACGATGAATCGACAATATTTTGATCGAGTCGATTCATATATACTTTACGGAATCGTCGATTAATCGATAGAAATCAGACCGATGACCTTGGGTTCGCCATGCCCGAGAATAAGCAACATGTCTTTAGTCTCCAGGTCGGTCTTGCAGGATCCCACTCGCTAGTCATGTCAATGCTGAGTCGTTCGATACAGGGATTTCATCTTGTCCGTCCGGTGAAGAAACAACGACCCTTCACCTATCGAAGTAGAATGCATTCAGTGCAACTGCCTCCTCAATCCGTCAGTTTGCATAGTTCTTGTTTTTTTTCTTCCTCTCGATTTTCTCTCCAAAAACATGATCGAGAACCAATTTACTCTCATATTCCTCAACTTTATGTGTCAATCTAGCACAAATTTTGTCTGAAAAATCATATTTTCAGCTTCTAATGGTAGGATCTCCGTTGAAACGGTGAGAAATTGGAACAATAAACCAGATCGAGAGAAACGAAGGAAACAACAATATTTACGATTTTTGAACGTAGAATAAAAACAAAACAACTCATAAATATAAATCAACAATATTTGGTATGATCAGAATTTAAAATTTCATATTCGATACAGATCGGTTTTAGAAATATACATTAACTTAATCTCCACCACGATCTTTACGTGAAGTGTACAATTAGTTAATTGCTAGGAAATGATGTTTAGCAATGGACGAAAGAAGGACCGCCAAAATAAATAGAAACAGACTAAAACATCGGCGGTTATTACAAAATACCATGAAATTCAGGGTAATTAATCAATAAATATAATTTACTATTTGTTGTCTTATTTTTCTATCTATTTAATGTGATTTTTAATAATAAATAATAATTTCTCTTTCGCAATAATGTTACGAGAATAAGACAGCTCCTTTTTCCGCTATAAAAGCTCCTTTGCTACTTCGATTCTCAGCACCACCACTTCCACCGAGACGAAGAAGAAGCTTTCGAAATGGCCATGGCCGCTGCTGCAACTAGAGCCGTCCTTACTCCTCCGGCTCCCTCCGCCTCCGGGAAAGCAGCTTCCAGAGCCGCTATGGTTTCTTTTCCCGCCATCGCTTCGCAGATATCTCTGCAATTGGGCGCCAATTTTGATTTCGGTGGCTACGGTGGTGGTAGCGTTGCTCGGAGCCGCCGTTACGGGACCGGAGCTGTTGGAAATGGCTTGGTAACCGCGGAATCAGCCGATACCTCCGTCGCTGACGCGGTAAATCCCCGCGATCTCGACAAGCCGACGATCCTGGTCTCCGAGAAGCTCGGAGAGGCGGGGCTTAGGGTTTTGCGGAGCTTCGGGAACGTGGATTGCTCCTACGATTTGAATCCGGAGGCTCTCTGCTCGAAGATCTCCGAGTGCGACGCTCTGATCGTGCGGAGCGGGACCAAGGTCACGCGCGAGGTGTTCGAGGCCTCCAAGGGGCGGCTCAAGGTGGTCGGACGTGCAGGCGTCGGCATCGACAACGTGGATCTGCAAGCAGCGACTGAGTTTGGTTGTCTCGTCGTCAACGCCCCCACCGCCAACACCGTCGCCGCCGCCGAGCACGGGATCGCTCTCCTCACTGCCATGGCCAGAAATGTCGCCCAATCCGATGCTTCCATGAAAGCAGGTATACGATCTGTTCTTTATTTGTTGATTGGATGATTGAGTCAAGTGCTGAAAGATTCGATTGTTCAAGTATAGTTTCTAAGTGAATCTTCAATTTCGAATTGGATTAAGCCGATGATTAGTACTAGTACACACAAAACGAGCTAGAACTTTGAGTGTAAGCAAATTTTAGTCAAGCCAAAGGTTTATGCAGGAACTAGCTAGGTCGATTTTCTGCTTCCGTGTCTTTGAATTTGAGGGGTGAATTGAAATTGGCATTTTGTTTCAGCTTGGTTGAATGGTTGCTGTTCTGATTATTCATTTTGGGTAGGTGAGTGATGTTCACTTCTCTGAGTCTGATTAGGAAAAATCATTGGGGGCTCATGTGCAGACAAAAAACATGTTGCTTATGGTGCAAAAAAAAAAACAATTAATTTCATAAGAAAACAAGAGTACTATTTGACTGTGTTTGGTAGGGAAGTTGAATCTGGGTTATCATAATTTATTGGAGAGATCTACTTTCAACATCATAAAGATTAGATTAATCTTGGGTTCTGGTGGATATTTTAGAATAAGAGGTCAGTAAGACAGGCCATGACAATTCTGTGTTACTCTTCAAGAACTTCACTATTTAGTAGTTAAAACAGAGTTCTCGGCTTTCAGTATCTTGTTGCTTTTTTGTCTGATTTAAAACCACCAAACAAGTTTCGATCTGGAACAGTTAGATTTCAGGATTGTATGATTATATCAGTAACTTCTAGTGATTTCTCAATAGATTATCTTCAAGTTAAAGAGTATACTATACTCTTAACCTTTTGTTTTTTGGTTGCAACAACTTTCCAGGAAAATGGGAGCGGAGCAAGTATGTTGGGGTGTCTCTGGTTGGAAAAACATTAGCAGTAATGGGATTTGGAAAAGTTGGGTCTGAAGTGGCGAGGCGTGCCAAAGGGTTGGGGATGCATGTGATTGCACACGATCCATACACTCCAGCAGACAGGGCTCGGGCTGTGGGAGTAGATTTGGTCTCCTTTGACCAGGCCATCTCTACTGCAGATTTCATCTCTCTGCACATGCCACTCACTCCCACCACTAACAAAGTTTTCAATGAGGAAACTTTCTCAAAGATGAAGAAGGGTGTGCGCCTCATCAATGTTGCCAGGGGTGGAGTTATTGACGAGGATGCTCTAGTCAAGGCCCTGGACAGTGGAATCGTTGCCCAGGTATATATATACATGAACATATTGAGGTTTCTTAGAACCAAGTTTATGCTTGCTCATGTTCAGTTTGATGAAGCTGATTGATTGATTGATGTTGTGATACAGGCAGCTCTTGATGTCTTCACTCAAGAGCCACCGTCAAAGGACAACAAGTTGGTGCTGCATGAGAATGTCATTGCCACGCCTCATCTTGGAGCTAGCACTAAGGAAGCACAGGTCTTATTTTCTTTCTTACCACATGTATATTGCAAGATCCATACATTTTGCTCTCAGTCTCTTCTTTTTCTTAGACTGCCTTTATTCATCAATTACAGGAAGGCGTGGCCATTGAGATAGCAGAAGCTGTGGTCGGGGCTTTACAAGGGGAGCTTTCATCAACTGCTGTGAATGCTCCCATGGTTGCTCCTGAGGTAAGAGATGCACTCTGTGATCATTTAATCCTACAATTCAAATGAATCTTCATTCTCGTAAGTGAAAACTTAAAGCATGTGCTACCAAAGCTTATTTCTCCAACTGGTGAAGAAGTTGAACTTATGTCTTGATTCGGGTTCATGTCAGTTGTACCTTAATCCTTATTCATTTCTTCCCGACTTTTGTTGGGCTTCTCTCTATTCAATCCTGATTGATACATCAATCTTCAAAAATTCTTTGAAATAAAAAAAATAAAAAGGGTTGATTGCCAAAAGTTACCCTTATGTATTGTCCACTTAGGAGAAACTACATTATGTATTGTCCACACTTTTAAACTACACTACCTTTCGACCATGCTTTTAAAATACCCTTATGTATTGCCCACGTTCCTAATTTTAGCGGAATATTCCAAATTTTGTCAATAAACGAATGTGGTCAAAAGATAGTGTAGTTTAAAAGCATGGATAATACATAATGTATTTTCTCGCAAGTGAGCAGTACATTAGGGTAACTTTTGGAAATTAACCCAAATAAAAATGTTTGGTGTACCTTGTTTCTACATAAGCAAGGTCTTTGACACCAAATACTTTGATACACGTGATTTAGTCGATAAAAAAACTTAAGCATGTGTTGTGGCTCTGTATGTCCTTAGGTCATGTCAGAGTTGGCTCCTTATGTTATGCTAGCTGAGAAGCTGGGAAGGTTAGCAGTACAATTGGTTGCTGGAGGGAAGGGAATCAAATCTATAAAGGTGGTTTACGGGTCAGCCAGAGACCCAGACGATCTAGACACAAGGCTTCTCCGAGCCATGATCATAAAAGGCATCATCGAGCCCATTTCCGATTCACACATCAACCTGGTCAACGCAGACTACGTTGCCAAGCAAAAGGGCCTTCGCATCAGCGAAGAACGCGTAGCTGTGGACTCCTCTCCCGAGCTACCGATACAATCTATCCAAGTCAAGGTAGCAGAAGTGGGTTGCAAATTTGCAAGCGCTGTTTCGGATAGTGGAGAGGTAAGCATCGAGGGGAGGGTCAAGTATGGAAAGCCTCACCTGACTATGGTGGGGTCCTTTGCGGTAGATGTGAGCCTGGAGGGAAACCTTATCCTGTGCCGGCAAGTAGACCAGCCTGGCATGATCGGAGAGGTTGGGAACATACTTGCTGAGAACAATGTGAATGTGAGCTTTATGAGTGTAGGAAGGACTGCTAAGAGGAAACAAGCCATCATGGCCATTGGGGTCGATGAGGAACCGAACAAGGATAGTCTCAGGAGGATCGGGGAAGTTTCTGCCATCGAGGAGTTTGTGTTCCTCGATCTATAACAACGTTGTTGTTGTTGTTGTCTTCGATCGAGAAATAAAGCTGCTTGAAAGGTTATGTTTATGCTACAATGTTTAGTAAGTGTGTGTTTCTTGTTATACATTGTGTCTTAGTGGTGTTTGTAACTTCTAGCTTTTGTTGGTGTAGGAGATAAAAGAGTGTGGAGTGATGTTATATGTGCTTGGCTTGTCTTAGGATTTCGGAGCTGAGCAAGGTTGTTGTGTCAGTGTGTTTGTAACTTGAATGCCCAAATTCAATATGGAGCATATAGGTTTTGTTGAGAATTTGTTTTCTTACTAAATAAGTTACTAGAACGGTCGTGTTTACGAGGTATAAAATTTTGATATCATATTAAAGAATGGACGGCGAATCATCAAAAAAGCAGTAACTTGGTATTGTGGGCGTTTCTCTCTCCTGCTCACTGCAAGTTTCATTGTCTAGTTGAAGTGTCCGCCTTCCTGTTTCCCACACAACACATGACTTTTCCCTCTCAATTCGTCGGGTTAGCATCGTGAGAGGCTAGATGGATCGATCAGTAAATCAAGAGCTAATTACCTTCAATAGGCGAATCTGCTCTAAGTGAGAAAGAGTTTGATGCTCTTTCTTGTGCACTGATCAGATTACGAGTAATTTTACGTATATCCTCCAGTGATCCAGTATCTAGTTTGTATAAAAGGTGAACATGCAAATCAAACTTAACATTAAATTTGATATCATATTAAAACTCGACTTACTTTAAAATTCCAATAATAATTTTGTCTCAAATATTCATAAGATTATAAATTCATTCATATCTTTCTAATATAAGACATAAATTATAATTTAAAGCTTGACATAAGAATGTCGAGTCAATTATACTGTCATATACCTTGGTCGAGTCCTTGTATGGCAGATGAAAGAATTAATATTTTTCAACCAACCATATAAGTAATTCGACCAGCCTTGCACAATAACTTAACACAAATTTGAAAGTTGAAGGACATAAAAGACCCTACATATTGATGAGCTCGAATACAGTACCTTCATAAAAAATTAAAAGGCGCATCAGAAAAATGAAAAGCTAAATTTACAACATTGCCCATAGTGGCATAGAGATAGATCTGGCCTTGAGTGATATTAGCTTTAACATATGGGTTCAAAGAAGAAAAAGGCATTTTACGGGGTAACAACGGATAAAACATATGCTTCAAGGTCTTAAACCGAATTAACTATGAGTACGGGGACTAAGAAATAAACCATACAAAGCTGTTTCGCGAACTAAATTTGGCACCAAATCAAATCCTCTGTTGAGTGTTCAATTCGGATCTTCTTCTCCCGAATTAGGGTTTTGGTTCTGTGAACTCAAGCAAATCGCAGAGAACATGGCAGGTGCTGGGATGCACCCGTACCACCACCAGCAATGGCCACCTGGTACGGCTGCTCCGCCTCCTCCTGCCGCCGCGGTTACTCCTCCTCACCTCCTCGGCGACAACGGTAATCGTCCTCCAGGCGACGAGGTACTCCCTTCGATCTCACTTATTTGATTCTGAATTTGAATCCAGAATTGTTTGATAATCGGTTTGATCTGGTTATGTGCGTAATGTAGTTAGGATTGTAACTGATATTGGTAATTTAGGCATGTAGAGATCAGTTTATGCTGTACCTTTTTTGTGATAAGATTTTGGGAACCTGAGGGGATGATGATTTTGTGGAATTTAGGTTCGGACCATCTTCATAACTGGTCTTCCTGAGGATGTGAAGGAGAGGGAGCTACAGAATCTGTTGAGATGGTTACCTGGATACGAGGCCTCCCAGGTGAACTTGAAAGGAGAGAAGCCATTGGGTTTTGCTCTCTTCTCCACTCCTCCGCTGGCTATTGCAGCCAGAGATGCTCTTCAGGTTGATCTTCAAATCCAGTGAATGCGTTTTTTTTATCTGTAGTATTGTTATTTTGTGTTATTGAATTGTTAAAGTGTGTTCTTCTTGCTTGTAGGGCATGATTTTTGATTCAGAGTCAAACGCAGTGTTGCACACGGAGATGGCTAAGAAAAATCTTTTTGTCAAAAGAGGTGTGTGCTTCTCCTGTTGGTTTTTGTGGACTTTACATTGGACAATTATGTAATTTTGTTGTTACATTTTTACACTGAAATGTGGGGATTATATTGATCTCTACTTTAATACTCCCGGTTATGCTAATAGTGTTAGTTGACCTGTAGGAATAGTTGTGGATTCAAGTGCTTATGATCAGAGCAAACGCTTACGAACTGGCGGTGACTATACACAAACAGGCTATGCAAGTCCATCACCTTTTCACCCTCCTCCTCCTCCACCTGTTTGGGCACCACATGGGTAAGGCATTGTTTTTGCTGTCATGCAAGGCTCGGTATAGCATTTAGTTTCTTATATACTTGTTTGTCTTAGTCTAATTTTTAAGCATTGGCTGGTACTGTCTGCTAGATATATGGCGCCACCACCTCCTCCATTTGATCCATATGGAGGATACCATGTTCCTCCAGTACAAATGTCTGCTCCTGCTGTTGTGTCAGCACCAAGCAGTTATGTTCCAGTTCAGGTAATGGCATATTTTCTTCACACCCTTTTGTTTTGTCGTGTGTTCTTGGATGTGGGTGCTCGGGCTACTGTTTGCATTCTTGTGGAACAGTTTGGCTGAGGTAAGGTTCATAGTTCACGCTGTTTGTAGGATACATGACTGACTTTGCAGGCGTTCTTTGCAAGTAAACCCAACTAACTGCTTAACGGGAGCGTGTTTATTTCAACTTCCATCTTATTTTTGTATAATGGCATTGTTAATATGGTAGTTAAGCTCCTTCTCGAAGTATGAGTATCTTTCTTTATGTAGGCATTTTTAATATTTTCCTCTGAACCACATCTTCTAAGTATGGACTGTATACGAGAGCAATGTAGTAGATAGCTACGTTTGATATTTTCATGTTTCTTATTCCTTTCCTTGTAGAACACAAAAGACAACCCTCCATGCAATACCCTATTTATTGGCAATCTTGGAGAAAACATAAATGAAGAGGAGTTGAGGGGCCTTTTCAGTGTGTATGAATCTCTCATACCTAGTTATGTTATTGTCTGTTTTTTTTGTATATCCCAGGCAAGATGCCTACCAAGCAATTGTTTGTAATTTCGAAATCATCCATCATGCAGACAACCTGGGTTCAGGCAAATGAAAGTCTTGAGGCAAGAAAGGCATACAGTTTGTTTCATTGAATTTGAAGTAAGTTAACATTTATTTACTGCACATAACACCACCTAAAGTTTTCTAATACTTTCTTCGAATTATATTCGGGTCAGGTGTATATTTCTAATTTACAATGTGTTGTGGTTGCATTAAATCTCATGTAGGATGTGAACAGTGCCACGAATGTTCACCGTAGTTTGCAGGGGGCTGTTATACCCAGTTCTGGTTCTGTTGGCATGCGGATACAATATCCTTTTGGTGTTTATCTTCAAATCAATGCCTTTCTTTATTTGTCCTGTTATTTCTCTTGTTATTTTGTTCAACCATACCTTGTTATTCTTCGGGACTGCATATGGAAGCATGAGTTTTGAAGTAATCTAATGCATGTCGTGTAAGTTTGAATAGGCCACACCTAGGTGACCTGTAATGCCTTGAGTCACAATGCTGTGTCATTAATATGATGGTTTTCAAGTTATGAATCAGGATGGATTCGCCTTTTGGTTTCGATATTCTCAAGGCAATTTTATGGTTCCTTTTAACTTGTTTAGATGTGATATTAAGTCAAGGTGTTCATAATCATTTGTGCTTGTTTACCCTTCTATGCCTCCTTTTAAAGTTTTAAATTATTTGTCATCGCGGTTCTTTACTGTTCAAGTGTAGCATACATATGTTTCTTCTTTTTCTTTTAACTAAATGTCCAGACAGTTAGTTAATACAGGCATGTAATATTTTGTTACTGCATTACCTCCAACCATGAATATGTTTTTTCTTAACATTTGAATACATATTCGAAGAACCCATATGGGAGAAGGAAGGACGGCAGCTACGGGGGTGCTGCCTCTGGTACCAATGGAGCTCCACCATCCATGGCTTACCAGTAGCTTGAAGGGGGGGTGTACTCTGTTCTTTATGGTCGGACAAACACTACATGATATGATGCATCTTGCAGCTGTTACATGCATCCATTTCATCATCCAGTCATCAGCATTTGGCATGCCATCATTGTATTAATTTATCATCAACATACCCTTTCGGCATGTCATCCTTGTATTAACTTTTTTCAAGACATGCATGTGTTAGCATTTAGCAACATGTTAATGTGCCTGAAAGCTTGATTAGGGTATCAGAATTTGTTCCATTTGTAGGGAAATAGTGCATTGGATCTGTGCTTTTTCACTTTTTCATCTCATATAACATTGCTACATTAGGAATCATCATTTGAATAGACATCTTGTTACATTACTTCATATCGGCATGTCACGAGGAAGTGATATTGAATTTCTGTCACATGGCATGACATGAGTTACTTGGATATGTCCTCCATCACCATATTTGAATTTATCTTGATTGTTCGCACCATTTTTGTTCCACGCCCTCTTTACCTTATTATTTTTGTCTAAATTTGATCACTCGTCTTTCCACTGGTTTAGCAAACAGTCAAAATTATGATTCACATAGGCACCTTGCTAGCGAGTATTCTCATGTTAGACCCATTCGCATTCCATGTCATGAGAAGAATTATCTGAATATCTATTTACCATAGATATTCCTCATGTTTACTTTTACCGTATTCATGTACACTGAATCAAGCAGTCATCTATATTGATTGAGCAGAGAACTGATGGTGGTGGTTTGACATTCTGGCTTTCTTGAAGGTCAGAAGAATGGAAGGGAAATTGTTTGTTTTTCTGGTTTCGTGTACAGGATTGTCGTTCCAAAATGATCCCGACTCCTATTTGTATGTTGACGGTGTCTGGAGAGGAGTTTCAAGTGTTGAAGTGGTATTGCTATCAAGATCAGTCCACAGAAGGTATAATGTGACTGTCATTGGGGATGTTCTCTTCTGTTGGGCCAATAATTGACACTTAGTTAATGTATGAATCGGTTATAATATCTTTATATTAAAAAGATATCCACAATTTACTTAATAAAACATTTAGTTGTTAATATAGAGTAACATATTGGATTATTGTTTGTGGAGTTCACATATCAGGTTATTTTTAATCGGATTAAAATACCACATTGAATAATTAGAGCATCCATGATGCAAATCGCCTCAGACTGACGTATCTCCCAATGCACCAATCGATGCATCAAGCCCCCCACCGTGTTATTAGCACAATGCAAGTCAACTAGGGGTAAATAGCCACATGACATATGATAAGACGCCAAAAGGCGGCAAATTGAGTTCATCGACGAACTAAGCGAGATAACAAAGGTTTTTCTCCAGAAGAACATCACCGAAAATAGTCAAAAACCACGTTTTTGTCTATTCTCCCGCATTATATGTCCTCTTAGAGTTACAGTAAGCTGTCCTACAGAATAATCTCGTAATTTGCACAGTTCTGATTATCGCTTCCTCGAGACTCCTCCCCGACATATAATCCATGGCGTAATAGTTGCAGATGAGTGTGAAAGGAAAAACTGAACGAGTCTAAAATTTCCAAATCAAACAGAAAAAAATCGTAGGCTGTGTAGTTTGATAACTAGGAGAGCAGACTTCAAAGACAGACTACTATCGTATTATGGACACTGATATATCAGACAGTTTAGAATTAAATATACAATCGAGACCACAACTCATCAACTATATGTGCAGAGAAGCCCCAAAGCATGGAATGTCATTCTTATATGTTTCAAAGATCAATTAAAAACCTGACATCCCCTCAGGTAATCCAAAAAATAGCAAGAGAAGACTATATAGTCCAGTCTAATAGTGCCAATTCCATTATTACACGCGAAACTCGAAATTTGTCTAACAGGAACGGGTGTTACATATCGAATACGCAAACACAAGTAAAATTCAACAGACCCTCACTTCCCTCTCACTCGGTCATTTGAGAGCTGCTGGTGCATCGGTCCGTAGAACTGAAAAGCAAGCAATTAAAATATGATCATCAAAAACAACAAAAATCAAGTATAAGCTTCATATGAAATATGGATCACAGTGAATCTTTACATTGCATAATATAACAACAAAAATTTGTGTAAGAATAAGCAAACCCCAGTTGTGCCACTAGTTATATATGTCAATCATTATAAGTTCAGTCATTCGGTAAAATTCATATAATGATCACAAAGTTGCATCAACATTAGATAATAACAAGAAAAGGGGCATACAAGTAGCATCTGTCTAAATATCAAATGGGAAAACACATCCAAAAAGCATAATGAAAACAAGAAAATGGGCATATATAAGTAGAAACTATGTCAAATTCAAATGGGAAAACCTATCTTATAGCCCCAACCTGCTCATTAGTCATCAGTATAGCGACATCTAGGAACTTCGGCTAGTTTTGTTTAAAGTTAACCATTTTGGCTAGTTTTGTTCGAAGTCACGGAGAGCGTTAATCAGCCTCATGGACATCTTAAGGGTAGCAAGTCAATTTCTATCATTATACAATAGCAAGCAGATATAGCCATAATGCATATCATGTACCACAATAACTCTACAACACAGTTGAAGTGTTTGGCCAATTACATGTTCATAGGGTACGCAGGCAGTTCAGGGATGTACTACGGGAAATGATTTGAAATTTGTTTTCAAGTGATGGCATGATGAGTTTGATGGGGAAGCATCCAAAGCGCATAAAACCAAATGTAATTAGAATATATCCCTTGTACATGACATAGCAACACGTTATTCTAAACTGCAATCAAATCCTGTATCTACCAAAAAATTGATCGCCATCATAATTAATCAAACACAACAACATCTACAGCCAATAAACCCATATCCAATAGTGTTTTAAGTATTCACTTTCAAATTCAAGGATCAGAACCAAACAGTTAAACATTGAATATCCTGTTATTTTTACGCAATCAAAAGAAAAATGATGAATCCTAATTAGCAATAGGTGGTCAACTATTTTCCTATAACATGAAATATCATATATGCACTAATATCTATAATAGCTTTCACAACATTTCTAAGCAACACAAAATATATATATATATATATATATGACAAATGTAAAACAAACATGCCAGACTCAATCAGTGACCCAATGATATCCAGCTAGAATACTGGATAGCAAACTATTTTTATCCAATCCTAGGAATTAAACCAGAAACAATCAAGCATAATTAGCCATAGATGGTCAACTATTTTCCTAGAACCTGAAATGAAATATCATATTAACAATTATATCCATAATAGTTTCCATAAAGTTTTAAAGCACCCAAACAGCTTTAGATGACAAATGTACAATAAACAACACGCCAGATTGAACTAGAAAACACCCGAAATTACAGTCAATCAGTAACCCAAAGATATCCTGCTTGAATATGGAATATCAAGCTATTTTTATGTAATCTAAACCAGAAACAATTAATCCTAATTAGCCATTCATGCTCAAAGCTGAGATATCACATCGATTACTAGTCATATCTCGTTATCAATCATAATTCACATCTCAAACAGCTTTCACAACGTTTCAAAGCATCCAAACAGAATTCAGATCGCAAATCTAATACAAACGACATGCTAGATTCAGATTCCACCACTGGATACCCTAAATCACGGTCAATCAGTCAACCAGGAGATACAAAAACAGATCTAAGAATCAGGAAAAACATACTGGGCTTCTCGGGGACACCATCGGTCCATTTGGAGATGGAGAAATGGACCTTCTCACGGGTGAGGACCTCACTCCTGAGAGGATCCTTGAGGCATTTCCTCACCATATCGGCGCATATGTTCGAATAGGAGACGTATGTCATTCCCGCGGCTCTCCAGAAGGGCGCTGCTGCGTTCGACGCCATTGATGCTCTTCTTCTCCTTCTTCGGCTCTCTGTGTCTCTCTCTCTCTCTTCCTCTCTGTTTCACGCTCGAAATCGATGACTGATGAAATGAGCCCTAAGAAAGACTTTTAAGGAGAGATAAACGGGCCGGATTGTATAATGGGCCGGGCTTGAATCCATAAGGCCCTAATCTTGTCTATGTAGACTTTGACCTGCGGGTACAGTTTACTTCAGCAATGCGCGAAGTACTGGATTAAAGCTCTTATCATCTTCATCATCGTAACATGTACTCAGCTGATTTTCAAGTCGCTCAATCTCCAATCTCCATCCCTTCCCTTCTCTTCCCCAAATTCTCTCTCAACTCGTGGTTGATTTCCGAAAGAAGAAAAAAATCTAATTGATCCGGAAATTTCCTGAAATCGTGAACATGCTCGGCCTTCAGACCCAATCGGTCGCGACCCATTTGACTTCTCCGTCTCTCGCTTTCTCAATACCCATCGCCAAAACCCGATCCTCTCCTCCGAGACTGAACCCATTTCGTCGATCTTCTCCGAGATGCTCGATTTCCGTGGTGTCGGAGCCGCCGGGCGCGCGAGCTGTTGAGGGTAACAAGCCGTTTCCGGCTGAGGTGTCGAGGACAATCATGGAGTTGTCTTCTGTGGGCACTCTCTCTACGTTGACCGAAGAAGGTTGGCCGCTCGGCGTCGGCATTCGATTCGCCGTTGATCCGGAAGGCACGCCGGTCTTGTGCTTGAATGCTTCCAATGGCCAGTTCGCCATCGACCGGAGGTCCAGCCTCCACGTTGAGGTGCTGATTTTTGCCCTTTTTAGTTGATTTTGTGGTTTAGTTTTGAAATCTGAAATGTCATTGAGTATTGTTCTTACAGTTGGAACAGAGTGGGTTGCGCACACCTCAGTGTACAATCCAAGGAAACCTTGAGAAACCAGAAGATAGAATGACTTTGAAGGTAATGGATTTGATTTAAGCTCTTGGTTTTTATGAGTTGTCTGAGATTGATTTCTGAACTTTTAGTCTCAAATGTTGCACCATGGTTAATGTGGGTAGGAGCATAGAAGAGAGTTTAGACTAATCTTAGTACAAGAGGTAAATTATTAAGTTGGGACGATTTCAATTGGCGAAAAGAGTGGTATTTGGAACCTTGGGGGCGAAGGATTCTTCGCCGGCCAGCTCACCCACCTTGTGGCCACTAGTCACGCGACACGTGGCTATTTGTCCGGATTCATTTGGCTTGATCGTCACCAGCATTGTGGGATGATCGTCTGATGCGTTGTAACGATAACAGTGTTTTTTGTTACGAAAATATTTATTGTTTGTTGATAAGTGTTCACAAGCCATTGTCACTGTCTTGTGGATTTAGTCAATCCATATGAACATAGATTTATAATCCATTGGCTCTGGCTGTTCCAAGAAATTCTGATGGCGCCTTATCATGTATCTATGCTAGTGTAGTGTCTGATAATCATGCTCAACGTTTCTTGTGGAAACATAACTTGAACGTCGAACTTCTAGCTTAAGTTGGTAGAGTTAAGCTGCTTCAGAATCAGCTTAGGAATGCCTGAGCAGTTCTTGGTTCTACTGCACATGACTTTCTACATGAGCATAGATTTTTTTTAAAGCACAAAAGTGGGAAAATCCTACTCTAGCCTAATCTAACCTTCACCCTCCCGAGGAGATGTGCGTACTGGGGTTCAAACCTCTGACCTCAAGGAGGTAAGAGAGCTCTTTGCCACCAAGCCAACCCCAGTAGGCTACTTTAATATATGATATGTGCTTGTGAGGTTGCTTAAGTATCATGGTAAGGCTCAAGTTCAATCTTCTTTTATAACGGGATGTTGAATACATTTTCTCCAGCGGCTTAATTCTGTATGGGAAAAGAGGTTTGGAAGTGAAGTAGACGAAGACCATATATATATTGTTGCACTAGATAAGGTGCTTCAGATGGAAGACTTCATGGAGGTAAAATTGATTTCTTTTTTCAGTCTCTCTCTCTCTCTCATCTAACATGTAACTTTTTGTTTGGATGTATCGTGGAACATTTCAGGGTGGGGTGTGGGTAAATTCATCGGATTATAGGCTTGCTAGCCCTGATCCACTCAGAGACTGTGCTGAAAAGCTTGTCAGTGAGATTAACACCAATAACATGGAAGATGTACTTCGCTTTTGCAACATTTATGTCGATTTGGATTTCCAGGTATGCTCGCTTCTCTGTAAAGTTCAAATTTTTATCTGAATGAACATCGTATACTGTTGCAGATACACATGACAAATAATTCATCATACAGTCTTTGTACCATACTGTACAACTATGTCTTTAGGTGACTTATTAGATAAATCTTAAATGTGTACGAAGTTTTTGTTGGGTTACCTGTGCCATGGATTTTCTTGTAAACCTGTATTTTCTAAGAAAATATGATCCTGTCGTAGGGATAACCTCACGAAAGTACTTATAAATTTTCTCCGCCAACTACAGTAAACTTTCAAAATTTCCCACTGTACTCTATTTTGGAAATAAATGACAGGTAAATTTTGACAGGGTTTCCTTGATTGATGCGAGGGTATTTTTGTCATTTATTACCAAAACAGAGTGAAGTGAGAAATTCTGAAGTCTAGTATAGTTGGGTGAGAATGTAAAAGTCGGTGTAGTTATGTGAGAAATGTGACGGTGAGATTATTCTTTTATTTTACATTGCTTACATGTTAGGGGCAATGACCCGGAATTCTCATACAAAGAGTTTCCTATTGGCTTTGTAGGTCTCAGAAGCAAAGATGATATGGGTTGATCGGTTAGGGTTTGACATGCGGATATGCTCTCCTGGGAACGGTGTGTTCGAAGCAAGAATTCCTTTCCCCAGGGAAGTCACAAACGAGAAGGGGGCGAAGTCGTCTTTTAACTGTATGTCCCAACTTGCATGGGAGGTGGAAAAAAATTACCTTGTCCCTGATTTTGAAAAGGTGACACAATTGAAGCAGATAGCTTAGGGATGATGAATGTAACGAATGCCTTTTTTTCTTAGTCTGAGGACATTTTTGTGTTTTATTTGAAGTTTTGGCCACAATGAAGTTAGAGTATGTTTAAACCACTCTCAATTGTAGGGGAGTTGGTATAAATTTCTATTCTTTTGTACCCCAAATGGACCAAACCTTTGCCATAATAAGATAATGGGATAATTGCAAAGAAGCACCCTGAGGTATTCACTTGTTGCAAGTTACAGCTCTCTTTGATAATTACAGGAAAAAAAAGGTGGAATGAATTTGTTTTTTTGCTTCACTTTGTATAAACTTGTTTCAAAATGACTAATTTTATACTTTTGAGGAATAAATAAGTAAAAAAAAATCCAAAAAATTTCAGTTCTTAATTTTCCTTGTCCTTCTCTTTGTCCGTCCAATAAAGAAAAAAATTAATACAGATGAAAAGTATGGATTTTTGTTTTTTTTTACTTCAAGGGTAAAATCGTTATTTGTAAATCATCAAAGAAAAAAACTACAACTTTTTGGAGGTATTTTTTGCAACTATCCCTAAGATAATTGTTTGCAGAGATATAGTTTTTTTATATAAAAAAACCTCTGCTTTATTCAACAACATTTACCTATCAGATCACAGTCACACAACAATACTGATACAGAAGCCTTGACAATTTGACATATTAGCATTGTCAATAGCATAACTCTAACTAGGATTATTCTACATGATTACACAGATCATACCGGTTCGAGTTCTGTCCTGTCCTCAGAAGAACATCAAAGATCCTTTCTTCAGACACTATAATCTTACTTATGAATACATATATATACTTCTTTGATCAACCTGAAATGCATCAAAAGACTGTCTAGGTTATGATCTGTTGAGTTTAACAAAACACAAATTAAGCACTAATGGCTAGCAGTTTCAGATAAAGCATAAGAGCGTGGCAATTAGCCCAGGCGAATTCAATAGATTCACCCAGTCTCCCACAATGGTATTAGTCCAATGCAGAGCAAATTAGGGACAAATAGCCAAGTATCGAGTGGTAAGTGACCGCAGATTCGCCCATACTCCGACAGTTGGTGTTAGCACAACCCAAGCAAATTGAGGACTAATAGCCACGTGTTGTGTGGCAAGTGGTCACAAGGTGGGCGAGTCCCCGCCTCCCACAATGGTACTAGACTGAAGCAGGGTGAATTGGGGACGAATAGCCACGGGTTGCGTGGCAAGTGGCCACAAGGTGAGCGAATTGAGAAGAGTTGCCAAAAAAGCCATCTTTTCTCCGATTCGCCCCCTGAATTAGCCTGCATTGCAGATGCTCTGTCCAATGATTTGAAGACAAAGAACGTACCTAACCATTTTTGTGTTCACCTTCCAAATCAGTGGCAATGCCAGGTTCAGCTCTCAGGGACGAGCTGTGAGTCTCATCTCTTTCACTACTCAGTCTATTGACGAACAGTTTGGCAATCTGCAACTGAGTTTGTGCAATGATCTCAGTCCTCCTAACCTCCAATTCTGCTCTCCTAACCTCAGCCTCTGATCTCAAGCGCTCTGATTCCTTATACATTTCTATCCTCCCTTGCTCAATCCTCATCATCGAATGAGCTAAGAACTTAAAACTCTCTCCCACACCACTCCCAAATCTCTGTCTCTTAAACCCATTTAAGCTCCTCAATTCGATTCCCGTTCTTCGTTTTGGTTCACTAGGCTCACTGTTAGACCCTTCATCACAATCTTCAATTCCGTTATCACCAACATGATTCTGATCCACCATTTTCTGATTCTTCTTCTCCAACCCATCATCACAATCTTCAATTCCATTATCACCAACATGATTCTGATCCACCATTTTCTGATTCTTCTTCTCCAACCCATCATTAGCAATGGCAATAGCTATAGCATCATCATCAACAAGGACCTTGGGTTGAGGGCTAATTGTACCTTTCAGCAAGCTACCCATTCTATCGAAGAAGCGCCATGGAGAAGCTGAAGCTACCGATGACGACGACTCCATACGGTACCGTTTCTTCAAGGACTCGATCTTGTTCTTACACTGGGTCGCGGACTTGGCGGCGCCGCCGTGGGCGGAGACTCGGCTGGCGATCTCGTCCCAATCGTTGGCTTTGAGCTTGGCCCGATTGCGAAGCACCCATTTCGATTCGTACTCGTCTAGCAAGCACATGACCCCTCCTTCGCCCCACTCGTCCCTCTTGGTCTTTTCCGCCGGAGCAGCTCCCGATTTCATCGCCTCTAGGGTTCCGGTGAACGATTCGTCGGTTGCAGTTTCTGTGCTCCGGTGATCGCTCTGCGAGTCGAGAGAGAGATTCGGGTTCAGGGGGTAAGAGTGGAGGGAACCCAGAAAGGGAATGGCGTCGGGAGCGAAGATTTTTCAGCAGAAAGTGGAGTGATCGGAGCTCGTCGGCGAAGATGATGAAGCAGGAAAAAGGTACAGAGAGAGTGAGCACTGAACCAATGGTGGCAATAGTAGCGTTGTAACGAAGAGCGGACCAATCCAACGGTCACCATCACTCCATAATGGTTGGTGGGACTTGGTGGATTGTATTCTACATGTCCTTTTCAATAGCTTTGTTGAGTGGGATGAAAATGAATAGATTTTAGGGAAAATATTATATTGGTACATTTAATTATACGTTTTTAACACATTGGTACCCTTAACTAATTTAATCACTAAAAAGGTACCTTAAGTTTCCAATCAGTAACACTTTAGTGTTTTCCGTCCATTTTTGGACGGAAAATGATCATGTGCAATGCACATGACCTTAAACTTTCAAAAAATGACAAAAATACCCCTCTAAGTTCAAACCATAATTATTCTTTTACCTTATTTCTTCTACGCAACCTTCATCTCCCCCATTTTATTTCATACATACGCCTCCTTCATTTTGTTTCTCCTTCATTCTGTTTCTTCCCCAGCCTTCATCTCCACCACCATGATCATTTTCCGTCCAAAAATGGACGGAAAACACTAAAGTGTTACTGATTGGAAACTTAAGGTACCTTTTTAGTGATTAAATTAGTTAAGGGTACCAATGTGTTAAAAACGTATAGTAAAGGGTACCAATATGATATTTTCCCTAGATTATAATGTTTGGGATGATTGGAAATATTTTCTTGTGAATTAGGTTGATGTTGATGAATTATTATGCAAAAATATACACATAATAAGGGTTTTAAATTGTAAAATAAGTATATATATATAAATTATAAATTGCAAACTCCAAAACAATCTTTCATTTTAAAGTTTGTCAGCTTAAAAAAAGGCCATCAAAAGGCGATTATAGACACAACAGTTAGGGTTTCCTAGTCGCACGGGGATTTTTGAGTTTTGTCGGCGAGTCTGCTCTTTCCTCTCCGTCTCTCGGCTCCACTAGTTTTCCTCCTGAATCGATACCTCTGAATCGATATCTGCTGGTAAGTCACTTCTGATACTTGCGATCTCTCGTTACTAAGCATCATCCATTAGGGTTTGGGTGTTTGGTTGATTGCTATAGTTTGGCCCGGAGGTTGGAACTATGGCAGCAATCCTTGCGTGGAATTGTTGGGGCTTGGGAATTGATCATAATCGACGTCAGTTGAAGGAACTAGTGGGACGATTAAGACCAGACGTGGTCTTCCTATCGGAAACACACCACGTGGGAAACCGAAAGTCACGATCCCGATTAGCGATTCTCCGTCTCAATTTGGGGTTTCACGGTGGTATGGGACTTCCCGGCGATGGTAACAAAAGAGGCATGATGATATTATGGTCTGATCAGTGTATGGTTGTGGTCTTGGATATACAACAAACACACATCGATGTCAAAATATCGATTGAGAATGATTGGAGCTTCCAATTTACAAGCATTTACAGGGAACCGACAACGAGTCAACGTCACCTTACATGGAATCAGCTAAGAGAATTGGCTTGGGTACAAGCTCCGACTGAATCGATCCTCATGGGGGATTTTAGCGGTATTCTGTATCCGGTAGAGAAAAAAGGCGGTCGGTCGTATAACTTGGCCCTAATTCAGGACTTTCAAAATTCCGTTTCCGACATTGGTCTTAAGGACGTGCCTCTCATCGGATACCAGTACACTTGGGAAGAGGGTCGAGACCCTGTTGATCGGCTTGAGGTGCGGTTGGATATGGATTTCCTCTCCTAGGGAGCCCAAAAAAAGTTCAGAAAAGAAACCCTCCATAATATAGGGTACACGACGTTTGACCATATGACAATCTTGTTGAAACTCAACGCAGATATGGACAAACCTCCCAAAAGACATTTCAGATTTGAGAATAGTTGGACCGAACACCCTGAATGTGGGATACTGATCTAGAACGAATGGGGACGACCGGGCAACTGTCATGTCAAACACCATATTTCGGATATAGGGGCATCCCTTGACTCATGAGGCAATCGATTTTTTAGGAGAACATCAAACTGATTCGAAAATACCAGAGACAGCTCCGGGATCTTAATGGGAGGCGAGACCAACAGGGTATCTGCCACAGACTAGCGGTCCAAAAATTGTATAATAGGGTCTTATCCAAGAAAGATACCTTCTAAAGACAACGAGCTAAGTAGGAATGGCTGGCGGAGGGTAACCGAAATACGAGGTACTTCTAGAGAATGGAAAAAAAGAGGCAATGGAGAAACAGAGTCCAAACCTTGGAAAATGAGAACGAGGAAGAGGTCGGATGGGAGACGGGTATGCAGGTCGTCCTATTGACATATTTCCGGAAAATATTCACAATAGGATCTGACAACATTGATGAACTACCCATGCAAATTCCCACCCTGATAATGGATGCACAGAATATGGCCCTCACAGAGTCAATATCAGCTGTAGAGGTACATACAGTGGTGTTCCAAATGGGGCCGAATAAGTCTCTAAGGCCGGATGAGTTAAACCCAAAAAAATTTCAACATTACTAGGACACTCTGAAGTAGGAAGTCATAGATTTTGTTCGATTTGTGGTCGTCACATGACACGTTGACATAGATATTAATGGAACCACATTAGTCATGATCCCCAAGACACATACGGCTCGAAAGATAATTGATATCCGGCCTATAGCCCTCTGTAATGTTATTTTCAGGATTTTGTCCAAGGTCCTAGCTAATCGTCTGGAGCCTATGTTGGAACCGATCATTTCCACCAACCAAGGGGCCTTTGTACCAGGCTGGGCCATTCAGGACGACATTTTCATCTCGTATGAGGTAATCCACGCCTTACGTCACAAAACTCGCGGAATAAATGACTTTATGGCCCTAAAACTCGATATGAGTAAGGCATACGACCGAGTAAAGTGGCCATTTATACTAGCCATGATGGGGGGGGGGGGGGGGGTTGGTTTCGGGTCTGCATGGAGGGCATTGGTATCGGTATGCATGCAGTCCATACAATACACGATCAACTCGGGAGGAAAGCACACGTCCTCCTTCACGACAGGCCGAGGTATTCGTTAGGGTGACCCTCTTTCTCCATATCTATTCTTATAATGTATGTAGGGCCTATCCCGTATGCTAGTACATGTAGAACGTGCAGGTACCATTCATGGGGTGTCCGTTGCCAGAGGTGCTCCCGTGGTTTCATATATATTTTTTACAAGCGATTGTTATATCTTCTGCATAACTAATCGGCATTACCGGCTATCCTTACATCTTTTAGTGACATTTCAGGACATGTGATAAACAAGGCGAAGTCCTCTATATTTTTTTTAGCACAAAAACCCCTCATGGCGATCAGCTAGTTTGCTGTGCTACTCTAGGGATACATGAAATATCACAGGCCTCTAGGTATTTGGGAGTGCTGAATATGTTGGGAAGAAAGCGAGGACATAGCCTCCAATATATATATGTGATAGGCTCGTTGCAAAAATCGGGTCGTGGGATGGAAAAATGTTGTCAGTTGGGGGCAAGAAGGTAATAGTTAGATCCATCCTACATGCTTTATCTATTTATGCTATGAGTGTCTTTCTTTTTACCCAAGGATCAAGGAATCAAATACATGTGGCTTTAGCGCGATATTGATGGACAAGGACCCATCGTGCTACAGAACCAATAATATGGCAAGACTAGGCGAAACTATGCAAACCGAAAGAAGAAGGGGGAATGGGTTTCCGAGACATGGGAGATATGAAAACCTCCCTTCTCTCCAAAATGGGATGAAAGTTTATCTCGGATTCGACATGCTTGGTTGCATGGATTTTCTAGGTCATATATTTTCCAAAAGGTGATTTTCTTACAACAGATGGAGGTCGTAATCCGAGTAACCTTTGGACGGGTTTAAGGGCGACCCAACATATACTCTATCAAGGATTACATCGTACTATTGGGGATGGCCGAACCACGAGAGTAGAAGGGATACCTTGGCTCGGTCTCGGACCTTATACACAGTAGGGTGATAATTGGGATGTACCAAATAGTCAATCATATTTCCCCTCAGGAGTGGTACAGGATATTCTTCGGGTACCGGTACCTGATCCCAACCTACGTGACAGGTGGTACTGAGTTCATAATTCGAGAGGCATTTACACCTGCAAAGAGGGGTATCAGGCTCTATCTCGGGCCAACGGACGATGGGTCCCCACGGGAGGGGCCACGGTTTGGACAGGGTTGTGGGACTTGGACATCCAGCCCCGTATTCAGATTTTCCCATGGCGAGCTCTTTGTGGCACCCTTCAGGTGGCGGTAAATATTCGGAAAAAATATGTTCCAATTTTGGAGACTTGCCATGTCTGTTAGGATCATCGTGAGACCACTTCACATCTGTTATTACCCTGTAAGTTTGCACAGACAGTATTGGAGAAGTCACATCCCCAAGTTCCTATCCTCCCCCATCATAATTTAAAAACATGGCTGATCCTAGTTATGGAACTTTAGAATATGGATGCAAAGATCTGAATTGCAATGACTCTACGAGAAATTTGGAAGGCCCAAAATGGGGTGATTTGGGAAAATACTCAACAACCGCACACAGAGGAACCATCCGCCCAACTAAGGGGTGGTCGCAACAGTACAAAGCCACCTGCATAGTTGGTCGGTCGCACACAGAGGAACCATCCGCCCAACTAATCCAACCCCCACAGTGTGAAGGGATGTGCCCCACCGCCGACATAGTGGGTCACTATAAATGTATACGAGACGGTTTTTGCTGATACGACCCAACTGGGCTGGAGCTAGATATACAGATCGAACATAAGCTATGTAGTGGAAGCTTAGAATAGGATAATACATGGACAACTAGGAGCCGAATTTTCCGAAGCCACTACTGTCTTGAAAGCCCTACAGTGTACTTGTGCACATAGTAGGACGAAGGTTTTGATCCGAAGTGATACTCAATATGTGGTAAATCTAATTCTGAACTCCATTCCACTATCTTCTCATCTGGATCGGGTCATTGACTAATGTCGATCTATCTTATTATCTCTCGAGGATGTCAAACTCGATTATATCCCTAGGGCAGCGAACGAAGCAGCCCAATGGCTGATTCAGGAGGTCCGTTCTGTGTCTTTACAGCCGTAGTCCGGTTTTACTGTACTGGATGTACTTTTATGTATTCTACGACTCTTTAAATAAATGAGAATACATCTTTTTTTTAGATAAGCTCAAAAATGAGAATACGTAAAATAATTGCAAACTCGTATAATGTTAAAAATAATAATTATTGATGGTATTTGAAAACGTTTTTAATTCATCATAAGTTGGTACAATTATTCCTCAATTTTATTGCGATTCTGTCCAGAAAAAAATAAAAGTAATTTAGAAAGTAGCTTTATTGAAAAATATGATTGTAGCATGATCCTTCATTTCTAATGTTTTAGTTTAGATGAAGTTATGTTGTTACCTTAATGAGCTCTTGGTTGGGTACATAGAATACCTGGGTCGGTAAGTATAACACCACGGTCGGGTGAAATTCGGACAATCTTCATTAAGGTTAATCCGGGTTTACACTAACAATAGAATTTATTTCGCAAAAAATTTGAGAACCAAACTAGTATTCTCCTATATTTCAAAAGAAGACTATCACGCAAGTTACTCCCAAAAATAATTTGGTTCACATTCGATTGAATTTCTATAGTTAAATTTTGATCTTAAATTTGAGTCGGTTATTTCAATAAACCCGGTTTTCACTTTAAACATCAAATAAAACATACACACTCAAATATTAACAAAATCATTAATTTGTAACGAGATTAAACCGAGTATTTAACGATTCGAAACCCACGTGAACATATGTCCGTGTTGTGAAAAACACTACCCTGTCAACAAAGGATTCACGGCACGTAATTTTCAGAATTAAGACCAAACTGAGTAACCTCATACTTGTTATTACATGAACCTTGGTTCACTTCTCCTTTGACCTCCATGTCCTTCCAGATACGATGAATTGCTAATACTTGTCCGAGAATAGGCCTATACTTATTGTCTCCAAGCAGATATTTACAATAACGAGACTTACGATCTCGAGCTTCAAGTCCCAAAAATATATCACAAGCACCATTAACAAGACCTCTGATAAGACCCCTCGTGACCCTCCGGATCTCACCACAAGGCCCTCCACCAAAAAGCCAATTAAACTCCAACCTCAGCTCGTCCATTACCCCGAACATATCCAACAACTTCACGAGCTTGACTCGTTCGGGGATCGAGCTGCATCGAGCAACTCGATCTCCGAATAAAAGAATAGACAGAAATCCGAATTGGGAAACGATCTTCGCAAAGCAGAATGTCGGAATATATGGTGATTCATTATTGTTGAATACGAGTTTACAAAGCTCGAGCTCAGGTTCGAGCACGCGCTTCACGATTGACCTTAAATGTTCGATCCACTTATCGATGATGTGACTTTCTATCCTCTCTGATTCGTTGAAATAATCCAAACCAAGAGCGTGTAGCCTTTCTCTTACGTTCGACCCCCGAGATTGAACGAAAATGGAGACGCAATTCTCGACCTTACCGTTGACACTAAGTCTCTCGAGAATCGCTTGTAGCTCGTGAATCGACGGGGAAGAAGCTATGTCGTTGAGCAATCTGAAACGAGTTTCGAGCTCATAGAACGCGACGTCAAGACAACGACCAGGTAGGCGGGCACGGTTGTTAGTTGTTTGTAACATCCTTATAATCGTCAAGGACTCGTGCATGTTCGACCGACAGAAATCACCTGAAGGAGACTTTGTTTCCATGAGTTGGGTTATTTGCACAATAACTTCATTGGTTTTTTCTTTAAAATAAACAAATTTACATTTTTATCCTTAATAAAATCTCAACTGAAACAGTTTTATGCTCGATCGTCCTAAATCTTTGCCTAGCTAAATCTAGCCTGATCGGGATTTTATTGAGAGTAAAGCTGAAAACCCCTTTTAAAGAAAGATTATCTTACATAAAATTCAAACTTAAAAGTTTAGTTAAAGAAAGTATCATTTTTAAGGTTGTTTCTCAAATTACCTCTCCTGAACTAGATTGCATGTAAGTTTTTTCTTGTAGGGGTAACTTTCTTTTCTTTTAAGAAATAAAATTACGTTTTAACTTTATAAAATCTTGATCGGACTAGTTTTTTACTCGATCGGACTAGATCTAACTTGATTGGGGATTTTCTTTAGGTAAAACTGAAACTCCTTAAAGTGAAGATTCTTTTGCAAAAATTTCAAACTTAAAGGCTAATAATGACAAAAGATAATATCATTTAAAGTCATTTTGCAAATTACCTTCCGCAAGCTCCATTACACCCTCCAGCCACTCGCTCGCGAGACCGGAGCTATCTACGAGAAGCTTCAGCGCCTCTTCCAACTTTCTCACGGTAGAAATGTAACTAAAAACATCTGTAGACGGATCAGAAAGGACCGTGTTCTCGAGCTCGGAGACTACGTTATGAACCTTGACGAGGCCAGCTACGTGATCAATGAGGCCTTCGATCGACGTGAAAGAGTGGTTCTCTGAGCTCGGAGACTTGAAATTACAAGACAATGTGCCGTGGATTCGTTGTAAACGTGAACCTGTTTCGTGTAGAGAAGAGGCTAAGGCTCTTGATTCGTTTAAGGTTGTGGCCAAGAGCGTCCTTGTAGCAACGATGTTCTCTTCCAGGACAACCATTTTGGACCTTAACGTTTGTGTTTTTTTTATATAACTATGTTTGTGTATATATAGAAGTTAGTTTATTTCGTGGCAGTTGTGTGTATTTACCTTAACAAATTAAACTAACCAAAATGTAGAAGTAAACCAAACCTCACTTACAAAACAAACATCACCTTGAGACTTGAACATTCATGCAAGCAAAACATGGGATGCTTGTCTGAATATGAATATCATACTTGCAAGTATAAAATCCATCACAGCTAAAGGAAACCAACAAAAGAAATCAAGGGATGACTTCGGAATAACATACCCTCGGTCACGTTTAAGTTTGAAAAACACATTGAATGACACGTGATGACTAAGAACACATTATTAGTTTTCAGGTTTATGGAATCGTATGTTATGACTCGAATCCATAGTCAATCCTATTTTCGATAGGAGTTGTTAAGTACGAAAATGGCTAATCCAATAGCTGATTCCGCAACACCAATCATGTTAGACTTATTGGGCCGGACACTTGCATACTATGGCGGTTGTTAGTTTTTTAGAAAGATTACGGTGTTTTTACAAATCTAATATCGTCAAGAGGAATGATATCAATAGTTCGGTAATAAGGTACTCAAGTAGAAATCAAACCTAAATCAAACGATCGAGTTTCCGATATATTTGACTTTAAGGTTAATTATTGCGATGCGAAACATTACATTATGTATTGTCCATACTTCTTTTTTGAAATATAAAAAATATTTATTGAATTACGGAAAAATGGTCTTGTAGATCTAACATAAGTGGAAACGAAAATTAAACAATGTGACGAGACAGTTTCGGTGACAACCAAAACACTAGTCTTATAATTATGTGTGGATGACCATATAAATTGGTAGGAGGAAGGATCCCTATTCTAATTGTGATGAGTCCATATTGAAAATATTTTGATGAAACGGCTAGAAAAACCCAAAAATAAATATCGGTGTTTGGATTTGACAAAGTCTTAACATTTTTCGGGTCGAAACGGACTCTCGAGCAAAACTCATGGTTTCGTCATGATACGATGTTTTTCGTCCAGAAAGAGGTCATTTGGAGAGGCGAAATTGTACTTTTAGAGTCTGGTCGTTATTTCCTGTTTTTGTTAGGATATTAGGTTTTCTTTATTCGAATTAAGGTGTTTGGATTTAGTTTCTTTTATCGTATTAAGACTTAGGGGTTTCAGTTTTCTATATAAGAGTTTTTATTGTAATTCAGATTTTGATTATTCAACACCGAAAATGAGTTTCAACTCAACTTACCTATTCCGGTATTTTTTTGAATCAACGAATTTGATAATTACCTTTCTCAGTATTTTTCGTGAATCAACGAGTTCGATAAAGTACTTCCCTTTCTGCCACGCACTCTACATCAAATTGTAAGCAAAACAGGAGAATCAGCTCTTCCTATCTTGACTTGATCGGATTCGTTGTTTCGCAACTACCGTAAAAGGAGATTGTCCATACTTTTAAACTCTTTTGATCATATCATGTACTTACAAAATTTTAGAATTTTTTTAATATTTTTTTATTTAGAACTAGGGAAATAACCTTTCTTTGAAAGAGGCAACAAGGCATAACTTTTTTTTTTGAAACGGAAAAGAAATAGTATTACGATCTTATCAGTCTTACAAGGGGGGCCTAACAGTCCCGGACACCAGCTTTTGTCCCGATCGGCCGTGACCCATCGGGCGCACATGGTTCCATACATCTAGTCTGCTTTTTTTCGCAGATCCGAACTCAAGAGCTCCTCGATCCAACGTTTCGAAGGGTAAATCAACGAGACATAACTTAGTTTTGTAGTTTTTTACATATACATAAAGAAAAATAAATAACATCAACTAAATCATTCATTAAATTGTCATAAGTTATTAACTCTTTATTTCTTCCAATATTTCCAATTAAATGATTAATTTTCTTATAAGGTGAGAGAAAACCTTCATCAATGAAAATTAAGTGTTTAATAGAGTAACGACTAAGAAGATGATGTACGGGAATTGGTTGATTAATCGTGAAAAACAACAGAGATAAAAGCAACTAGAGCTCGTGAGACGACATAGGGTGTGTGTTTTCATTGTCGTTTGATGAAGAGATGGTGTTCTTCAGTTTGTGAGCCGCATCAGCTGTTAATTTGGCGGCTTTCTCCGCTGAGACCTCCACGGTTTCTTTTGCTTTCCCCAAACTCTGCCCCAAAGCGTCTCTTACATTCTCTCCATCGGCTTCCTCGCCTCCTTCCTCTTTGCTTCCCCTGAAAGAGAATTTAAAACATTGTTCAGTTTGAAGTGTTAATCAAGTTTTAAATGTTGAGCTCTAGTTATTAAAATAGAAATATAACTGGGCTTTCAACTAAAGTTCAGTTTCTTTAGAAAAAGATTAAGCTTGAGTTGGTTCTTTAATGTGGTGTTAGATTCAAACCTCATTCTCTATAAAAATTTCTAATTTATTTTCGGTTTATTAGATTTATTCTAAATAGGTTAGTCATTATATCTATTTATATGGATTCATCATCTCTTTCAAATAATACACCTCTAAACCCATAAACAGAGGTATCGGTAAAAAAAAAGTGTTAAAATACAAATGCAATTGGACTTTCAATTATTCAATATTATTAAACTTCTATTGGCTAACTTTTAGTTAAATACTATGATCTCTGATCATAGAAAGACCGAAAAACATGATAGATGGGCTCGGCGCATGGGAAATGGGCCATAGGCCCAAATCATGGAAAATGGGCATGCCAAATGGACCATGTGTTTTGGGTCCAAGATATGATGGGCATTAGGCCCGATACGTGACGAATGAGCTTGGAAATGGACCGTAGGTTTTAGGTCCAAAACAGGATGAAATGTGGCCCGCCATGGACCAAGGGCCTTAGCCCAAAACAGGACAACAGACCATAGGTTTTAGGTCCAACACATAATGAAATGGGTTGGCACATACAAGTTGGGCCGTAAACTCAAAATATGGCAAATGAGATTGGCAAACGGACCATTGGTCTTAGACCCAAAATATGATAAAATGGGCTCACCATATGGACCATGGGCTAAAAGATCCAATACGTGACTAAATCGGCCTTAAAAGTCCAAGACATAGCTAAACGCAAATGACTACAAATGGGAAGAAAAATTAAATTATAATGTAACGTTTTAATTCATTTGCATGGAGAGATATGGGTGAAAATTTCTAATTTCACGCTCATTCAAAAATTTAAAAGATAATGGTTATCTGATACATAAAAACAGAAAAGTTCCGATATTACAAAATTTGAAATGAACTGCTAACCCGATTTATCAAAATTAAAAATGTAATGTTTTAATTCAAATTTATGAGATTAAAAAAAATCAAGAAATTACGTACTCAATGTTTGGAGGGAACAAGTAGAGGTAAGCTTGGTTGAGCGACGCCCTGAGTTTACCAAAATACCCCGCGTTCATGGGAGAAGCCGTGTAGGCGGTGAAAGCGCTTTTGAGGACATCCCAAGATGACGGTGTCTTCTGTTCCTTCTCCGCGAAAGGGGTATTATGGTCACTTACCACACGATCAGCTGCTTCGCCAGTAGCAGTTCCTGCATGATCTGATGATGATGATCCGATGGCGACCAGAGTGAACAGTATGATACCTGAACCGATAGCTTGAAGCCTATCCATGATCAGACGATTGATAACAGCTTCACACAGTAACGTACGTGCACCTTGAGACACTTAATGACTACCCATCGAACCGGAACCGGCGATTTATATAGCCATTATATATCGCTAAGTATAGGGTCGTGTCTCGGTGTATGATTAAGTAAAGATTGAGATCGATGGACCGTCTCGCGTGGGCTTGACACGTATAGTGGTGACGTGGCATCCTGTCCATCTAGTTCTCGTACACGTGTCTTGACTCTCCTTGTCATGTTGTCGACCGGACTAAAGCGACGACGCGTAAGGCCCAACTCCAAAATGAGTTAGAGCTTGAAAAGTTGTCGACATGAGACTCTTTTAAACCATTTTTCCAACAATGGAAAAAAAATTAAAAATGGAAACATAATCAGAACGAGAGTCATATGAGGACATAAAATAAAATAACAATAACAATTAAGTATCATAAAAGATTTTGAACATCGTGCCCACCTATTTTAGTTTAGTTACAAGGAAGATAACAAAATAGCTCACTTAGCACGAGGAAAATAATTAAATGATATTATTTTGGCTAACTAATAAAATATTAAACTAATTTCTCCCAATAACATCGGTCAAACCTTAAGTGTCTATATAAGAGGTTTTGAGTTTATTCAGTTTGGACAAATATCTGCATTTATTATGTGTTTATGTACATTATTGTTATATAGTGTGTTGTGTTTTTAGGAACTCTATAACGATTTTAAATTTATTGTTTTATAGGTTTAATTATTTGTATGATTCCTATCTAAAAAATGTTGAACTTATGGGTCACTTATAGGAATAAAAACGAATCTCATATATTGTCAATGTGTAGTATCCACATATTTGTTATAATTTTATATTAATAATTCTTTTTATGTCATAAAAAACAGAAGATTATACAAAATAACAAAGTGGTAAGAAAACTCGTATGGAAGGGAAGGTTGTATATATCAAGGAAACACGATTAGAGAAAATACTTATTCTACAAAATAAATATAGAAACATAATGAACACGTAAATCAATACACAACAAACAATAAATCCTAACTGCTTTGAATATTATTCCATTAATTAATTTGAGTTTAATTTTAAGAATACAACCAAATATATATCTCACTTACCATATGAAGAAAAGAGGATAGTTCATTAACATTCGTTTGACTTTTGTCTTTTAAGTTTTAACATGCCATTGTAATTGTGATCCTCATACAAATATTTGAATTTAAGTTATTTTTTCAGATATGATATAGATAGATGAAAAAATAACATTATATTTTTGATAAAACATCACGTTTTCTGTATAAATCCAAACAATGGTGGAGTCACTAAAGTTTGGGGGTCAATTTTTATTTATTTATTTGTTGAATTCTTTTAATAATATCCCTTTGGTTTCTTTTTTTATTTTATTTTTGTCGTAAAGTATTATTATTAAAAAAATTGATACCCCACATTTTAAAAAACTAATCCTGCCACTGAATCAAATGTTTTGATCAATACATAATGTGATATCATCCCATTGATAGTCTTACCTGTTCTTCTAAAAAAAATACCATTGATAGTCTCATTAGGTTGGGATATTTTTTATAGTTGAAGATTAAAGATCAAAATAAATATATAAATAACATTTTCCCTAAAAAAAGAAAATTAGATGATGTTATGGTTAAGTAATTTGCAAGCAAGCACTCAATCAAGAGCTTTGCATACTTAATTATCACTTCTTCATCATCACCATTCTGCAAGCATTTTCTTCCCTTTTTAAAAGGAAAATGATTGTATAGCAACGCTCACCATCTCTTCCTATAGAACCGCAAGTAGCAGAGCATTACTCCTATCCAATTATTCAACTCGCAAGTTGAGGTGCAAAGCACAATTACCTAAAAGTCAAGGGGCACAAAACTAATAAATAGATAATTGGAGTAATTAAAAATAAAAATAATTTTTTAATACCATTTTGTTTTAATCTTTTTTTTTTCTGAAACGAGTAACCGGGGAACTGCATTGATGCAAGAAATAAACGGTACAAGGTAGGGCGTAAAAGTCCTAGGTTCTAGATATATGTCCTGGTTGCCCGTAGCCAACTGGCGCTCATGGACCCATAGAAAAATACTGTTTTGGATCGCAGATACTAACTTTAGACATCTCCTTACCGACATTTCAAAGGTACGAAACGAAAAATTTAAACGAGCTAAAAACCAAATCCTAAAACAGTACATGAATCGAAACCAAGCTAACCAAACTAACCAACCTAACGAACCATACATGTCCTTATTGAAGCAGAAAGCGTCAAAACAGAGGATCATACGGTGATGCCCTCCTTTCTTCTTCCTTGTGCTAGGATGTCATGGAGAACTGCACCCCCTTAACGTCCCTCACCCGGATCCCAAACTCACATACCGGTTATCTGATATTCACCGGAAACAGGGAGCATCTGAGGGACGGAGTGGAAGCCTCTTCGTTTGAGAGGATGACGACCCAGAAGAGATGGATTTGCGGAGACGACGATGTAGACAACCATGACGATGAGTGGTGATCGACGACAATATGAAAAGAAAAAAAAAGCGGAATAAATTGTTTCCCTTTAGTAACTAGGGTTTTTGCCTTTGAAAGCATTGTAAAATATTTCATAGAACTTTTGTTTTAATCTTGTAACTTGAGGTCATGTATGTTTCCGTAAGTTCAATAAACTACCATGCATATTGTATGCGAACCTATATTTCAAATGTGGTTAAAAGGTATTTAACCAAAAATAAATGAAAATTACATATTTATGAGAATCATGATGTTCTTGTCTCCATCAATCGATTCTAGACGTTCTCGTCAAAAGTGGCGTCTTTTTTCGACTATTCAACCCGACCAACTCCTTCTCCGCCACCGACATCCATATCTTTTGCTCTCGCCCCACCCCGTTCATCTCTAATGAAGGCAATCACTGAACCCGTCCGATCGACGACGACCCCTTATCTCTGACTTTACCGCATCTGCCCCGTCATCACAACCACCCTCATGACATCCACCACCATTACCGCCTCCGTCCCAACCGACACCAATTCCACCACTTATGGCTCCACCGCATCTGTCATGTCCGTTGTCTTTGATGTATGGAGAAAAATGAAGAATCAACTAGATGAGGTCTGTTACGTAGCCTCACCAAATTCAATGAGCCCTAGATGAGAGAGCAGAACATGTTTGAGGAGATACGCCCCGTCTCGATGGGATCGGGTACACCCCGATCCCAAATATTCTCTTTCTTCTGGATACCTAATGGGGTATTTGGCGCTCTTAATCCTATGAGATTTACTTAGCATGACCGTCGAGCATTTGAGGTACCATAGGCCCATCTAAGAGCATCCACAGTCATCTCGCCGGCAGCCGGCGAGATGGCGCCGACGAGATGGAATAAAGTAATTGGATTAAATCATCTCGCCAGCTCACCGCCAGCGAGCTCTGCAGTGGGCTGGCGAGGAGGCGCCGGCGAGATGCAAAGAATTTTAGTTTTTTAATGTTTTTTTTATTTAAAACCAGAATTTGAATAGAAAAACTAAAAATACTAAAAGATCGATAAGATGGCGAGAAACACAAAAGAAACCTACTAAAATGGAACGCCCGATAACATAAAATGATAGAAGTACCCATTAAAATAACGCAAATAAAAAGAAACCAACACAAAGGAAACTAAAAACCAAGGAAAGTAATACAAAGGAAACTACACCAACTAACATCTAGGCGTCGGGTTTAATTTTCAGAACAAATAGCATTGAAACCAAGCATTTTTTAATTGGACAAAAAAGATTTATGAGATCATCATCTCATCTCGTCGGCGTGAACTGCCAGCGAGAAGCACGTAGCCAGCGGTCCTCGCCAGCCAGCTCCCCGCCTCCTCCTCGCCGGCGACATCATCTCGCCAGCTGTTCCTCGCCCACGACTGTGGGTGCTCTAAATCCAAGTTGAGCCGGAGGAAATAGTTTGAAGTACTGTAGTCAAGAATAGATATATCATTTCCAACTCGCTAGCTCGGATGCAAAGTACAATTATTCAAAAGGTAAGGGGCTCGAAACTAAGAAACAGATAATTAAGGTAATTAAAAACAAAATGGAAATGTCGAAGACAGGTAGGAGAGAGAGAGGGGGGTGTTCTCAGCAATTACTAATCATTTTCGATTTGCTTAATATTTTCTCCTCCCTGATTTGGTGCCCTCTTGCCGGACGGGACAACCCACCACAGTTGTTGCGGCTCTCTCAAGACAGAGACTTTTTTTTAGAGAGAGAAAGCTCGCGGAGGAGAGAGAAAGCGACGTCAATGGCGAATGGCGATGGGATCTCACTCTCTTACTAGCAACGGAATCGCCACAAACAAGTTTTGATCCAAACCCACATTTTCGTTTTCGGATTCTTCACCTCCACTCCTTCTTCTTCCTTCAATCTTTAGGTATACTCTCTGTACTGCTATAACCATGGAGTCGTCACTCTGTTTCCCATTTTGCCCTCGATGGTTGGGTTTATTTTCTTCCCCCACCGGCTCTATGTCTGCTACCCAAAACCCCCATTTTTGAATCTATGCTTGTTTCTCTAGATCTTCCCAGTTTTCTTCGTTTTTGTTCGGATTGGTGATGTGGGTGTGCTTTTGTATCTCTTGTTTGTGTGTCTATTGTGGTCTTTTTGATTGTACTCATGTGCTCTCAGATGTTTTTTTTTTTGCTTATTTACTTGTTTTATCTATTTGAAAGTGGAAGGTTTTGTGATTTGCGTCCAAGCATTTGAATATTTGCTTGTTCACTTAGATCTTCCATGGAGTTGAGTTTTGTCCATAGTGATGAATAGTGCATTTTTGATCCATGGACAGCTGGTTTTGTGCTTATGAAATGGTTTTATTACTATATGTTAATGAAAGATTACTTTGATGCCCTTGTTTCTGTCTATATGTAGTTTAGCTTGTTCCAATTCTGATTGTTATGAGTGATGAACCTTAGATTTTCAGTGTTAGTTTGAATTGCTTTGTACCTTGGATAAAGGAAATGATCCCCAAAATGAATCTCTTTTAACTGCAATTTAGCACTTCTGATCCTTTCTAATCCATTTTGTAACTGTGATATGAAACATTGGCTCTTTGTTACATATCTTCTTTGGTTTCTGTTTTCGGTAGCGAAGTTGTGATATAGGATAGTGAACTGCGATTATTTTCTTGGTAAATTTCCGTACTTTGCAGTTGGCTTTAGAGCCTCATTGAGTCTGCTCTGATTTAGGAAGTGAGGTTTGGTATGCTTCTTTGGAGGTAGAAGTCTTCTAAAGGTTACGGCTTTTGGGGGGTCTGTATGGATGGTTCTGTAGTCTGTATTTAAATCTCCCCTCCATGACATATGCAATGATTTTCTGTACTCAATAGGTTGTTTCCTCAATGTCACTACTATATGTCTTAGATTTAGCTAGTTTAGTTGTTTTGGACAATGCTTTAATGGTCTGACTTTATTTTTACTTTCAGTAACTAAGCTTCCTACAAGTGATCTTCATTGAGGGGTTTCTCTTAGATCAGAGGCATAATGGGGTCCAGATTTCCCTCTCATCAGCTCAGCAATGGCCTTTATGTCTCAGGCCGGCCTGAGCAGCCTAAAGAAAAGCTTCCAACAATGAGCTCTGTAGCCATGCCGTACACCGGCGGTGATATCAAGAAGTCAGGAGAATTGGGCAAAATGTTTGATATTCCCACAGACGGCTCCAAGTCTAGGAAGTCCGGGCCCATAACCGGTGCTCCTTCAAGGACCGGTTCTTTCGGTGGGCCTGGTTCACATTCTGGGCCCATCATGCCCAATGCCGCCGCTCGGGCCATGTACACCACGTCCGGCGGCGGTTTATCTTCTGGGGGAATGCCTGGCTCTGCTTCTATGAAGAAATCGAATTCCGGGCCACTGAACAAGCACGGGGAACCGATAAAGAGATCGTCTGGGCCACAGTCTGGTGGAGCGACACGCCAAAATTCTGGCCCCCTCCCATCGCCGGTTCTTCCTGCCACCGGGCTTATCACATCTGGCCCGATTTCTTCTGGCCCGCTTAACGCGTCTGGAGCCCCTAGGAAAGTATCGGGTCCTCTTGATTCTATGGGATCAATGAAACTGCAAGGATCGGCCATTGCTCACAATCAGGCCGTTACTACTCTTAGCTTAGACGATGACTTTTCCTTCAAGAGGAACTTCCCCAAACCGATGATGTGGTCGGTGATTCTGATATTCGTGATGGGGTTCATAGCCGGTGGTTTTATTCTCGGAGCTGTGCGAAATGCCATTCTCCTCATTCTGGTGGTGGTCCTTTTCTGTGCGGTGGCTGCGTTGTTTGTTTGGAATACATGTTGGGGAAGAAAAGCCATCACGAATTTCATATCTCGTTACCCGGATGCTGAACTGAGAACTGCGAAAAATGGGCAATACGTGAAGGTCTCTGGGGTACGTTACTTCATGAAAACTGTTTCTTGTCTATGGTTCTGTTGTTTATAAATTCAGATATCTGATTTTAGATTTTCCTTTGGATTAAGTATTTCTTATACTTGTCTTTGGTAGAAAAGTGTTGATTATCTGCACAAGCAAGATTTTATTATATACATCTATATATAAATTAGGGGTATTTTTATCATTTTTTCACCAAAAATTAGACGGAAATGGTGCAGTTGAGACTTATAACTTAGGGGGTTATCAAATACTTCTTAAACTTAGGGGTAGTTGATAGAGAAAGGTGCATGCTTAAGGCTAGCTGAGGGAGATTTTCCCGAAGTACAAATAAGGGATAATTGCAGAAAAGTACCATGAGGTATTCATTTTTTGCAACTTGTAGCTCTCTTCTTTGATAATTGCAAAAAAGTACCATGAACTTGTCAATTGTTGTAATTTGTATGAAAATAACGATTTTACTCTTACAATTTAGATTTAAAATTAATAAGTAAAAAACAAAAAAAATCCAATTTTCATATTCCTTAATTTTCTTCCTTTTTTGTACCGTACAAAGAGTAATTTTTTATGGGATATCAAAATTTGTTTTTTTGTTCTTTAATTATTATTTTTAAAATTTAAATATCAAATGGTAAAATCTTCATTTTGATACAAATTTATATGAAGTGCAACAGAAGACAAGTTCATTGCATTTTTTTGCAACTATCAAAGAAGAGGGATGCAAATTGTAAAAATGAATACATCAGAGTCCTACTTTGCAATTATCTATTGTAATAAGGATTTACAGGCATGTTTTGATAACTATTTGAACACAGAAAACATTGCTTAACAAAGTTATTAGTCTTTCATACAAACAAAAAGTTGATAGGAAAAAAATCTCTTAAGTATTGTAAGATGTTTAAGAGGCTTGAATATCGACATTTTTGTCTCAAAGTTCATTGTTCTGTTAAAATGAAATTAACTGGACTAGTTTACATTGTGTTGCCTTAATTCTGATTTCTGAAGGTGGTTACTTGTGGTAATGTGCCTCTTGAGTCATCCTTTCAAAGAGTTCCAAGATGTGTCTATACATCAACGAGTTTATACGAGTATAGAGGATGGGATTCGAAAGCTGCCAACCCTACACATCGCCGTTTCACATGGGGACTCCGGTCAGCCGAGGTGATTAACCCAAGTGTTAACTTTTTAATTTTAATAGATAATTTCAAAAAAGTACCATGAGGTATTCATTTTTTGCAACTTCTATATCCCTCTTCTTTGATAATTGTAAAAAAGTGTCTTGAACTTTTCTTTTTGACTTTTATTACATTTTGTGTAACTTTGTTTCAAATGACAATTTTACCGAAGTAAAAAAATTCCATGTTTTTCATCTCTCTTAATTTTCCTTCGCTTTGTATGTCCAAAAAAGAAGAAAATCAAGGGAAGCTATAATTCTTTTTGTTTTTGTTTTTTACTTAATTATTTTAAAATCTCAAGGGCAAAATGCTCATTTGAAACAAATATACACAGAGTGCAATGAAAAGACAAGTTCATGACACTTTTTTTGCAAATATCAAAGAAGAAGGTTACTAATAGCAAAATGTGAATACCTCAGAGCACTTTTTTGCAATTATCCCTTTTAGTTTTGATTTGCAGTTTTTGTCATCTATTAAACAAACAGTCATCTCACTGCTAATCCCTGCTGGTGCTCTATGACAGAGGCATGTGGTTGACTTCTATATCTCGGATTTCCAGTCTGGATTGAGAGCGTTGGTGAAGACTGGCTATGGTGCAAGGGTGACTCCGTATGTTGATGATTCTGCTGTCATTGATGTCAACACGGAAAACAGAGACATGTCCCCGGAATTTATCAGGTGGCTTGGAGAGAGGAATCTTTCGAGTGATGACCGTGTCATGCGATTGAAAGAAGGGTAAGGAATTGTTTCGTGTTTTTTTTGGACTGACGGTGTGTATCAAGATTTGAGTTTCTCTTGCTTATGTAGAAGCAAGAGAGTGCCAAACTTGTGATATTACCGTACATAGGATTGACGAATGACCCTACCTTAAGAAAGAGGAGAGAGACCGAATAAGAGTTGGAAGGAAAGAGATAATAAAGGTGGGGAGGTACCGCTGCTGGGACTTGAACATTGATCCCAAAGACCTAAGTTCAAATGCTTGACCAACAATTATTTGTAATTTTTGATCGGCAATTACTAGTCTAATCGTTAACTCAAGCCTAAGTTGACCAAATGTTAATCCTTAACCCTTACTACCTTGCTCATTCTCCCAAACAAGTGTCCCTGTGATGTGCTGAAGTTGTATATACCTTAGGGAAAGCTACATTTACATACCCATTTTGATCTTTCGAGTTGAGTCGCTATCAATAACACAATATCACCTTTCGTATTAATCCAAAATACCCCGATTTACACATAAAAGGTGATGCTTTTATCAAGAACATTCTGTCACCTTTTCTGATAAATGAGAAAGGTGATTGTGTTCATGATAAAACCATCACCTTATCTGCGTAAATTGAGATGTTTTTGATTAATAGGAAAGGTGGCAGGGTATTAGTGACAATGACTCACCTTTACGGGGTGTTATTTGTAACAAAAGGTCAAAGTGGGGGTGTCAACAAAAAATTCTACGCCTAGGTGGATTAAATGAGTCAAGACCGACTAATCTTTTTATCGATCGAATAAGTGTATCAAAGCTATTAGATTAGGGTCAAGACCTTTCTTATGTAGAAGTAAGGGAGCACTAACAGGTTTATTCAATTCTTAAAGAAGTTTTCAAGATTCCCATACTAATTATGGACTCAACACCTCCTTTACCCCAACATGACAAAGGCCCAACAAGGGGTGAAAAGAGAGGGAGGGAGAAAGAGGCCCAATACGGGCTAAATAAAGGAAGGCCCAACATAAGTTAGGAGGTGGAGAGATGAAGAGTGAGGTACCACCCCATTATGACAAAGCCCAACAAGAGGGGGAGAGAGGGGTGGAAAGAGAGGGGGAGAGAGAGGCCCAATAAGGGCTGAATAGAGGGAAGCCCAACATAAGTCTGGGTGGTGGAAAGATGAGGAGTGAGGTACCATTACTGAGACCTCCAAGACTCAATTATCTTAGATCACGCACTGTGTTGCAATGCATCCCTTATGGTTGTGTTAATCTTATGTATTGGATCACGCGCTTTTGCAGATACATAAAAGAAGGTAGCACGGTGAGTGTGATGGGAGTTGTTCAGAGAAACGACAACGTGCTTATGATCGTCCCTCCACCCGAGCCATTAACAACCGGATGTCAATGGGGCCGATGCATCTTTCCCGCCAGTCTCGATGGTATTGTTTTGAGATGTGAAGACGCATCCAAGATCGATGTCATACCCGTATGATGTGATTGGGTCTGCACCAAAAACCTTTTCAGGTATATTACACTATCGAAGAATATGAATATTTGTAGTGTGATCGTCGTCTTCACTATTAACTTGGTGTATAGTATTTAGCGATTGGTTTCCATTTTTCCCCCCTAGAGTTTCAAAGCTTTTGTATGGTTGGTTCTGAGTTTGAGCAGGTTGTGATTAATGGTTATGTTATTATAATGAGAGGAAAATGCTATGTGAATTCTGTTTCTGTTCAAGTGATTTTTTTTGTTCTTTTGTTACCTAAATTGTATGATTATCGTATATTTTATCGACTTTAGCCTATTTGTAGGACTCAATGATGAGTTTTGGTTTAGTGCAGGTTGGGAGAATATATTGTCAATGTGATCTGAGTGAATGCATCTCCGAAACTGAGTTTCTACTTCAGTATTTATGTATATATTGATATATATATTTAGAACTGATGTTGAATAGAATGTTTTTCAGACAACTTCAGCAACAGATTGTAATCATATGAGCATTTCAAAGCTTCAGGGATGATAAGAAACCGTTGCAATTGTGTTCTTTATTTCAAAATGACGGTTGTCCTTGAAATCTTAAATTAAAAACACTAAAACAAGTTGATGGTACAAAATATATTTTTTGTTGTTGCAATAATCTATTTTATTTACTAGATCTATGTACCTCAACACAGTGCAGCCATATGAATACATGTTAAGTGTATGTTGTGACTTGGAAGTGAAATCTTTGGCTGACAAATGCTCTCTCAGACACTTGTATTATTGTTTCTCAAACGTGGTGAATCACAAGCTCGAGTATCATCTAAGCAGAAAATTGCAACAATACTGGTTGAGTAAAGCGACTTGAATTTTACTTGCGCAGATTGTAAACTCGCCCGATCTTCACTAGTTTGTGGAGAGCAGCCTTTGCTTCCTCTAATGTTTCAACGCCGTGCCCTTGTTCAAATGATATCCTCTGAATGTTGAACTGCAAAAGAAATTAATGAAAATCATAAATACGAGGGGGGAAAGAAGAGAGCCTAGCTGCTTATAAATAAATGGGGTAATTGCAAAAAAAAAAAAGTACATGAACTTGTCTTGTGTTGCAATTTGTATAAAATGATGATTCTACCCTTACATACAGTTCATATTTCAAAAATAGCGAGTAAAAACAAAAAAATCCAACAAAGAGAGAAATTTAGGGATAAGAAACTTTGGATTTTTTGTTTGTTAACTACTATTTTAAAAAAATTAATTTCAAAGGATTAAATCATTAAGTGAAATAGATTTATAGAAAGTGCAACAGAAAGACAAGCTCAGGGCTCTTTTCTGCAATTATTGACGAGGGAAACAATTTGCAAAAAAAAAAAAAGTACCTCAGGGTACTTTTCTGCAATTATCCTTAAATAAAGTCATACCTGAGCACCTTGACGAACTCGAACATCAACTCCCTTACTGTCTATCGATATAAGAGCAGCATCATCAACCTCAGTCTCAGATGACATGATTTCTTTCAGGGGCTTTGAGAACATTGCGTTAAGTTCCTGCGTATAGTATAAATAAAGTCAATACTCGAATACTTTGAAGAACGAACAAAAGGGCAGTGAAGTAATTTAGACCTACATATCTCAAGGAATTTTAAAAAAAATCCCCTTTTAAGATAAGGAAGAACTAATAAACCACCTTCAGATTTTGTTCGCCTCCATCAACTGCAATTTTGTCGGGCAGTAGAGTTTCGTATTCCTTCACATCAACCCACGCGACAGTGCCAAAGCCTCCAATGAAATATATGTCACTAGAACCAAACATAAACAACTTGTTGATGGAATGAGCCAAAATTACTTTGCTAACACACCCTCGACGAGTTTTGATTCTCAAAATCACACTGTATAGGTGAGGGGTTATCGGTAATACGTTGTCACCTTCGTTATTCATCAAAAACCCACTGAAAAGGTGACGATGTTCCCGATAAAACCATCACCTATTCAGTGTGAATCCGTGGGTTATTGATGAATAACGAAAGGTGACAGCCCCTCACCTATAGAGGGTTTCCTAAAACTCGAAGGTCGTCGAGGGGATGTAAATAATGTTTTTCTTTTTAAATGAAAACATACCTTATATTCTGCATCCTGAAGTAGTAGAAGTTACCCCACTGTTGGGAAGGCCCTTGTTGATGTTTTGCTATGTACTGCTTGTGAGCCCATTCCTGGTAATGCAACAAATATTAAAATTAGGGGTATCAACTAACACACCCTCGTGGCCTGTGATTTAAAAAAACCCTGAATAGGTGATGGGTCATCAGGAACACACTGTCACCTTTTTTTTTCATCAAAAACTAACCCTGGACAACCTTTTATCAGGGTTTTTTAAGATCATGAAAAGGTGAGGGGTAAATTTATGAAGGTGAGGGTGTGTTTTTCAAAATCAAAGGTCGTCAAGGGTATAAAAAAACGTTTTCCATGATAATTTAAAGTCACTACAGCAGCTACTGCTCAGTATGAGCCTATATATGCATGGATTTAATAAATTGCAACCAAAAGACAAGTTCAGAGTATTTTCTTACAATTATCAAAGGAGAGGGATACAAGTTGCAAAAAATGAATACCTCAGGATACTTTTTTTTTTTTTGCAATCATCCCTATATTATAATGTTCATGAAGTTGGGAATTTACCTGTTGGTCCTCTGGAAGTGGGTAGATATCACCAAAAATTGTTACCCTTGCATTTGATAAGCCACTCCAACCAGGAATCTGCGGAAACTTTACTGTCAGCTAAAACCAAAGAGTGGACAACCAGAACAAGCTCAAACACCGAAGAAGAAGAACGTTCAAATCAGTAACCTGAACAACAAGTGTGCACCTTGGGTCAGCTAACAAATTCCTTGTGTGGATGGCCAGTGGTGAAAAAGAAAATATCGGATCTACACATAAAGAACCACTATGTAAGAACATCACACAATGCATAAATACAAGAGATAATTGCAAAAACTTGTGGTGAACTATGACTCTATGAGCGCTTTGCAAATACAGTAGGTGAAATATTATTTTTTGCAAATAACATCCCCAACTATTAGATTAGGGTTCCAAATTGCAAAACACGTATACATGAGAGTACAAATTGCAAAACATGTATAATGTCTAGGGAAAAACTGTCATTTCCACAAAATATTGAAGTCACGAGACTGTCACATGACTAATTTCCGTTAAAGATGCGGATTTGTAGACGGAAAATAGTTGGAGGATGTTTTTGTGCAACAAAATCAGCGATAGTATTTGCAAAACACGCATAGTTCACTGCAAGTTTTTGCAATTATCCCTAAATACAATGTGAAATGTCATTCACTGGTGTAGCTAGACTTTTCTATGAACAGCTGGGGAAGACCAATAACTGATCATATAACAATGATAAATTACTTACGCCCCATTGGATCCGCCGCGAAATCTACTAGAGAGCCAAATGGATACCCTTCTCGCCGATGGTGCATCCGAGACATTACAGTGCACAAATGAGCAAATCTAGCCTTCAATTTCGAAGCAAGCGGAAATCAGAAGTTTACACAAATGAATACTTGTTCTAAGAAAGATGACCAGGTAAGAAACCATTTTCATATGAACTTGCAACTCAGAAAAAAAAAATGCATAACAATCAAATTGCAAGAGTAGATGTATGGCCTTTACCTGCTCCATCAAGTTGCGAACAGCTAAGGCTGGTCGGGGTAAGCCATGAGCAGAGGTCGCACTCTGCACTCCACCCGAAATTGGAGTTCTGAAAAGCCCAGCTCTTGTTCCTCCTCCAGCACTCGCCCCATGAGAGGCCAGATGAGGACTCTCCAACTTTGAAGTTTCACCAGCATCCTTTTGACTATTTGGGTCGTAATCCAAATTACCCTTCAGAACATGAGTGTTAGAATATAAAATTATAATTAGGTCTTCAACTATCAACTTGAGCTTACTATCCGTTGTAAACCAACCTTATATTATAAATTGTACTCCAATCTAGGCCATTAGATCAAGTTGATCCAACAGCCCATGTTTTTAGGGGTTTTTTCTAATAACAAACATAAATTTAAAGTTCTGCATATTTACAATTCATGCTATTAATGATTTTTTTTTATAAATCTGGACCGTTTATTATACTTAATCTAATAGTTCAGACTGGTTTACACTTAACAATATAAGATTCGATCACAACAGATTGTATCCCTGTGATAACAAATGCTTCATTGTCACACACACATGCATGTAAGCCAAACAGCCAGTCCTAACATTTTATCATGGTAGATGTCCAAATCTCATAAAATTTTGGTTTCTCGAACTGAAATCATCCATTTACATCAAATGACACTTAAAAAGAGAAAACCAGATTGAATTCATAGACTGATACACTTGTAAGCATTATGCAATCAGCTTTCAACAAACATGATAATGTCCCAAGATATCTACAGAAGTTGGCCACTGTTTGGCCACTCATTAATGAGGTTTTCATATTAATGGCAGGCTTAACTTTTAAATGTTTTAGTTCTTGGCATCAAACAAAAGCTAATGAAGAACATGAACTCAGACCTCAAATGAGACATTCTTAACTGCAAAGCAACAACAAGAGAGTACCTGAAACAAAGAGAAAGGTTCTCCAGACGCTACGCCAAATCCACCATCGAATGGCTTCTCCTCCTCCAGCCCTTCGCTCGAATCTTCGGGCGATTTACAGAGAACGCGAAGGCCATGGAAGTGAGAGCCTCGGCCGATTCTGAGAAAGCCAGTTCGCTTGCGAGGCAACTTTACCGGTGAAGATTGGGTACTGGACAGTGGATATGCTTCTGGCAAGCTGGAGAGCAATACGGAACTGCTCGAGAGGGCCTCCATGGACGAAGCTCTGACACTGAGATTGAGAGTTCAAGAGGAAGTGAATGAGCTTGAAACTTCAGAATCAACACGATCCTTTAGGGTTCGTGAAGAGAGCGATTTGAGATTTTCGTAGACACGAGCTCCGGCTCAGAGAGACTACAGAGCGCGAGGTTTTGGGGAAGAACTTGGAGAGGTGAGTGAGTGATTGTGTTGTGTCCGGAATCTTTTTACTTTTCCTTTTCAATTTCAGATTCTCTCTCTATTTATATATACATGAATATGATCCAATTCAAATCAAAATCAATGGTAAGAGTTGGAATAAAATATGTTTATTAATTAAATACTCTTATATCTAAATTCTAATTGATAAGAAGAATATTTTTATTAATTAGTTAGCTTTTAAATTTGTAAGAAATGTATGTGATTATTAACAAAAAAAATATTTGGCATTAAAATCGGAGTAGGCCGTGTAACAAAAACCCGAAGTAGACGATTTATTCCTCTTATTCTTACTTTTAGTCAGAGTAAGCATTTGCCAATATTTAGTCGGTAATCATTATTGACACAAGTTATAGACCATGGAATTGGAACCTCCGATTTCTAAGAAACATCTACCGAAGGGTTTAATAGTACTTGTTTTGTGTCGGTCTTTTTATTGGTATGTTGTCGTTTCTAACCGGGCCAATCGAGGAGGACAAAGACGGAGAGAAAAACCAGAAAATGATTTTATCGATTAACCGATAAAAGTGGGACTCCACAACCCATATCATACATATCAGTTATGATTTCACCCATCGACGTCGATGTCGCCATTGTACACCCGTTATCATTTACAATCGTTCCGATTGATTTTACCTGTTCGGGTTATTTTTATTCCCATCTACTCTTAGACTATATCATGTAGTGAAGCCCAAGCCTCATAAAAAATTTTTGGGCCTCAGCCCATAAATATTGGGCTGATTAACGAATCTATTTGGGCTCAATAAGTTCCACATGGGCTATGCTGATACCAAAGCCTCATAAAATCCATTGGGCCTCAGCCCATAAATATTTAAGCTGATGGATTAACCACCAAATCAACTAATATTGATCAGTTTCTCCCCCGCCCGACCGGCGAGAGACGAGACCTGCACTGAGGGCTGAGCTATGGACTTCCCTTCAAAGCGTCCACAGGATCCGACCACTCCCACCACCGACCCCTCCGGCAAGCGCCGCCACGACGCCGCCTTCTCGAAAGCCCACCCCAAGCCAAACGACACCGTTTTCCGCATCCTCTGCCCCGCCTCCAAAACCTCCCCTCTCATCGGCAAAGGCGGCTCCGCCTTCCGCCACCTCTGCGACCTCACCGGCGCTAGGATCCGCGTCCTCGACGACCCCCTCCCCTCCCCGTCCGACGAGCGCGTCATCCTCATCCTCGGCGATTCCTCTGCCCCCACCACCAATCCCGACGGCGGCGATTCCAACGGCAACGGCAACGGCGCGTCATCGAATGCGACGCCGGGTTCGACTGCTCCGGTGGGAGAGGACGGGTCTCCGGCGCAGCAGGCTCTGGTTAGGATCTTCGAGAGGATGGTGAGGTTGGATGAGGATAAGGAGAGCTATTACGGCTCGAGTAGCTGGAATTCGAGTGCCGGCAATGATGATGGTGCGGTCAAGGGTTCGGTGTGTTGCAGGCTCCTGGCGCCGAGTAACCAAGTGGGTTGTGTGCTTGGCAAAGGAGGGAAGATTGTGGAGAAGATAAGGCAGGAGAGTGGTGCACAGATTAGGGTTTTGCCAAGAGATCAAATTCCTTCATGTGCATTCCATGGGGATGAATTGATTCAGGTAGAGTACAATGCAATTTACCTCTACTTGTTCATCTATAAATGAGTTTGTGCTATTTGAAACTGCATTTCATTATGAAATGGTCATATTGTTGTTTATAAGACTAGCATTCATACAAGGTTAAGGTGTAGATCACTACTAGGTAGGCGAGACCGGTGTGCTCATGAAAAAGAGTGCACTTGAAATAAGAGGGGTTGGTTCAATGTAGAGAAATATCGAATCGTAGTAAGGGAAAAGGAAGGTTTTTTACAAATTTATCATTTCACATGATCAATTTGTTGGTCTGCGAAATAATGTTGACTGAGTTATTTATCTTTTGCAATTGCAACGATTATAGGGCTTATTGGAATCCTAGAAACCAGGCAACGATCAGATACTTATCAAGGCTCTAGCCTCAGCCAATCCTTTACGAGTTGACCTAGTCTCTCTTAGTAAAACAAGCTTTTTAGAAGTGATTCCCATCTAACTTGTTCTACTATTTTCATTGGTGAATGATATTTCTCGAAACCAATGGATTCTAAAAGGAAGGCCTTACTAACCATTTGATGTTTATTGCATGTGTCACTCCCATTTGTTTCCTAGATGACTGTATTATGGTGGTCTGTAATGCAGATAACAGGTAACTTTTCAGCTGTAAAGAAAGCACTAGTTTCTGTTTCAAGTTGCCTTCAGGATAACCCAAGGACAGATGCAGCCAACTTTGGTTCTGCCAAATCTTCGGGTATGGTGCCCCATGGAACTGGTATGCATGCACAAGGGGATCTATATCCTCGACGGGTCCATGCTTCTGGTCCGCATGGAGACTATCATTGGAATCCAGCGCATGATAGTATGGGGGGCAATCACAGAATGGTTATGGACGAGGAGGTTGTGTTTAAGTTGTTGTGTCAAGTAGACAAAGTTGGTAGTTTGATAGGGAAAGGTGGCTCTATAATACGAGCTATGCAAAGTGAAACTGGTGCGTCTATAAAGATTGCTGATGCTCCACCTGAATCAGATGAGCGGGTTGTTGTCATTTCTGCACGCGAGGCAAGTAACTGTTCTTCTCTGAGTTGAGGTCCTATTATTACTAATACTGTGTGCCATCCCCTAGCATATTTTGCAAATAGTAATATCTGTTGTTTACTTCACATGCATATAACTTGGGCGTCAAATTCCCATTTGGACGGTGCCACTTGCCCAACACTGTATGTTATGTACTGTTTATAAAATCTTGTATACTTTATTACTCCCCTCAACCAAAAATATGTTTCCCATTTCTAAATACTGATATCTCAAAATAAATATCGCATGTCTTTTTTATCTAGTTAACTAGTCATGGGTTCATCACGATAACTTTAGTAGTGGAGGCATGAGAATCTGTGGGGGTAAAGGGTGGAAAGTCAAGCACCAAAGATTAAATCCCTATTTCTCAGTCAGAATCGAATGGGACAAACTCATTTTGGGATGGAGGGTGCCATTAAAACTTACCAAACAAAAAAGAGTAGAGAAGAGAGGCATTACATGTGGTTGTTAGAAATATCTAAGATAATAGTTTCTGACTTCTGTATAATTTTATTTCTCATTCGGACCTTAATCTTCATCCTGATTGGTTCTAATATGTATTAGGGTGCCCTTTTAGAATTAGGGTGTAAATAAATGGCTGCTTTTGGTGAGTGGTTGAGTTCAGGATTGTACCTGCTACCACATGGCTTACTTTGAGATATTTCTCATACAATGGCCATTTACAGTCTTGTTTTTCGGACCATACAAATTTTCAGACCAGGATGCTATTGTAGTATCTTTTTTAATGTTTATGAATCACAGGTATCATCTTTGCTTTCATGAACAATTCTGTTCTTTTATAATACATTTTTCATTTTAGCATGTTTTGACTAAATGCAGAATGTAGAACAAAGACACTCTCCTGCTCAGGATGCAGTCATGCGTGTATTTTGTAGACTTGCAGAGATTGGATTTGAATCTGATGCTCCTATTGTTGCCAGGCTTCTTGTGCACTCTCAGCAAATTGGTCATTTGTTGGGCAAAGGAGGCTTTATTATAAGTGAAATTCGAAGAGCTACTGGAGCAGGTTTACACGTTTTCCCAAAGGAACAGGTTCAGAAAAACCGTTCCCAAAGTGAAGAAGTTGTGCAGGTATGTTTAATTATCTTGTGCCGGTTTATGTAGACTGAAATACTCATGGCACCCTATCATTGATGTGGAATGATCAATTACCATTTCTCTTGCCATTAGTGACTGTTACTAAATAGTTTATGCTATATTATCTCACTGCAGTGCAGAATGTATTAAAATGCATCCATTGAGTGCATATCTTGTTCTGGGTTTGCGTGTTTGCAGGTAATGGGCACCTTGCAATCAGTGCAGGATGCTTTATTTCATGTAACGGGCAGGCTACGAGAAACCATATTCCCAATTAAAGCTCCATTTTTGAACATGAGTGGGCCCCCTCTGCCCTACATGCCTCCCTTCCCAGACATGCATCCCCCTCCGTTCAGACCAAGACATAATCCACCCTCACCTGGTCGCTATTCTTCCCCTGCTGGACTTCCACACGCTATGAATCGCTCTGCTATTCCATCACAACGACTTGATCACCAGCCTGCATTTTCTCACAGCACAGATCACATCACTGCATCAAACTTAGATCGTGTTCGTTATCCTTATGGTAGCGAGAGACAAGGACATGGTCCAACATCTGATAGGTCATCTTCTCCAAAGTTATGGCCTCAGGTTGGTGGCTTGTTCTTTCACAGAAATTCTTTTTGCTAAAAAATGCTATTCCTTAATCCCAAAATAAGTGTCCTTTTTGGGGGAAGTTAGCTAGGTGCGAATTACCAACAATATACTTGGTTTTAGTAAGCTACTTGACTACATCCACTTAGTAAGATAACACATGGAGATGATGGGGCATGGAGTGGGAAATGAAGCATTGACTCACATCATCCTTCATCCATGCTAAAGAGTAAATGGGACATTTATTTTGGACCCGAAACCAGCCTATATTTTGGTCATTTTTTTCTATTTCACTTCACACTGCCCTCAGAATAATTATTTTTTGTTCCATCCAGGCAAGCAATGGAAACCCTAGGGGGAACTCTGAACCTGCTTCTTGTTTGACTCCCAGGAATGTGCCCCATGGAAGGTGATTATTTTTTCCTGTTGAAATGTTCTAACCTTAATGATTTTAATGAGCTAGCCTATATGAAAACTATCTTCATGACGAGTGATGATAATTTTGGAACTTTAAATAATATTTGAGGACAATTATGCCCACATTATACAAGTAAATTCATATGGGGACACATAAACTTCACATTAATTTCCATTACGCTCATGAAGCTAATCTTATGAGTTGTGTTGTGTTGTAGTGGTCAAGTAGCAGCCTTGACAAGCTCAACTGTTGAAGTTGTGATTCCTCAGACGTTGCTAAGCCATGTTTATGGAGAGAACAACAGTAATCTGAGTCACATCCGGCAGGTTGGTTGATATTACAATGCTTTGAGTTTGAGCAACTATATAGTGTTTGAATTATTTTCTAAAGCTTCTGGGATCTATCTCTTTGTAACTAACAGTTGCTTTCGTTTAGTAAAAATAAATAGGGTTAATTGTCAAAAAGTGCGCTGAAGTTTTGTCCACAAACGAAAACACACCTAAAGTTTTGTCCTCCGACTTCCGTTAGAAAAATGTAACAGGGATGTTCAAAATGAATGGTCTGGGCAGTTCTTCGCGGATTCAATAGATTTGTGGGCAATACATTATGCATTCTAAAGTTGCGTGGGCAATTCATAATGCATTCTATAGTTGTGTGGGCAATACTTTAGGGTAGTTTTTGACAATTAACATGTTACGTTTTTCTAATGGAAGTCAATGGACAAAACTTTAGTGCACCTTAAAAGCGTGGACAAAACTTTAGGTTTCTTTCGTTTGTGGACAAAACTTCAGTGCACTTTTTGACAATTAACCCAAATAAATATTTTCTAAAGCTGAAATGTAATTCTCAGATCTCAGGTGCAAGTGTAGTTGTTCACGATCCAAATCCCGGTGCAAGTGAAGGGCTAGTGGTTGTGTCTGGAACGACAGATCAAAAGCGTGCTGCTCAAAGCCTCATACATGCTTTTATCCTCTGTGGACAGACTGCATCTTGACATCCAAAACATTTTTTTGGTTGTTATAGAATGATATGTATATGATTTTAGAAATTCGACAAATTTAAGCATACCATGTTGTGGCTGTAGTATTATGTTTTGTTAGGTAGAGGTTCTAGAGGATGTTGTAACTTAGGTTTGTTTCAGTAGGCAATTCATTTGTATGAAAATGAAACTTCTTGTGGTTATGTGAAGTAGAACGATGTCACCTATTTGAGTTTTACAAATTACAAATCAGAAACACCTTTGTTGACTCAATGGATACCATTATTAACCCAATGCTTGATAAATTACACACGAATTCATTTTAATACAAAGACGGATCTTAGGATCGAAATTGCTTAAGGAACCTTTACAAGAACTGCATAGGTGAATGGTCGACCGTCTCATGATAGATCTTGTTTTTTTAGAACAAATTGGGATGCTCCGCTTGAAGGGGATCGATCGGCCCGTCGCCTTGATTCGCCGGGGTAACCCGGCCCGGGGAGTCGAGGACGATACACCATCTTACCGTCTCACCCCCCAAATCCCAAATCCTGAATCCACTGGCCGGATAGGTATGGAGCCTTCTGCAGTCATTGTCATCAGGTAACCGCCGCATGGACAGCGATTACGAAGGGCAAAGACGTGTCTCGTACGTGACGTTCATTGGCTATCACCGTGGGGAAGACAGACTTGACGACACCGGAGGTCGGAAGATCACCCATGGAAGAAGGAAATTAGGGGCAGCTAGTCCCTTGGACTCTTTCTACCTATTTTAAAATTTAAATCATGATCGAGTTGGATTATGCTGTTTTTATAAATAGTGATGATGTTAGAATCTAAACTTATTAAATGATTTTAAGTGATTAACAAATGGATGCCTATTTTATTGTACAAAAATATAATAAATTAAACTGATTATAATGGTACTTAGAGATAGACAAATATATTCCAACTTTGTCAAAAATAAAATGAAATAACAGATGGGAATTATAATCTCCTTCATTGTATCCATGACTTGTTTAATTGTCTGGAACCAAAAATTACATTGATTAAAATGCAGCCATTAGCATTGTGCTTCGAAACATAAAGACATAAAACGAAAGAAAAACATGTTAAAAGATAGCTATCTGTAATAGGAGTAGAGTAGGAAAAACGGCGCCATTACAATATCCACAATTTCTATCAGTTCTTAGCTTACAAATCGATTGCTAGCTTAACGGTAACCAAGAACTCTTTTAATCAATGTATGATCATCAACGCAAACAATTTCAACAATGTGCTCTTCCACAAAAGACCGAAAATTTTAATTTTCAGCCATCGACAAACAAGGCAGCCGAAATTTTTATAAAAAAACAATGCTTTTTTATATGACCCAATCAATTTCTTGATTTGGAATGTGTATTTTGAAAAATTGGCAGTGCGCATCTCATGCAGCTCTGGTATCACAATCTCTTCTGTCTTGAGTTAGAGAAGGGAACAAATTAGTACCTGGTTCTAGTTTGAGAATGTTAACTACTTGACATTGTGATATGGCCAAAAAACTGAAAGAAGAACAATATTGAAACACTTGACTACTTACTTGACATCCGCGAGTTTTTGACAGAAGACTAAGAACGTCCTCACACTTGTCACTTGTCAGAGACATCAGTTGAAAATACTTCACGAAACCACTGCAAAGGAATAGTTCACATAAGTTACTCCAACCCAAAAGCTTTCGCTATTATATATGTTCTCAAATATGAAGTGTCCTGCTTTGGGAGAATGTTGTTTAGTGACTAATCGCCCTCCATCTTCTTGCAACAGACAAGTCTTAATTCAACTACGATCAAAGAAAATTCAAAATTCCAACAAAGCCCCACAAATGAGAAGATGAGAAAGTGGAAACCCAATAACCAGGAAGGTCTGTAATTGATCAAATTGGACCGAAACTACATGACATCTATACTGAAATTAGGAACCACACTTAACTCAGAGCACATAACAAACCAACACTGCACGAAGTAGGAGGGCCCTTCTGCAAGTCCTTCAGCTCCTTAATAATCTCCTCTTGCCATTCACCTCAGTCCAGTACTGTAATTCTATTCCTCATTGAATACTAAAGCACCCTTATCTCTGTCTTAAAATTATAAAATTTTATCAGAAAGACTGCATTGCCTCCCTCCAGTACAAACCCAAAAACATCCACACTTACCAGGCATGCGGACTCATTCAATCAGAAAGCCAAAAACCAATGACTGTGTCCTTTTGCAATCACACAACCAACATAATATCTAAAACTATCCTAGATACACACAAGTTGCCCGTATCACCTTATGCCAACATATAACTTGTCAGACAAACACAATTCAAGAATGAGTTCAGCACAAAGTTAAGTGTAAACTTTAAGCAGCTATGAGATAGTCAAAGTGAAAATAGATACTCACTCAAATGACAAAATGAAAGCTAAACTGCAATGAATTTGTATATTCTAAGAATAGGGTTCATGAAATTTGAGGGGGGGAAAAGGAAATTTATTGACTTAAAGCATAAACAAAACCCTCCAATCCAGATTTACATAGAAAAAGAGCATACACTAATAAGTCACCCAACAAATGATACAATGAACAATTGGGCCAAACAAATGTTCTTTCAATATTACTTCAACGAAAACAGAAAGCCACAACATAGCTTTGGCATCATGTTTGCAGCAATATCATAATAACTGACCTTCGAAAACCCATCATCCATATGCATACAACCAAACAACACTTCCATACCTCTGCATATAACATAAAGAGAGAATTTAAGGAAATAAGGAACTGAGATATGTTTACAATCCACCAATGCCTCTAGCAAAGCCTTACATCAAATACCTTATACACGAACCTTCTCATCAACAAATATGAGAAAAAATCAGCATCCATCAATTCCAGAAATCCAAGCATACAAATGACAAAATTAGAATCAAAGATTTACACATTGAAGTAGCATTAAATTTTACATCCATCTATAACAAACCATGATTATAAAAATTAGAACCTTTTAACGACTAGTCAAGCTCCAAAAATCATCATCCATCAATTCCAGAAATCTGAGCATACAAATGACAACTAGAATCGAAGACTTACATATTGAAGTAGCCTGAAATTTTACGTCCAGAACCTTTTAAGAAAGATTAGTCAATAACTCTTATTAGTCAAGCTCCATCACTTTCTTCAACTAAGCTCTTATTAGTCAATAACTCTTGAAACTTGAAAAATGTATAGTTATTAAATATCACTAATTTATTAAGGTGCATAAACATGTATATTTATTAAACAATTGCATTGGATAGACAAAACCCACTTATTTCTACTCTCCCTTTTCAAATTAGTTTGCACTACAACATATCATTACCTCCCAAAAACAATCATCACCATCATTACCTCCTCATCACCATGCACAAACCTCATCTATCATCTTCAAAACCAAGGCTGGATCATTAAAAAATGCTAAGGAGGAGTAGTTCAAAGATAGCACACATTGTAAACATGTTGGATTCAAGTTAGGAAATTATGTTGATTGGTGAATGGATTTCTCCTCCCAACGTACATGAACAATATTTTTTTTGCAGTAAGAAAACATAATCAGCATTATATCATAAATGAGAAAAAAAATATCTGAAACCCTGACTTTACATTATTAGCACATTAACTTTCAAGTAATTAATAAAAAAATTAGACAACATCATATCTTAAGGAATTTGAATTCATAATAAATTAATTGTTTTAGTTCCATCCTTCTCATTCAATGTAACATAAAAATGAACTTGAAAGTGGGGATGAAGCCATACCTTTCCATGGCAAACATAATTTGAGGTGCTCTTTAGTTTAGCCATATAGTCCTGCCAAGAGATCATATTAGATGGAATCAAACCAAACACATCCATTTTCTGTAGAGATTTTCATACCTATAATACAAAGCATAAGCCAGTAGTACACAATTAAGGCCATTACATTTATAAATGATAGTTGGAAAAAAGTTGCAAATATGCACAGGCCAAGTGAAAACCCAATAACAATCCGTTCTCATGGTAATGCTTAATTTTGACTATGAATGACCTTAAGTCAAATACTAACTCCATTAATAGTTAATTCTTGATATGTAAAAAAAATAGGAAACTCAAATAAAAAGAAAGCAATTTAACCCCATCATAGACATACACAATACTTGTTTCCTAATCCAATGTAAATTACAAGCAATTTTTTCTATTCCCTAAAAGTTAAGCAGATGATCATCACTGAACAAAACATACAAGCGCATAGAGTGGCACGATTATTAGGGTGTACTTACTATGTTCCTTTGAACAAGGTATGCTCAAGAATTTCTTCAACACCTACAAGCTACCAAGACTTCAATTTTTGCGAATCATTCTTCAGAATTTCACACACAAATCATCATAATCATAAATTACAGATATAGCAAGAGAAAAAAATGCGAGAAAGGTAAACTAAATTTTATTTCATTACTTTGCTTAGTCAAGCTCCAATAAAGGGAGGCAAGACAATTATACAAAGTATAATAGCTACTGTCAATCATTTGTAATGATTCTCATCCTCCAACTTGGCAAGCCCACAAAAGAAGGGAAATGTTGAATCCTTTGGTAAAAACCGCAATATACGATTTCCATGGCATGTGATGAGGAAATGGAGCATGAGTATCAAAAAACTCATAGCAGTCTCAGGCAAAGAGAACATCCTGCACCAGGTGCGGTTGAAGCAGATAGTTGAAGAAAAATAAGAAAAACTCGGTAAGGAAATGGTGATAACAGATGCATATCGACGACACCAACATGTAGAATCCCACCACAAGAGTGGACCAGACATCATTTGTCATTGCTATCCATAGAACAGAGGAAACGAACCAAATAAAAAAGATTATAACCTGAAACCTCATGAAAACGATGATTCTAACCATGTTCCAGTAGCCTCTAGCTACGGGAGACATTGGGGTGGCAACGAAATGCAAATTGGCCAGTCACCACCACCGCGCCGACTTCCGTACGACGTCCACTATTTTTCCTCTCCTGAGGTCCGTCCGACATCACTAGATTCACAATCGTTCTTGTCAAGTTTCAATCACTGACTTCGCAGGTAACAAAAAAAATCTTAAAGCTTCGCTAATCGCTATCCTTTTTTTGGGTTTATTAGATCTGGGTTTATGAGTTGTTGTTATGAATCTGTGATGAATCTATGGAACATGCTTTAAATAATTAATATGTGAACATGCTAAAACAAAACTTGGCTAGAGCCTAGAGTTTCTGGATTCATCTATGGAAATATGTTGCAAAACAACATATTTTATTGTTTTATGGTTGTAAATCTGTGATTCTGTGATGAATATGTGGAAGATGATTTAGTAATTAATATATGATTTGTACATAATTAGTTAAATTATATAAATTTGTACATGATTTACAACTCCTGATCAAATACACATGATAAACTCGTTTTTTAGTTAATCACTCTTCCCTTTTAAACTGGATACATTGTTTAGTTGCTGCAACAACATTGTTTAGTTGAAGATAAATCTATTATTACCCCATTACCTCTAACACAAAGAGAACATGTACTTGCTTTTTTAGATATTAGGTTTCCGTAAATTTTAATAGATTGTAGAAGATCAGTAGTCTGTAAAGGAGAAACATATCAGTATCATTCGATAGTTTGATTGTGTATTTGTTTGTTAATCATTTTTGGTACTGTTCTTGCTTTATAGTTTGATTTCTCCATTATTGTTTTTGTCAATCTATTTAATGTTGGTTTATTATTTACAGCTTCATTCAACATGGATACTCAGTCAAACACTTGTGATACTCTCGTGGGTAGTAGTCAATCTCCTGTGGCTGAAGATGCTAATTTGTCAATGCCATTTCCAACTAGCAATGAGGAAGGTGTTACACCTTCCCCAAGCGAAAACACACAAGGTGGTAGGAAGAGAAAATTGACATCAGTGGTATGGAATCATTACAAAAAAGTAAAGATAAATGGTGAAGATAAGGCCGTATGTAACTATTGTGGGACTAAGTTGGGAGCTAAAAGCACAAATGGGACAAAGCATCTTCATGATCATATTAAAAGATGTCCAAGGCGTCCTTTAAGAGAAGATGGTCAACAAGTCTTGGGGGGCGAAAAGAGCAAAATAGATGGGAAAATGTTTTTGACCAAACATCAATTTAATCTAGACGTCTCGAGAAAACAACTTGCTCGTGCGATTGTCGTGCATGGGCTCCCTTTATCATTTGTTGAGTATTGTGAGATTAGGAAGTGGATGCTGGTTTCTCAACCATTGTTCAAAATGCCATGCCGGAACACTATAAAAAGTTATATAGTGAAGATTTACGAACATGAAAAAAGTATCACAATGAAGGTGTTGGAGAGGAATGAAAGCAGGATTGCAATAACAACAGATATGTGGACATCAAGCAATCACGGTAAAGGTTTTATGGCAATAACAGCACATTACATTGACGACGATTGGATGATGCAAAGTAAGATTATCAGGTATTATGTTACAACAATTTTTGCATCACAATATAGTTCATGTATAATATTTTATAATTGTTAATTTAATATCATAGAATTAATATCAGATAGTCTAACTGTGTGTTTTTTTTATTCTGAAACTTGGTGTGTTTAGGTTTGCATATGTGCCTTGTCCACATACATCTGATGTTCTTGCTGGTGTCTTGTTTGAGTGCATGATGGACTGGAACTTAGATCGGAAACTATCTACAGTAACAGTGGATAATTGTACTACCAATGATGCCATTATCAAAATTTTGTTGGAAAAACTGAATCCTGCTTCACTTTTATTAGGAGGAAAGCTATTACACTTGCGATGTTGTGCACGTATTCTAAATCTGATAGTGCAAGATGGTTTGTCGCTTATCGTGCAAGGTATCGAGAAAGTAAGGAATTCAGTGGCTTATTGGAGTGCAAGTCCAAAGAGAGTTGAGAAATTTGATGAGACATCACGTCAACTGCAGATTAAATGTAAAAAAAAGTTATCGCTTGACTGCAAGACACGATGGAATTCTACCTATTTAATGTTGAAGGTCGCATTGGAGTATAAAGAAGTGTTTATGCGGTTGGAAATGCGGGAAGCACTTTTTAAATGTTGTCCAACAACTGCAGAGTGGGATGTAGCTGAAGAGGTATGTGACAAACTGCAAGTATTTCATGAGGTGACTGAAAAATTTTCTGGTACAAAATATCCTACTACAAACATCTTCTTTACTCACATGTATACAATTAGAGCTGCATTATTTTCATGGAAATCATCTTCATCTCAAATGATAGTATCCATGGCACTTAGCATGATTCAGAAGTTTGAAAAATATTGGCATAACATACATGGTATTATGAGTGTTGCTAGTGTTTTGGATCCAAGGTATAAGATGAAATTGCTGCAGTTCTACTTCCCTAAAATCTATGGCAGTGAATCTTGTTTAGAGATTGAGAAAGTGAGAACTTTGTGTTCTAAGCTCGTTGATGAGTATCAATCTAGAGATTCAAGAGTAAAAGAAAAACAAGATGTGGTGCAAAGTTGTGATAGAATTGTCCAAGAAGATCCGTTGTCTGATTATTATCAGTTTGTGAGTGAAGCAAGTAATGACGTGCCAATATCGGAATTGGATAATTATTTGGAAGAGAAAGTCTTACTACCAGTTGAGAAATTTGACATTCTGAGTTGGTGGAAAACTTATGGATGCAAGTGGCCTACATTACAGAAAATAGTTAGAGATATTCTAGCTATTCCAATTTCAACAGTGGCTTCCGAATCAGCTTTTAGTTCGGGTGGTAATTTGATTACCCCACATCGCAGTAGACTTCATCCAGATACGATAGAGACACTTATGTGTAGTCAGAGTTGGGTACGGAATGAAATACAAGGTAAATCAAATATTTTATGCGATTTACTTTTAAATTACGATCAAAACCTAATGCATCTTACATTCTTACTTGTTTATTTTATACCATGATTTGTTTATTTAGAGACAGATTCTGAAGGGATAGATGTATTTTATCAAACACCTGAATATGATCGAGATGCAGATGGAGATGAGGTATATCATTTATATACGTTTGTTGTTACTTGGCTTGAAAATGGCAAATAATGATTTTTTGCTTATGTTACCAACATATGAATATGGTATTTGTTCACAGGTTTTGCAAAGTACCACGGTCAAGGAAACTGCTTCAAGTTCAAAATGTTGATTCTATGTTTTATCATGGTGAATTCAAGTTGGGAACATGTAATTTTATATTAAGAGACATTTTGTTAAGACATTGTCCGTTATTTGTGAACTTTTGTAAAACATTGACATATCATGTTTATTTTATATGCATGCATGTTTTAAAAATGAGTGAGAATTATGTTATTATTTAAAAATTTCATTTCTTATGCGGGGCAATAAATGGGGCGGGTATCCCCGTTCCCCGCGGGGCGAGAACGGGGCGGGGTCAAACCGGGGTCAACGCGGGGCGCGGGGCGGGGCGGGGCGCGGGGTAGGGAAGCGGGGCGGGGACGGGGCACGGGTAACCCGCCCCAAACCCGCCCCGTTGCCATCCCTACTCCTGATAGCTGCCTGGAAACGCACAACAAAAGACCACATCAAGGGAACCTCCCAAGATGGGAACACGTTATGGTCCACTGTGACCAGAAGATTCGTCAAAGCTGGGAGATTCAACCTCAATGATTGGACAGTGCAAGCCGTCAAGAGCCATTGAAACAAAAGTGAGGCGGTACATTACACTGATGACAGAGGAAAAGGCCGAAGCCCATAAGGGCCGAAACGAAGACATGTACACGGAGTGGGTCATGGAACTCTACCAAATCCACACTCTCCAACTCAAAAACGAGCTGAAGATTTTCAAGTTCCACCATTAGATCCGACCATTATAACACGATGAAAAGTTCTGGACAAAGGAAAGCACGGCCGAGGCAATACGACGGCATTGAAATCGCCACTGTATATGCTGTTCCTGGCGCTGGAGCCCGATAGGATTCGGAAGGCCCAATAAAGGTAATGGCCCAAAAACATAGACCCAATCGCGCTGTTCCTCTTTACCCCTGTCCGCACAAACCATCCCATCGAGCACATACTGATACTGTGGCTCCAGCTACTGCTGCTGTATTCGGTTGGAGCCTCATTGGCCATGGAAGCAGAAAGCTATTCATGCAGAGAACGATAAAGGAACTGCTTCTGCAACTTGGATAACACGCACCTTCATCGTCTTCTTCTTCGTTTCTCCGATTCATTGACACTCAATTTTCGTAGAAGAACACATAAGATTCTCTTTTGTTTGGTCGTGTAGAGAGCAAAGCCATTGTTGTAGCAGAGCGAAAGCATGGCGGTGACGGAGAGAAATGCGAAATCTACTCTGTTGTTGATGCGAACTTCGTATTCGTATTACAACTGCACCTGCTCTCTCCGGCGACTCCATTCTTCTACCTCAGCTCTTCGCTTCAGCTTCTCTTCCGATTCTCTCTCCCAATTTAATGGCGCACTACAGCGCTCGCTCTCGCTTGCTACCTTCAGAAAACCTCACCGGTTAGGTTCTTCATCTCAATTTCGAGGTCTCTTCACTGTCAACTCCCCGAGACGACGCCTCTTGCTAGGTTTGGTTTGCCTCGACAGCACTAAGCAGAGGGATAGGCAGAATCAGCACGATCGGCATGAGTGTAGATACACGTATCGTCGCAGTAAGTTTATTCAATTGTTTTGTTGTGAGATTTGGTTGGTTGGACTGAGGAAGATTGTGTAAATGTGTATTGTTGTTCTGTTGTGTTCAGATTTTTTTACCAGGCCCAAGCATGTTAAGAGTATTGAAATTAGTGATCAGCACAGGTATGATTTCTGTCACCAGCTTGTTTTGAATTGAACTGATATTTGTTTACATCATAATTGGGAAAAAGAAGTGTTCTATTATGATTTGTCTGGCATATGGAAAAATAATGATGACTGTGGTTTGTCTGAGTTGAGAATAGATTGCATTTGTTAAGACATGGAACTAGGCTGAGTCTCTCACTCTGGTGTACTGGGCAAGGAAATAAATGAATAGGATGTAAGAAGTGGAATTAGGTTGAGTCTCTCACTTTGGTCTACTTGGCAAGGAAACAAATTAATAGGATGTTAAAAGAAGAGAAACCGAAAAATAAAATTATTAGAGGACCAACTCAACTAAAAGCTTAAGCGCTCAATTATAATTTTATATTCTAACACACACCCTCACGGACAAAACCTTTGTACGAGTTTGGATGTGAACTATTTAGAAAGAGAGAGAGCCCATCTGGAAGAGAGGTAAGGGCTTAGACCCATTAGGAGCAAATGAGGTAAATAGAGAAACAACAAAATATTTTGCAGATAGTGGGATTTGAACCCGTGTCCATTGAAGACCCATTTATAATTTTATATTCTAACAAAAATATCACAAATGACTCTACCCCTGGTTTTACTTCATTTATGTGGGCAGAGAGATCTGTGAACATGGATTTTGAGCTTGAAAGATTTATTTTGAGATGAGTTTTCCCCCTATATTTTTTATCTTTCAATTTATCTCCTTTGTTTCTGTTCTAGTCAAAGAGCTGTAACAACTGCTCTATGGTGCAACTTCCTTGTGTTTTCTCTCAAGTTTGGGGTCTGGTTTTCAACCTCTAGCCATGTTATGCTGGCTGAAGTTGTGCACTCTCTTGCAGATTTTGCCAATCAGGTATTTATGGTGATATGATTCCTCAACCTCTAGCCATGAATGCGAATTACTAAAACATTTTGACATTATAGGCACTTCTTGCTTATGGATTGAGCAGCTCAAGGCGTGGCCCAGATGCTATTCATCCGTAAGTCCTTTATACAAGAAATGAAACTTGAACATATGTAATCATGTATTATTTTCTAGTGAATGTTCTAAATATACTTGCATGCTATACAGTTATGGGTATTCCAAAGAAAGATTCGTTTGGTCTTTGATATCAGCTGTTGGTATCTTTTGTCTTGGTTCTGGTGCTACAATTGTTAATGGTATCCAAAACTTGTGGACTTCTCAGGTAATCTACCAAGTAGAATTTATTTGGTGACTTCTGTTTTCGGATTTTAAGTAAAGTTGGTGATTATTGACCGGTGATTTTGTCTTCTTCAGCCCCCTGAAAATATTCAATATGCAGCTTTGGTCCTTGGTGGTTCATTTATCATCGAGGGTATAACTATAAGCACTTGTATTATGCTATAGTTTAAGCATGTTTACTTTTATATTTTCTTATTGGTTGTTTTGCCGTGAAATGTCGCATCTTCATCAGGTGCTTCTCTTCTCGTTGCTATCCAAGCGGTTAAGAAAGGTGCCGCAGCCGAGGGAATGACATTAAGAGACTATGTCTGGCGGGGTCATGATCCCACATCTGTTGCTGTCATGACAGAGGTGATTAATTCTTTTTCTATGATTCAGTTGTTGGAACTATACGATGGTTATTATGTGTTGCACCTAGTAATACTTCGTACATTCAATAATTGTATGTTGTTCACATAAAGAGCATTATTTTGGCCTTTAGTTGGACCGTGTTTGTGCATTTCCTTAATATATGATCTCACTTGTGCAGGATGGGGCTGCAGTGACTGGGCTTGTTATTGCAGGAGCATCATTGATTGCAGTGAAGACCACTGGGAATGCAATATATGATCCCATTGGTTCAATTGTAGTTGGTAACCTACTTGGAATGGTATGTAATGCTTTGTGTCAATCTCACATCCTAAGAATATATCTCAACCATACCATAAATATTTCCAAATATGGAAATATTATATAGGGATGATTGCAAGGAAGTACCTTAAGGTATTCATTTTTTGCAATTTGTCTCCCTCTTCTTTGGTAATTACAAGAAGTACCTTCAACTTGTATTTTTGTTGCAAGATGTATAGAAATGACGATTTTACCCTTACAATTTAGATTTAAAAAATAATAAGTAAAGAACAAAAAATCCAAGTTTACATGTCCCTTAATTTTCTTCCTCTTTGTACCTTACAAAGTGTAGAAATTTAAGAAATATGAAAATATGGATTTTTTGTTCTTTCGTTATGATTTTTTAAATTTAAATTTCCAAGGCTCAAATTGTCATTTTGAAACAAATTTATACAAAGTGCGGCAGAAAAACAACTTCAGGGCTCTTTTTTGCAATTAACAAAGGAGGCTACAAGTTGCTAAAAGTAAATATCTCGAGGTACTTTTTTGCAAATATCCCTACTATATATGAGAGGATGCATAAGTTGATAAAAAAAATCTCACATTGATTTAGTTTTGTTTGTGAAATAAAGATTTTCAAAGGTTTCAGAAGATAATTATTTCTGACTGGGTAGCCAACCAAAAGAGTTTTTAATTATGATTGTAATTTGACTTAAAGGTAATTGAAGTGAATATCCTGAGCAGGTGGCTATTTTTCTCATCCAAAGGAATCGACATGCTTTGATTGGCAGGGCTATGGATGATAATGATATGGAGAAGGTTCTTCATTTCTTAAAAAATGACCCGGTATGCTAAATTGTATTTTCAACACTGTTCTTGTTCTTCCAAAATATTTGTTAAATGCGATATTTCTCTTGTAGGTTGTAGACTCTTTATATGACTGCAAGAGTGAGGTGATAGGACCTGGATTCTTTAGATTCAAAGCAGAAATAGGTGATTTTTATTTCATGTTCTATTTTTCTCCCAATTTTTCTGAATAGTATTCTGAGTTGCTTAATGGACATGATTACATGTCATTTAATCATTGTAATGCCATAACCTCGTACTGTTAACTGTAAACCAATCCAGGCCATTAGATTAAGTATAATAGATGGTCTATATTTGAAAAAAAAATGGCACGAATTGTAAGTATCCAGAATTTCAAATTTATTTTATTATTAAAAAGTCCCCCTAAAAAACATGGGTTGTTGGATCAACTTGATTTAATGGTCCAAATTGGTTTACAGTTAAAAATATAAGGTTGATTTACAACGGACAGTGCCCCTCCTTAATAGATAGCGTTACCTAAATAATCCTTTGGCACTGTGCATACTGAAAATTTGGCATTATTGGTGCCTCATCAAAATCTGATGGTGGTACACTGGTACTTGTATGCAACAGATTTCAATGGAGCAGTTGTGATTCAAAATTATCTAAAGAGGACCGGGCGTGAAGAGTGGGCTAAACAGGTCCGCCACCTCAACCCTTGATTTTTTTTTTAAATTTAGCAATTGTACTTTTAATTCTAAGCATTTTAATTGTTTTACGGGTCACTTGAAAACTCCCCACCTTATAGTGAGTTTCACATCCTAGCCCTACTCATATGTCATCACTTAAACCAACATGTTATTTATGGGTTCTTGTCGACAATGTGCACAAAAGGGTACACAGAACTGAAATTCTTATCATGTGTTCCTCTCATTATCAAAGTAGAACAGAATAATTGTTTTGGCTACTAAGCTGCTGAAGCACTTGAACTTGGGTCCATGAGACCAGAGTTTAAGTCCCTGTATATCTTTGGTTGGGCCTCTTTGGGCTTCACTCTCCAACTTTGGTTGGGCCTTCTTGATCTCTCACCAACTCTTGTTGGGTCAAGTGGCAAAATAGACCTCCCTTTTACTTGAGGAGTGATGTTGAGCCCAAATCTTGATACATTTAAATAATTGCTGATAAAAAAATATTTTGGCTACCAAGATGTGCACCAATACGTAGGAAATCACTATTTTTGAACCTATATGTGTCTGGGCAAGCAACCATCTAGAATTCATGCTTATGTGACATATTGTTGATGCACAGTTCCAACAAGCTGCAATGGAGAAGGATGATACTGCGCTACACAATATTATGTCAAACTACGGTACAATCTATCTCCTTTAAGAGCATCTCCAATGGTTTGGGCTTATTGCCTAGATGAATAGTGGTTTTACCGGGCCATTAGCCCAGCGTCCCACGGTTGTATTAGCCCATGTTGGGCTAATATGGATTAGTACTGCCACATGTTATGTGACAAGTGGCCACGACCTCTTTCTCCCCCTTTTCATCTGCGTGCATGGGCGAATAGCCCGGGCGGAGTATCCTTCACCCAACCAAACCTCCAAACTCCCTCTTTAGGTGATTTGCCCAAGTGATTCGTCCACCATTCGAGACGCTCTAATGAAAGTATGAACCGAGTTGTGTGTAACACACTGACATCACATAACTCCTTCTGCAGGCGAGGAAGTGGTTACAGCTCTAGGGAGTGAAGTTGATCGGCTAGAAAAGGAAATCCAGGAGCTTGTTCCTGGTATTCGTCATGTTGATATTGAGGCCCACAATCCGTGATATTGTAAGTTTGTGCTATTTATTTTTCTATTCTAACAAAAAAGAGAAGTAATGTGGAAAATAAACTTCTCCATGCTATGTAAAGCTATGATTTTGGGAATGTCTTATTTTAGTGTGTTCATAATGAAGTATTATTGAAACAGAACCCTTTCCTTGTGCTTTGATTCTCCAATCACTTTATCTACCAGTTTCATATGAGTGGTTTGAATTACCTCAAGTATTAACAGACTTGTATAGTGCAACAACCTAATTCCACAGTTATATCAGGAATATGCAGTTTATTAGGTATGTAGTCTCATAGAAGTATTAAGGGTTAAGTGCAAAAAGGTAGCATGAGGTTTTCATTTTTTGCAACTTGTGATAATTGTAATATCTTTTTTTTGAAAGAGTAAAAAAATATCTTGAACTTGCCATTTTGTTGCAATTTGTATAATAAAAATAACTCTTATCCTTGCACTTTAGATTTATAAAATAATAAGTAAAATAATTTTCTCTTCTTTGCACTGTACAAATCGTGGATTTTAAAGGATGTGAAAACTTAAATATTATGTTATTTAATTATTATTTTTAAAATCTAAATTTCAAATGGTAAAATCAGCATTTTAAAACAAATATATACGAAGTACAAAATAAAAACAAGATTAGAGCACTTTTTTATAATTGTAAAAAAATGGCAATTTTTATTACAATTATTGTAATTATTAAATACAAAACATTATTCATGACAATTGGACTCACTGAAATACAATCCAAAAATATTTAAATAGGGAAATATTACTGATGGTAAATGGATGCTAAAGTACAATAATTCCTTGAGCCTAATTTAACACTTGAATGCATGCAAGTACCACCAAAAACCACACAGCATTCCAAAGAAACGTAGTTCTATTAATAACTTGGAATGGAATGCTACAGTGACAAGATATCCAGAAATCAAAATCTTATAATATCCAAGAGACAAACAAGAAAATGGATACACTTTGTTCCACAATAATGATGGAAAAATGCTTAAGCCTCAATACAACCAAATACTACCAGTCTACTAATAGCAGGCCTAATTCATCCTCCTGATGAGTTCATTGACAAAGTTCTCACGGTTTCCGGCATCCCCGCCTTCAACATAGTGGTTCCTCTTCTTCTTCATGCCCCCCAATGGTGCCTTCAACTTGAAGGGCCACAGGAAGTTATTTGCCTCCTTGAAATGAGGCCCGACTGTCATGATCTCGTGGATGAGGTCTTCCGTGCAGATGATGCCAAACTTTCCAAGAGCCTGTCATTGAATTCTATCGTCTTTAGCCGGGAGATGCAGAGCATATTTATTACTAGAGAATCAACAACAAAATGCACAAACCTGTTCGACAATTGAGTTGTCGGTCAAGGCAATTCTCTGCTTGTTTAGCTTTCCATACCCCCTTTTGTAAATTAGTTCTCTCACACTCTTCAAATTGGGATATCTAAACATTAAGTTAAATATCAATAAGACACATCCACAAAGCATGGAGATTTTAATTAAATATGACAAGAAACAGAGTTACATACCCATATGTCACATAAGGCTCAACCCTGTGCAGCATATTCAACGTTGCCTTGCTTACTTTGAGAAAGACACCATTAAAAATCTATAGCAAAAAAATTCAAAATTTACCAGAGTCAGATGACATCATTGGTTGCACCCTAGCAAACACATTTTCAGAACATGCAAGTCATAGAATTAGAGCCAGGTATAAGAAGCATCTTAAATGGAATTTTTTTTATTCTCAATACACCCTTACAAACTAATAGCAACAGAACTCTAAACTTTTGAACATGATACTAACAATTAACTAACAGAATTACAATAGAATTACAGGAAAATGTTTCGTCATATTCATTGCAATATCACAGCAAAAAGTCAGATGTGATACCTGTCTCAAACGCAACAGCTGAAGGATTTTTTTTGTCTTTGGGTCAATAGCATTGATACTGAAAGCAGAATTATGATGAAAATGTGAGTGGAAACAGTAAAAAAAATCACATTCAATTAGAAGAGCAAACAGAGATTGGATACAAACATACCCCCGGATCCGAACAATGAACAGTAGCTTAGCTTCTGGGTCAACATAAAACCCACCTTTCAATTTTGCCTCTCGCTTTAACCTAATCAGCTCGTTCTCCTAGAAAATAACAATTAAAGATAAACATAAGGAAAATCCTTTCTATTTACTTTAAACAGGTCATATAAGACCATATATGAACATGCCTGATTTTTGTACTCCTCGGCGTACTGCTTCGCTCTAACAAAAATCAGCTTCCGGTTTGCAGCATTCTTCTTCTTGGCAGCATCAAAATCCTGCTTTTTTGCCAGAGCCCATTCCTCGGCTCTCTTTCTCTTCTTCAACATAGACTCGGGCACCACAACCTTAACACCCTCTCCACCCATTGCTAAAAATCCAGACAAATTAACAAACAAACCTAACTTAGATCCACCATAAGAGTTATGGAAGTGATATGTCAAATTCAAACTCCAACAAAAAATTATGCATTTGCCCCAAATAATGCTTCATGAACAAGCATTCGAATTCCATCCCACTTGGAATTCATAAATGGGTTAATCAACCCCACAGTTCATCTCCGCTTGGAAACTTATCAGACATCTGTGTAACTTTGTGAAAATCAATGATGCAGTATCCTTCATTGGATTATACTGGAAAGTAAAGTAACAATTAAAGTAATTTTGATGTTCCTGAACAACATAAATACTCATCACAAGCTATCACATGTATTTGAATTTGAAACAACAATGATCAATACAGCTCAACGAGAAAATGCAGGTCAGTACAACACATCAAAAGAATAATTAAAATAGGAAAACTTATGCGGCATAAATGAAAAATGCCTGCGAAAAAACTTCACTCAATACCTCGAGATCGTCAATTCATAAAGAAAATTCAAACCTAATCCGAGGGAGAATCCAGGTAATCTACATCTATCAACCTAAATTCACTGATGAGATATTTCTTCTAAGAACTACTGAATAGCATGTGCCCAAAAAATACATGAACTTGATCGGAAAAAAAAGCAAATGTTCAACTCACCGGTGATGGAACTCTCCGATGCCCTGAATTGCGATGACCGTGACCGGCGGATGGAGAGAGAGTTAGGGTTTCTCTGCGAAGAAGACGAAGGGTTAAATACTCGACAGGGTTTTGTAGGGTTTAATTTTTGGTTGGTTGGTCTGTTAAGGGCCAACTCGTTTTAGTCCAAGCTTGGACGGGCCAATACTTGGGCTTCAAATTATATTCTCACTGAAAATGTTATTTTTGGGGCTTCAAATGTTTAGCCATTTACGATTTTGTTTTGAGCTTCATTAAGTTTATGATTTTTTTTTAAAATAATGATTTTTACGTAAATCTGAAATTCGGAGATTCACGAAGAATATTTTTTAAGTGAAAATTTTAAAAATCAATAACATAATTTTGAAAATTTGATTGTTAATTCGTATATTAATATCTGAAATGAGTCTCGAAAACTAATATTTTAACGTTTTATCTCCCTCCGGTCATTCGCACCTCTTCTCTTGTAGTCATGACATCCTCCTCCTCTTCCCATGATGATGTCGTCGTCTTGCCCAGCAGAGTAGTCACCCCCACCCCGTCTCTCTACCACCTCTCACCCCTACAAGCATCTCCTTTACGCGACGTTTAAAAAACACTCTCGCCCGTTTATTTATATTTGCTTTTGTATTATTTTTTTCTGTTATGAATAATATGAAGTGCTCTTTCTGCTATAAAAAACAGGTGCACGAGTCTTTTTTGCAGTTATCAAATAAAAGGGTAACAAATTGCGAAAAAAACGAAATACCTGGGGGTGCTTTTTTGCAATAATCTCAACTATATCCGATGTTTTTGAAAAAAAGGAAAAAAGAAAAAAAATACAATTTTCATCATTTGGTGCGCGTTTTCAGTTGCTATTTTTCAGTTCCTTCCGCCAATTTGGTCAAAGAATGCGAATGCGAATGCGAATGCTAATGCCAAGCCACATTTCATTAGTGCTTCTTCTCCAAAACATCACAACTGAAAAACCTCTCTGTGTGACTCTCCGTTTTCTCCCGATCAATTTCGTCGGAAAGCGAGTGGTTCGGATCGAGGCGAGCCCAGCAGCAGAAGCTCACTGTTGCAGTGATGAACAGCAGCGGCGCGTCTTCCCACGCCTTGCTGTCGCCGGCGTCTCCACCGCAGGAGTCACCGGATGTTCCCGACTTGGAGGCCGGCCCCGTCAAGGTCGATCAGCCTGATAAGGACCAGCACCAGCGCCAGGATGACCCCTTCAACATCGCCAACACTAAGACCGCCCGTCCCGAGGCTCTCAGGCGATGGAGGGTAAGTAATGCCGATGCTGTACACGATTCTTATGTTTATGTTTATTTACACATTGATACATATAATACGATTCGCTGAGATGTCCGATTCGCTCCTTGATTACTGTATGTATGTGTTCATCTATTTACTGGATCTCGGCTACTTCCTTTTGGTTGGAAGTGCAATTCTCTACTGATCCGTGATCATCATCAGCATTTTTGTATATGCTTGGTGCTGGGAAGTGAAATTCACATGCATAGTTACATTATGTTTAGAGCTGGGCATTGTCACTAATTCTAATGTTGGGGCTGGATGATATAAATATAGGTCTCACATTTCCAGTTGATGTATAATGGGTGCTTTAATCGAACTAAAGAAATATTTGATAAGACTGAAAGCAAGTGCAATAGCTCATTTACAATTGATTGAGAGTTGAGATCATTTCGTGTTTTTCTTCTATGGGAAATGCAGTGTTTGTTGCTTCCGTTTCTTTCCATATTTAATGTCACTTGGTATTTCAATTTTTGGAATACCGAGACGGAAACATAGAGAGTATATGACAGTTAGAAACAGCATTATTAAAAGCTAATAAAGGATGCCACGCCAATGTTAATGTGTGCTGAAAAGATGCAGGTTGTTATGATAATGGCATTTGCTACCTAAAACGGACTATATTTTCAAGGAGTTAAGCTAAACAACAATCAATGGCATATGGAGAAGATGAAACGATGGATAAGCATGACTAGGAGTATGTTAGTTCTCCATTTTATATACCAATCAATTAAAGTGGCATTGAACCTTTTTTGTTGGATGGAAGCTAGCCTGGACTCTCTTCAGAGTGGCAATGTCGCCCAAATTGTTCTGTTTGTCCACAATCACAGTAATGTATCATTTGCAGATTACTACCAAGCTATGTGTCAATTTAACCAAGTTGCTTCTGATATAATGTTGGTGTTTTCTTCCCATGGCTTCTCTGTAGGTCACTGTAGTCCTTTTTTCCGACTTTTTAACTAAAGGAGTTTCATCATGTACAGCATGCGGCCCTTGTGTTGAATGCTTCTCGTCGATTTCGGTACACTTCGGACTTAAAAAGGGAGGAAGAGAGGGATCGAAGAAGAAGGATGATTAGATCCCATGCACAAGTCATAAGAGTAATGTTTATAGACATCACATTTCAGTTTTTTTTATGCTGTTTTTCTTTTTTTTCCCATTATTTATAATTGACAGTTACTTGTATTAGGCAGCCTTGCTTTTCAAATTGGCTGCCGAAAGGCAAACTGGTATGTCGCTCTTCTGGAATATTTCGTACTATATTCAACAGTTTTTTCATCTGATTTATGTATTGAAAAGTGTAATGGTCTTGGTGACAAGTAATTGAATTCCTTACCTTCCTTCGTTATCACACCTCTTGATTTTTAGCACTATGCAATAGAGTTAACAATTGTGCATGAGCGAAGGTCGTAGTTTTGGGGTCCGTTAAAGACATGGTTAGTTATGGTTGTGCATATTTTCTACAGAGTGTTGGGAATGGAAAAAATGTGTTCATGGTGCCTTTGCTGGCTGTATCAATATCATTGTTCCGTTGATGTTACGCTACATGTGATGCTTATTTTTGTTTTATTTCCTTTCAACTCATCAAATGTTAGGGACGGTGGTCAAACCCCAAACTCCTATTGGTGATTTTGGTATTACACTGGAAGAACTTGTTTCAATAACAAAGGATAATAATTTCTCTGCTCTACAGCAACGTGGAGGGGTAAGCCATGTGGTTCTACTAACCCATTTTCCTTTTTCATACTGTGTGGATCCTTATATTCTCTGCAGATAATTGAATAGTCACATCCCCCCTCAGGTTAAGGGGTTATCAGATCTGATTAAAACAGATTTGGAGAGGGGAATTAATGTAGACGAAGCTGAATTAGCAAAGCGTAGAGATGTATTTGGATCAAATACATATCCTCGAAAAAAAGGACGGACTATTTGGGTACATTAGCTGACCTAATTCATAACTTATGTCAGTATTTTTTCCCAATTTTTCCTAAACATTGCTCTGCTATATTTTGCAGAGATATATTTGGGAAGCTGGGCAAGATAGGACCCTCATTATTTTGATAGTAGCAGCCCTATTTTCGTTGGTACTGGGAATTAAGACTGAGGTCTGATTGCTCTTCACGTTAGCTCCTTTTTTGTTGCAACCGAACCTTAGTTGTAATAATTCTTAGCTTGGTTAATTTGAAAGATATGACTTAAAATAAGAATTGTTAATATGTGAACATTGTCGCATGTCTATAGGGTTAAAAAATTGCATATTGCTGGTAACATTAAGCATCGAATATACAGTGACATTATAAATTGCTGGTTACAAAAGCACTTCAGCAGTGCTAAACTGCTAATACTTGGTTAACTTAAAAAATATATATTTCAAATCAGTAATCGTTCCTATGTACTAATGGAGCATTCTAACATTATAAATTGTTGTTAAAATCCATAACATCTGAGACCGATCAGTAGAAGGAAGCGAAAATCAACTAATAGTAGTGACGGTATAAAAAATTATATGTATAGTATGGCATGGGAAGTCTCTCCTTGCTTCAGGATCAACATAGTTACTTGCAAATGCTTCTAACGTGAGAGATTTAGATGGCTTCAAATGTAGGAGATATAGCCGATAAAAAATGTAAGAGATATAGTTCCAAAAACATCTTTGCATGTGACATCTCATGGAATATTGTAAATGTTTGGGTTAAATATCGAAACTTACTCTTAAGTATTGGTCACGAACACTACACTACCCACGTTTTCAAAATGAACACTACATTATCCTTAAGTATTGGTCACACGATTTTGTTAGTAAAAATGGACGGAATTTTCAATTCCGTTAGTCATATGACCTCAAGTGTCATATAATGGATGGTAAAATGACGTTTCCCCTTAATTATATGACCTCTACACATTTTATAAGGAAAATTACCATTGTACCCTCATTATTATTCCTTATAAAATGTATAAAGGTCAAATATTTAAGGGAAAACGTCATTTTACCATCCATTATATGACACTTGAGGTCATATGACTAACGGAATGAAAAATTCCGTCCATTTTTACTAACAAAATTGCGTGACCAATACTTAAGGGTAGTATAGTGTTTATTTTGAAAACGTGGGTAGTGTAGTGTTCGTGACCAATACTTAAGAGTAAGTTTCGATATTTAACCCTAAATGTTTTGTTTAGGTACCTAGACAACTTTTGCTAATCTTTTGTGTAAGATGCTCATTGGGTTTTTGAGGTCTGATTTTGTTACTTTTACGAAAATTGCCTTGCTAACTCGTATCAATAATATTATTTATCTTTTTATGGGTTTTAAACTCTACAGAACAATTTTGTTGGCATTATTGTCTAAGGAATTTTCAACATAATGGGGACTTATTAAAAAAGATTTCTCTTAACGAATGTGTATACATAGTGCCTTTGATGTTATTGTTAAAGAAAAATCTTTTCCTGATTTGTATCATGTTGTACGTTTCTCTTTCTCTTTCCCTCTCTCCTTCTCCCCCTTCAGTCTTTCTTAAAGGCTGTAGTTAAATTTATCTGGCAATGGTTTCAATTGCATCTCCCTTATGTTCTCTTTTCATCAAGTTCTTATCTCCATCTTGTGATACTGGTCACAGGGTTTGAAAGATGGATGGTATGACGGTGGTAGCATTGCCTTTGCAGTAATTCTTGTTATAGTTGTCACAGGTATAGCTGTTGATCTCAATACTGCTTCATAATGCATCCCCCATACCTTTTTTTTATGGCTAAAAGTGAAAGATTTGAGATGTCCAACTGGATTAGTTATGCAAGATGTAGCGCTTTCTATTCTTCCATCCTTTTGGCATCCAAATGTATTTATTATTGCTGTTTTCCCATTTCCTTTTTAATATCGTATGGATTGGTTTTTATTATTAATAATGTTTTACAATGAATAAAATTGTACTACATCCGAAATCATGTTTATATTTGCTGCATTGAAATATGGGATGATAAAGTACTAAAAGACTGATCATCACTTGGTTGGATTCATCCAATCATTTATGCGACTATGATTGACCCTATACTGGCCTAGTTCATGATTCAAAGCACAAATTCACAACACATTATTGGGATATTGTTATTTCCATACTGCATATTCTCTCAGACAACATAGGTTACACACTAGAGCCTATTTTTTAAACATGCTGGGTTGTGATTACAAACATGACTAAACTATAAATTCGTGTGTTGTTCCAAGTTTGTTTTACCTTACCTATTTAGGTGGGGTTTTATTTTCCAGATGGTGCTCTTTCTCTCTCACTAAATACTCTGCTCTCTTAAATCCTGAATCTATTTTGATTAGCTTATGACAGTTGTTCTGCGGACCAAATATTTGGAAGCTATTTAACTGGTCTTTGAAAGGGCAATTCACATGTTTGCTCCATTGAATATTAAATATGGAAATCTATCATATGCTTCTTCTGCTATCATATTGAGTGGATACATTATCTTGCCTTGGTCATGTTCGCATATTTCCCCCCTCTAAACCTAATGTTTTCTGTTTGTCAGCCACTAGTGATTATAGACAATCTCTTCAGTTTCAAAATCTAAATGAGGAAAAGCGAAACATACAATTGGAGGTGTGCATGCTTACAAAACATTTGCAATTATTCATCTTTTTTCAATTTCTTAAATGTTAGTTGTTTGGAATTATGTGTATGTGTGTGTTGAATATTCATGTGCATTCGCCCATATGCCATCTTCTACAGGTCATGAGAGGCAATAGACCGGAGAAGATATCAATATTCGATATTCTCGTTGGTGATGTTGTACCTCTTAGAATAGGTGATCAGGTGAATGTTTTCTTAAAACTGATTTTGTTTTCCAAGGAAGCTAACACATCTGTAACTAATTTAGATTCTCACCTCGTTCCTCTGTAGGTCCCTGCTGATGGAATCTTAATTGTTGGCCATTCTCTTACCATTGATGAGTCCAGCATGACTGGTGAAAGCAAGATTGTGAGTTTGTTATACCTTCTTGAGTTCTTTTCGAATAATTAACTGATTGTTGAACTCTACTTCACTTAAACATGTCTCTTGCAGATTCATAAGGATCAGAAGGCACCTTTTTTGATGTCTGGTTGCAAAGTTGCAGATGGTGTTGGCACCATGCTGGTAAGTCATATTGTACTTTATATTGTCATGAAAGATTTGACCATATTAAACTCTTAGTGTAATATTAAAGAGAAACAAAATCAGTCTGTTTAGCCAGCACTAGTTTTTCACTTTCTTGTGTATTTTGGAATAAGGGGAAAACTAACACATTAATTAGATAAATGCGTGCCTGCAAAGACTATCCAACTATCAGACTTATGATACATGATACAGACCTCCAAACAACTCCAAACAAGCCCCAATCATGCTTAAACCAACAACACATAATCAAGACGGAAAAAAACTCTCTCTAGGTGACAGCAAAGTCGCCGGTGGCTCCTTCTCTGCGTATGGTTTTGTGGTGATTCTTGGCACCAATCTCTCGTGTCTAGGTGTGCTTCTGCTTTCGGCGTCTTCTCTGGTGGCCCTTGGACCAGGGTCGTTGCCCTGTCCTTGCCCTTTTCTCCGGCGTCTCAGGGAATGAAGATCTTTGCTCAGTATCGATTTGTCGGTACGGGCCTTCTCCCTTTGGGTCGCCACTCAGTGTTGGCTGGTGGGGGATTGCCTGGTTTGGTAACTGAGGGCCGAGCAGGCTCGCGAGCAGCAACTGGACAACGAGAACGGAACCTTTGTGTGTCAACACTTGTGTTTGTAGTTAGGTGAATCCGAGAGGGTTTACCTTGACTCTTCTTTCTGTTTTAGAAAGTTGAATCTTTTATATAAAAAAAAACAAAATATCAGACTTCTTACTGTTTTCTTTGCTTTCCATAGGTCACTGGTGTTGGAATCAATACTGAATGGGGATTGTTGATGGCAAGCATCTCTGAGGATACTGGGGAAGAGACTCCATTGCAGGTATTCTTGTTATAGTTATTGACATTGTAGTGATACATGGTAAAAAGTCACGAGTTATTCAATGTAAGTCATGATTGGAAGCTTCATGACAGGTACGCTTAAATGGAGTTGCGACTTTTATTGGCACTGTTGGACTTATCGTGGCTGCTGTAGTTCTTGGTGTCCTGCTGTTCAGGTTAATTCACTTCATCACATGACCGTACCTTGTGCTGTGTGTTTTATCTTATTGCTAACAAACTGGTTCTGAAACTTAGGTACTTTACTGGTCGTACTACAAATGAAGATGGAAGTGTCCAATTTGTCGGTGGCAAGACTAGCATTGGTGCTATCTTAGATGGAGTTGTTAAAATATTTACCATTGCAGTAAGTATTAGTATTACTGCAAAATGTTGCAGCATATGTTGATACGTATATACAAATATATATATATATATATATATATATTCCATATTTCTTGATTAATTAATCCTAAACTTTTTAGGTGACCATTGTGGTTGTTGCAGTGCCTGAAGGACTTCCTTTGGCTGTTACCTTGACGTGAGTACATCTATTTTGTTTTTAACCAGAAGAATATAAAGCTAGTCTTATTATGTTTATATTACTGTTTTTGTACATTAATTTTTTGACAGCCTAGCCTACTCAATGAGGAAAATGATGGCAGATAAAGCCTTAGTAAGTATAATTTATTTATTTTTTTCTTCAAAACTGTGCCCCGATAATTTCTTCCATTTCAACATCATCATACTGTTACACCTTTTTACTTAACAGCTGTAGATGTGCAGGTCCGCCGGCTTTCAGCCTGTGAAACTATGGGCTCTGCAACGACAATTTGCAGTGATAAGACTGGGACATTGACCTTGAATCAAGTAGGTTTGTTGTTTCAGTATTCTTTTTGACAAGATTTCTCTTATGGTTTTATTGTTTTATAATGATTTGGAGTTGATATTAGTAAGACTATCATATTGATGACATTTCCATCTTATTTACACATTCAATATTATGCTACCAGGCCTCAAGTAGTAGTGAACTTCTTTGTATTTCAGATGACTGTAACTGTGGCATACGTTGGGAGAAATAAGCTAAATCCACCTGATAACTCCTCAGAGTTGGATCCAGCGGTTTCCTCGCTCCTAATGGAGGGCATTGCGCAAAACACCACAGGCAATGTTTTTGTGCCCAAGGTATAGTTCATTTCTCCTCAGTATCTATCCATATATGTATAGGGGTTGGGGTGGGGGACCTCAGCTCAAAATTGTACATGCAACCGGTTGAATTCTAAAAATATGATATATTATTTATTGAGAACTTGATTCTGAACTAATTATGAATTACAATCGGTGATCCCTTTTATATAGAGAACAATCCTATACTGGGCAGAAAACGAACTAGAAAAGGAAAATAGGCTACTAATAAGAGCATTCAGAGTTGGAATTGCCCAGAATTTGCACTACAGATATTGTAGCTAATATTCCAAAAGATTATAAAACTTTGGTGGCAGTTGTTTTAAAGAATACTGACATTCTAGTCTTCCTAAATAAAAGAAAAATGACAAATTTTTCTAACACGGGAATTGCGAACCAAGTATCCATCGGAAACAGTTTTGATAAACCTAAGAAAAAAGGAAGAGCATTAAATATTTTTTGCAGCTACCATTGTGGACCTCATAAAAACAAACCATCATTAACTTCTGAATTCTGATTCTCAGGATATGACTTGTGCTTTTCTTACTTTAATATTTGAATTCATTTGTTTGCCCAAACCACAAGATTCATCTTGGGTTTTTAATGGATTTTGCAAATTTCTTTTGGGTTATATATTTTTTGATAGGGTGGTGGTGATGCAGAGGTAACTGGATCTCCCACTGAAAAGGCTATCCTTTCTTGGGGTGTCAAGGTACCCTTATTGCTTGCGTGTCTATAAGTCCTATTCTTTTTTTTTTGTGAGAACAGAACTATTTAAGGTTGAAATTCATTCATCAAAAACCTATTTTGCAGTTGGGGATGAAGTTTGATATTATAAGATCAGATTCCATTGTTCTTCATGTTGTCCCTTTCAACTCAGAAAAAAAGAGAGGTGGTGTTGCAGTAAAACAGGTAATTAATTGGTTATTCAGAGTCTTTGAGATCTGTGATCTCCAATCTTAAACATTCTTGAACTCAAAGCCAGTTCAATGCAAATCTGGGACTGTTTCATGCTATTCTTCCTAACTGCAGCATTGCTTCTGCTTCTTTTACAGGCTAAAAATGTAGTTCATATACATTGGAAGGGAGCAGCTGAGATAGTTCTAAGCTCATGTTCTAAATATATGAACTCAGATGGTACCTTGCATTCCATTGATGAAGATAAGGTTAGAAACAGTTTATCACTAAAGCAATTTATTACGAAACAGATTCTTTGTAAGTACTACATTGAGCTGCGAACTTACTTTATCGATTACTCTTGTGGGAACATATCCCATGAATTTTTTTCTTTTTTATTCGTCATTGCCATCCCTGCATTGTTTATTCCCTCATCATCATCTTGTTGGAGTTCCATTCTAGTACTCATGGTAAAAATTGGTTGTCCATTTTGTATGTTTGACTTGTTTAAGCTGACTTGTAATTAGAAGAACAAACTCTTAAAAGAGGTGGTGTTAAGTTAAGTGGTGCTTTACTGTATTTCAGGATCATTTTAAGTCAGCTATCAATGACATGGCGGAAAGCAGCTTGCGCTGTGTTGCCATTGCGTACAGATCATACGAATCTGAGAAAATCCCAACCACTGAAGAGGTTATATCTCAATGGGCTTTACCTGATGATGACCTGGTTTTGCTTGCCATTGTTGGTATTAAGGTATACTTTCAGCAGTCTATAATTTCTGGGGATAGCTTTTTTGTAACAGAAAAAACTTGAACCAAAATTCGCTCTTCACCTATTGACACTAGTATGGCAATGCTGTAGCACATTGGCTTGTTAATTACTCTTTTCTGTTTCATAGGTATGTATGAGTGAGTTACTGTCTTCTGGTATTTGGTGTTCTTCTCTGCATAACAACTTCACCCATTTTGTTGAGTTGATGACTTCGAAAACAATGGAAATCCCAATTAACCAAGTTATCCTATTATTGTGTTCTTTTGCTATTTTGTTATTTGTTTTAGGAACATGCATATAGTGTACTAGTTTTCTTTCAATTTCAAGAGTATGCTTGTTTCTACAGAAAATAATATGTATTGAGTCAGTTTCTTTGTTTGTTATTTTGCCTACCTTTGCTTTGCCTTGACAAAACCAAGAAAAGAGTAGTAAAAGAATCAACCAAATGCCAGAACCTCAAGACATGGTAGGTTCTAAGACACAATGCTATATACCAGTGAGGAAGTTGGGGCTCGGTAATGGGCACAGTTTCCTCATTTTGTCAAACATGTGCTATTTAATGCGAGGAATATATGTTATGCGCAATAGAGTTAAATATATGTGTCTACTTAGGTAATATATTTGTTTTGCAACTTCCTAGCCGTACCGTTCTAGTAAAATATATTTGCATAATCTCTCCTGTCTAATTTCTTTATAACTCTATCCTTAATACTATTTAGATGGGATAATTGTCCAAAACTACCCTAAAGTTTCGTCCACAAACGAGTTGATGCACAAAGTTTCGTCCACGTTGTGTGGCTACCCTGAAGTTTTGTCCACGACTTTTTTAGTTTTGACGTAATAGGGATGTTCAGAATGATGGTCTGGGGCCTCTGGGCAGTGCTTCCCGGATTGAATAGAAGCGTGGACAAAACTTCAATGCACCCACAAAAGTGTGGGCAAAACTTCAATGCACCCACAAAAGCGTGGGCAAAACTTCAGGGTAGCCACACAGCGTGGACAAAACTTTGTGCATCAACTCGTTTGTGGACGAAACTTTAGGGTAGTTTTGGACAATTATCCCTATTTAGATTTAACAAATATGCTAGTCTCTCTCATATTCCCGTGATTTTACCAATGGCTCTTTCTAATTTTTGCTCATATGTATGAAAGGATCCTTGCCGTCCCAATGTTAGAGAGGCAGTGCGACTTTGCACAGAAGCTGGTGTGAAGGTAGTTAAAGCAGAGCATCTTTTGAGCAATGGCTTTCTTATATTTGTTATGACCGATCACTTTATCCTGATCGTTAGTTTAAACTTGTGAGGTATAATGGAGTATAAAGAGGTCAAATTACGACTAGAAATGTGTCTTTTTTCACGTGGTGTTTATTTAAAGATGTCTATAGAATCCGCAAGCTTCAGGCTATTACTTTTTGCATTAGTTGACTGGATTGTATTGGCTTCATGATCCAAACCAATAGGTACGCATGGTAACTGGCGATAATCTTCAGACAGCGAGAGCAATAGCTTTGGAGTGTGGGATACTGAGTTCAAATGAAGATGCTACTGATCGGACTGTTATTGAAGGAAGGGTATTTCGTGCATTATCTGAAAAAGAGAGAGAACAAGCTGCTCAGGAAATAACGGTACGCCCAAGCAATGAGAAACTGTTGTCATGACTGTTATCTGAAGAACATTTTTTAATCCTTGTATTTTTATAAATACAATTACACATTGGATGGAAATGATACAGGTGATGGGGAGGTCTTCTCCTAGCGACAAGCTTTTGCTTGTGCAAGCACTGCGCAAGGGAGGGGGAGTTGTTGCTGTAACTGGAGATGGCACTAATGATGCTCCTGCACTTCACGAGGTTGCCATTTTTTAGCTACATAAGAAAAAGCATGAAAAAATCAAACTATAAAAATTGGAAATTAAATTTCACTGTTGTGATTGTTCTAACATTTACAAGGTTCCTGATATGCTGCCATTTCCCCTTATGCTGCATATAGTTCTGTTTATCTTCTACATTTTTTCAAGTATATTTTTGCTACGTGGTTCTTATTGTTTTACCTTCTTGTACTTTAGGCAGATATAGGTCTTGCTATGGGTATCCAAGGAACTGAAGTTGCAAAAGAAAGCTCAGACATAATAATCTTGGACGACAACTTTGCTTCAGTCGTAAAGGTATAATGGTCTTACCACCAAGCTTAGAATTGGTACTATTTTTTTGTTTATTTAACCCCTGCTTTAGATAAGCAGGTTATTCCAATCTATTAGTTTAAAGGAGCTTCTTGTTCTTTTAACCCCCTCCACTCCAAACACCAAAGAACCTCCTGTGACTATATTAATACTTTTCCATTCATGAAGAAGGAATCAACTAACATAACCTTTGTGTAGATAGTTCGTACCATAAGTTAGTATGGCTCCGACCATGGAATAATAATTGTGCACTGGCTCATAGAAACTGTACTCATCATTAACGCAGGGACAGAGAACCCTTGAGTTGGAAATTTTGCTCAACAAAATTTCTCGTCTTTAACTTCGTCAAATAGGACATTTATGTTCATTCAATCTGTTTTTTACTTGAAAATCTGGATGTTACTTGGTTGCAAGAGTAAAATATATAATTTTTCCATTCTTGGTCTTGTAGATTATTCGCATAGATGATTTGTTTTTTTTAATATGGTGGCTAAAATAAGGGTTGTGCCCTTTAAGTTCTGATTTGTTCTTCCGACCTTTTATTTAGTGTAATTGGGTGATGATTACATTTGGAAACTTGCCCTGGTTCCCATTTGTATTTTATCTCTGAGAAGACGTACTTTGTTTCCATATAGGTTGTCCGATGGGGGCGCTCTGTATATGCAAATATTCAGAAATTTATCCAATTCCAGCTTACTGTCAATGTTGCGGCTCTTACAATTAATGTTGTCGCAGCAATATCATCTGGAAACGTCCCCTTAAATGCAGTACAGGTTGAACATCCCCACCCCCTATAATGTTAATGTTAACGTTAATATGCTTAATTGATTCCATAGAAGTCACTAATAAGATAATGAAACAACATACCATTTCTCATAATCTTTGATCACTTGGAAGTTTTTACTCTGTATTATGATATATCGGTAAGTTAATCTAATACAAACCATACCCTTTAATACAAACTACAAACCACTGGGAGCCATTGAATGAAGCAAAATAGATGGTTCAGATTTTAAAAAAATCATTAATGGCATGAATTGTAAATATGCTTAACTTTGAATTTATTAAATTATGAAAAACCCCTCCTAAGAAACACGGGCCACTTGATATAATGCCCCAGTTGAGTTGTTAGTTTGTATTAGTAGTATAGTGGTTTCTAGTACATACTGCCCATGATATATCCTTCTTGTTGCAGCTACTATGGGTTAATCTTATCATGGATACACTTGGAGCTCTTGCACTGGCTACTGAACCTCCAACTGACCAACTTATGCATAGATCTCCAGTGGGAAGAAGGTTTGGATTCACCAAAAATTTGGGATTAATATGTGTTTTTTGCATGACCAAGTAATCATAATACATATTTTTTGTAGGGAACCCCTCATAACAAACATCATGTGGAGAAACTTGATGGTGCAGGTAATTCTCGATACAAAAAAAAGATCGATTTGGGAGCTTTCAAAGGCATTGTGGGATTTAGGATTTGTCCTGTAATTGCCACCTTATGACTCGTCATTGCAGGCTGTGTACCAAGTTACTGTCCTCTTGGTCCTCAACTTTCATGGAATCAGCGTTCTTCATTTAGAGCTTGATAGTACCAAGTATGCTACTGAAGTGCAAAATACTGTGATATTCAACGCATTTGTTCTCTGCCAAGTAAGTAAAACCAGGCCATGAACAAAAATAATAAATCAAACAAGATTGGCTAGGCAAGGATGAATTCTCAATACTAGCTAATAATAAATTGACAGATATTCAACGAGTTCAATGCCAGGAAGCCAGAGGAAATGAATGTGTTCGTTGGTGTGACTAAAAACCGCTTGTTTATGGGAATTGTTGGAGTTACATTTGTACTTCAGGTGAGCATCAATACGTTTTACTTAAAGGAAATCTCACTCACCTGTAAGTATGAACCATTCTCAACCAACTACCCTTACATTTTTTTAGTCTCATTTTACCCCAATCCCGTCAATTTTGGACGTGAAATGACGAAAGTACCCTTGTGAAAAAGTAAAAATAGGGTTTTTTTTTTCATTTTGCATCCAAAGTTGACGGAATTAGGGTAACATGAGACTAAAAAAACGTAAGGTTAGTTATTGAGAATGATACATACTTAACTGTAGCTGAGTGAGATTACTCCTTCGGTCATTGATCAACCCTTTAACTGGATTTAGTTGGTATTCACAATGTTCAAACCTATAATTATTGCCTAGATATTGATCGTCGAGTTCCTAGGAGAGTTTACCTCAACAGTGAGACTCAGTTGGAAGTTGTGGCTTGTAACCCTCATTATTGGATTCATCAGGTTGGTATTATATAATTTATAGGGATAATTGTAAAAACTTGCAGCGAGCTATGAGCATTTTGCAAATACTATTTTCCGTCTGCATCTGTTATCTTTAACGGAAATTATCATGTGACAGTCACATGACTTCAAACTTTTTATGGAAATGTCAGTTTTTCACTTTACATTATACGTGTTTTGCAATTTGTAACCCTTTATACACTTTTGCATGGTTGTTTTGACTTTTTGCAACAACAAAAAAAAAAACCATTAGTGGATTTGCTGATGAAATATAGTTGGGGGATGTCATTTGCAAAAAAAATAAAGTAATAGTTTACTGATAGTATTTGCAAAACGTGCATAGTTCACCGCAACTTTTTGCAATTATTCCTATAATTTCTATTAGGGAAAATTTCATTTTGATACCCTGACAAACTTTTATTTGCAGTTTAATACCCTAGCTTGTTTTTTTTTTGCATTTTAATACCCTGTCAAACTATTATTTTCAGTTTCATACCCAACCATTAACTTTCCATCCAAAATGGATGAAAAGTCCAAAATACCCCCTGAGACCAATCAAATTTTCAAAACCTACCACAAAAATCAGTTTTTTTATATATTTCAAAAAATATTTTAAAAATCAGTTTTTATATATTTCAAAAATCAATTTTATATATTTCAAAAATCATATTTTTATATAATTCAAAAAATCAAATTTATACATTTGAACAAAAATCATATTTTTTTTATAATTAATATTTTATACACTTCACATATTTATGAATAATAATTTTTTAGAATTAATTCTTATACATAATTATTTTACATATTTACAGATGAAGAAAAAATCAATAATTTTTTAAATTACTATTATTTTCTTTTATTTTTATTTAATTTATTCTTGTAATTTCATAAAAATACCCTAATCTTTTTCAGAGGTCAAAGGTTGAAGGGTGTTTTTGGTATTATTTTTTTTAAAATAATTTTGGATGGAAAGTTAATGGTTGGGTATGAAACTGAAAATAATAGTTTGCCAGGGTATTAAAATGCAAAAAGAAACAAGCTAGGGTATTAAACTGCAAATAAAAGTTTGCCAGGGTATTAAAATTAAATTTTCTTTTTCTATTATGAGTGACTTGTTAAGAATTCAAATCCTGTCATTAGATTGTTTCAACTAGATGGAGTTTAATTAGTTCATAAATGTAGTATATATCATGTTCTTTTGGCAGCTGGCCTCTCGCTATAATAGGAAAGTTCATTCCAGTTCCTAAGACCCCGTTGCATCGATACGTGAAGAATGCAATTCAGCAATGCAACCCAGCCCGTAGTTCATAGTTTACATCTTTCAAGGTTTTGTTTTTATCTCGTAGTCATGAGCCTGAAACCCTGTCACTGAACTATACGGAGGACTTTCAATTAGGATTTGGATACAGTACTCTCTGGTATTCATTCTTTTTTGTGTGTGTGTAGGCAAGTGGTAGTGGCCTTGTATAGAAACATCTAATTTTACTAGTCTCGTTTCTCATTCCTGCTTCTTCTCGTTGATATTGTTTAATTTCATTTCTGCACTATAAATAGTTATTACTTGTTAAACTGTCTGTTACTTGGGACTGAAGATATGAGAAGTTGAATGTTGTTCGAAAAAATGAGTTGTTAAACATGTTGGGATGATAACCTAGTGGTTGAACTTTTTATCTGGATAATGTAATTATCATTTCCAGGGCTCTTCGGTTTTCTGTGAAATATCGTTGAATTTTATGTAGTGTTTGTTTTGTATTTTTTTTCCCTTTTATTGTAAAGGGGATAGTTTAGTCATTTGGAATGATCATTTTTGAAGTTGGAGGCTGTAACATGATTTTTGTACATAATTTAGGATATACTTGGTTCAAAAAAAAAAATATTTCGTACAGTTCACTAATTACACAAACCTACAGTGTGTTTTATGTTGTGTGCTAATTAATTTTTGGAAATGGTAATCTAAGCAAGTGAATCACCTTTAAAGGGGGCTTTGGGGGTTGACTGAGCGAATCGTCTTCCATATAGGCTCCTTTGCCCATACACAGAGGAAAAAGGATTGTGATCACTTGGGATATTACATGTGGTTATTCGCCCATACAAAAGGCTAATACCATTGTGGGAGGCTAGACGAATTGACCGGTAAAATCACTATTCTCGTAGACTAATCGTTCAATCCATTGGAGATGCTCTAAATGCTCATAGCTACGTTAAAGGGGTCTGGGTTAATTCATGTACTTGTTAAATTTTGGAACCCATGTGGCACTCACATCACTTGCCACTTCAACGAAAAATGTTAGTTACTACAAATATTGGAAAGTTACATGTGAGTTTATAGGTCATATTTTATACACAATCATGATGGAAATGTCTGTAAACATCATTTAATATTTCATCTCACAAAGAAACTAAAAAATTGCACAATTCACACTGAGAGCCTGATGTACTTGTCTTTTTGCACAAGTTTATTTTAGTAAAGCTTGGATCAACTACATACACTGATGAACAAAAAAAAATACATGTAATATTTATATCAAGTACACTTATCACTCTTTGCTGCACTCATATTTCCACCTTCATAGTTCAGGGACTTCTCGTAATAGCGAGGTCACTCGTTCCAATCTCCACACCTGCAGTTATTGCTATATGAGAAAAGTTATGTTCAAATACTTCCTTTAAAAGGAGTCAGCAACAGATAATAAAGATTTCCTGTTATTCCAGTACGATAAAAAATAGTACAAGCCATACTACATTTGAATTACATTATTAGTTGGATAATTGCAAAATTTTGCGGTGAACTATGCGCGTTTTCTAAATACTATTGGTGAACTATTTTTATTTTTTCAAATGAACACCCCCTAACTATTGTCCGTCTGCAAATCCACTAGCAAGATTATTTTTTTGCAAAAAAGTTGAAAGTAACCATGCAAAAACGTATACATAAGGGTTCGAAACTGCAAAACACAGACACTAGGGTTATAAATTGCAAAACATGTATAATGTAAAGGGAAACACTGTCATTTCCAAAAAAGCTGAAGTCAGGTGACTGTCTCATGACTAATTTCTGTTAAAGATCACGGATCTGCAGACATAAAATGGTTGGGGATGTTTTTTGCAAAAAAAGTAGTTCACCAATAGTATTTGCAATTATCCCTTATTAGTTTATCCCTTCCAGACCACCGAGAGAGTATATTTCAAAAGTGACAAAAGATAGAAGTGCTTACCAGAAATCCCAAGAAATACATAGTTTAGCATGTCAAAAAAGGCCCAACATTCTTAGCTCTGACATGTGTGTTGGGTCAAGCTCAGGGATATTCTTATTAGCTTCTCGGTCTTCTACCACATACTCCTGTCATTAAGGAAATTATGTTAAGGGTAATTACAGGAATGAAACCGAGTTTGAAGACAGCCCTAAGTATAAAGAACTAAACCTTTGTTAGTTCTTGCTTGGCGAGAACATGGTAATGACGTTCATTGATCCTCTGTCCACATATGATGGCAATGAAGAAACCATAAAGCAAACCCACCAAAATGATAGCTAACACTGCAAGTTAATGAAAATGATTAGTGGGGTAATATACGGAGTATGTACCCAGAAGAATACATTTTTTGCAATTTGTAGCCCTCTTCTCTGATAATTGCAAAAAAGTAAATACGATTTTACCCTTATATTTTAGAATTTAAAAAATACTAACAACAAAACAAAAAAAATCCAAATGTTCATATCACTACACTACCTAACGTTTCAAAGTGACAAATGCAGTACCTTAAGTATTGGTCGCACGATTTTGTTTGTAAAAATGGACGGAATATTCCATTCCGTTGGTCATATGACCTCAAGTGTCATATAATGGATGGTAAAATGACGTTTTCCCTTAATTATTTGACCTATATACATTTTATAAGGAGCATTACCATTGTACCCTCATTATTGTTCCTTATAAAATGTAGAGGTCAAATACTTAAGGGGGGGAAACGTCATTTTACCATCCATTATATGACACTTGAGGTCATATGAATAACCGAATGAAATATTCCGTCCATTTTTACTAACAAAATCGTGTGACCAATACTTAAGGTACTACATTTGTCACTTTGAAACATTGGGTAGTATAGTGTTCGTGACCAATACTTAAAAGTAAGTTTCGATATTTAACCCTTTGATTTTTGTTCTTCAATTATTATTTTTAAATCTCCAAGGGTAAAATCGTCATTTTTACACAGATTTATAGAAAGTTCAACAAAAAGACAAGTTCAGGGCACTTGTTGCCATTATCAAAGAAGAGGGCTACAAGTTGCAAATGGTGAATACCTGAGGGTACTTTTTTTGTAATTATTCCTTAATTAAATGAGTGGGTTTGATTATATTGGAACATGAAATATTCAATCACTGTCAGTATTCAAATAGAGGGCTGTGACCTTTAGTGATCAGCCAGAATAAACGTACCAGCCATAGTATAAAATCCATATGGATGTTCTTCATAACCAAACATTTCCCTTAGTTGCTCGCCATAGAATTTGTATATCAGCACACCAAAGAATGCTACAATCTGTTGAGACAATGTATCAAGAAAAAAACATTAGTTTGCGGATAATGCACATGATATACAAATTATGGCTCAGCAGCCAATCATATCAATCCACTCCGTAGTAACAGTCAGAGGCAAACGTGACTAACTGAGAGGTTCAGAAGTCGCTAAATGCTAATGGATTTGGAGAAGAAACCACAAGATAGCAGCAGATACATGAAACACTTTATAAATTGATAGACCATGTTCTGTCTCAAACAACATGGAAATAGATGCCACTACGAATAATTCATCATTTGTATAAAGGGATAGTTGCAAAAAAGTACCCTGAGGTATTCATTTTTTGCAACTTGTAGCCCTCATCTTTGGTAATTACAAAAAAATACCCTGAAGTTGTCATTTTGTTGCACTTTGTATAAATTTGTTTCAAAATGACAATTTTACCCTTGGAAATTTAAATTTTAAAAATAATAATTAAAGAACAAAAAGTCCAAATTTTCATATACCTTAAATTTCTTACTTTTTGTACAGTACAAAGAGGAAGAAAATTAAGACATGAAAATTTGGATATTTAGTCTTTTACTTATTTATTTTAAATATATAAATTGCAAGGGTAAAATCATCATTTTTATACAAATTGCAACAAAAAGACAAATTCAGGGTGTTTTTTTTGCAATTACCAAAGAAGAGAGCTACAAGTTGCAAAAAATGAATACTCAGGGTACTTTTTTGCAGTAACGTGGGCCTGTGACTAGAAATTACATGCCATTAAAATTGATTATTTCACAACTGGAGAGATGAAGCTACTCCAATAACTATGACTTTCATAATTAATTTAATCTGATCAACATATCCTAGTTCTGAATAAAAAAAGATAGCTCAAAAGGATATATTGGCATACCAACTGAACAATTACAAAAATGAAGGTATGATCCCTAGCAACAAGGAACTGAAATTTCAGTCTCAACCACCGGCGATCAGGTGGAACATTGGCACGTAATATGAACATTGCCCTGCACTCCGTGCAGTGGGCAAATGCAAAGCCCTCCTGATATGATAATAATAAAAGGACTTGTGAGTAGTATATTCCCATAACAAGCATGTAAAATCACTTCCTTTGAGATCAGAATAACAAAAGGGATGATTCAAAAACCACATTTTTTAACATTACCCAGCAGTCAAGAACAGGTAGCAGAAAAGAAACTAAAAAAAATGAATAATTGCAAAAACTTGCGGCGAACTATGCACGTTTTGCAAATACTACGGCGAACTATTTATTTTTTTGCAAAAAAAAAGTCCATCAAGTATTTTCCGTCTGCAACTCCACTAACGGGGTTAACTTTTTTTTGCAAAAAAGTCGAAAGTAACCATGCAAAAGTGTGTACATAAGGGTTCCAAGTTTCAAAACACGTATACATGAAGGTTACAAATTGCAAAACATGTATAGTATGAAGGGAAAAAATTTCATTTACAAAAAAATTGAAATCACATGGTTATCACATGACTAATTTCCGTTAACCGATTTGCAGAAAGAAAATAGTTGGAGGATGTTTTTTGCAACAAAAAAAATAGTTCACCGGTAATATTTGCAAAACGCACATATTTCACCGCAATTTCTTGCAATTATCCCTAAAAAATACCTTTGTTGACCTCCAATTATCAAGGCATGATCTATGGACATATTTCTGGGTGCCCTTGCAATGGCATGGTGCAATTAAGTCTTCCCCTGAAATTGAGTAAACATTTGCCTCAACAAAAACAGGCATATTAACAAATTGTAAGTAAATTCAACTAAAAATCTGAAAGTGAAAAGCAAATTGAAGATGTTAAAGGGCTTGAGCGCTGATAAAAACAAAAGACGATAAAGACCTTCACTATCAAGGCATATACGACACTGTGGTTGGTCTGTGTTAACCAGATTAGCAGTTTCATCAATGTCAACATTATGTATGTCATCAGCAACTAGCACATAGTCCCTTCTCGCAGCTGTAATTTCCCATGACGATGAAGATTCTTCAGACCTTTGTACAATGTCAGACTGTGACAATATTGGCTCATTTTCTGAAATATCCTCTGACTGACTATCATTTGGTGCTAATTGCATTTCGAAGATCGACAATTCAGGATTGAACTGCAAAATTCATTGCTAGAGCTATAATTTGTGGAAAACATTTCACCGGAAACTAAGTACCCTGCAAGATAGAAGACAAGTTTAAACCAGCTGAGAGACAGTACACAAGAATTATATCCATGTGTGTTGCTCAGCAAACAAAGGAGTAAGAACGTAACAAGAGATGATCAATCTATCCCTGAACTAACATGACATAATTTGTAGTGAACTAGAGTCTACTTAGAATTAAGAAGCATGTACAAATTCCTTCTCTCACCCGAAAAATATCAGGTTACTCATTATATCCCAATATTCATGCTATAAAGCATTCTACGGTGATCTATCAAAATAACAAAAACTTATTCGCCAATAAGGAAAAAAAATCCCATTTCATTCACTATTACAAAAAAAAGGATAATTGCTAAAACCTGCGGTAAACTACATGCATTTTGCAAATACTATCGGTGAACTACTTTTTCTTTTTGCAAAAAAAACATTCCCCAACTATTTTCCGTCTGCAAATCCACTAACAAGGCTTTCTTTTCTTTTTTGCAAAAAGTTGAAAGTAACCCTGCAAAAGTGTATACATAAGGGTTCCAAACTACATAACCCGTCCAAATAACAAAAAACGTGTAATTGCAAGGGAAAAACTGCCATTTAAAAATACTGAAGTCACTGATAGTTCACCAATAGTATTTGCAAAACACGCTTAATTCACCGCAAGTCTTTGCAATTATAACTAAAAAACTTGAAATTCAACTCAGGATTGATGCCATTTCCCAGAAGATTATCATAAACCCATAAAAAAAATGTACAATAAGTTTATGATGTACGATATTGTATAAAAAATGTTGGAATACACAAGCAGATGAAAATAAAAATTAAGTACTCAAGTACCTACCCATCATACATTTCCATAAACTAGAGAGATTTAAGACTACCCAATTAACCAAATACGAATAATCAACGAAAACCTCAGGTAATTCAACATTCAAAGTCGCCATAAACATGAGTACCTCCATTATTCAAGTGTAAATTTATGTAAAGAAGATAAATCTTCAGACAGAGAGAGTTCACCTTGGGATCTTCATGAGATTCAGATGGTACAAGCGCATTGCAATGTTCTTAATCGATTCCTAGGGCTACAAGATTGGCATGAACTGGAGCTGCCGAATGTGAGAGAGAGATTACTGATTAGTCGTCAGCTTTCGAATCAAATTAAAATTAATCGATAAAACAAGCTCTGTTCATAAAATCAGCAGCTTCCGTTACAGGTGTCTTTGACCCAGTTGGGAACAGACCAGTTGTATTGGTCCGCGTATGAAGAAAGGAAAGCTACAGATTGCGTCTGTCTCGAAAGTAATCTGACGAGCTGGTTACGGAAGCAAAACTCGACACATACCGATCCATAAAGTAATCATGAGAAAACGACATTAACAAGGTCGCCTGTTGGTGAGGCATCTAAATGGACTGTCCACGTGTTAGCTGTGTGAAGAATTGGGTTTCTATGGGTTTGGAGGCTGGCCCAGGCCCAACTGTTATATACAAATTTTATTTGTTTTCCCGGAATTCAGTAATCATTGTTTGTTTGTTTTTCTTTGAAATAAAGATAATTTATTTACTGATCTGAAAACAAAATACAACGAAACGCGGTCGGGTATTGGATCCCTACTACTCACAACCAGACCAAACAGACCGGATCTCATTGGTTATTCAGAGTATGCACAATAAGTCAAATCGTATCATCAACTTATATTAATTGTACAAAATAGTGGTTTGCAATCCCTAAAATAAATTGTGCTCCATAATGGTACAAACCTGATAGAGTACTGTATTGTGAGTGGATGTTGACTGGATGTTTTTTTTAGTGAAAACTGCTTGTATTATTATTAGTTGAGATCACCCGAAAGAGTGTCTTTTAAGGCAAACAGAACTTCCGTTATCCTCCAATCAATAACGTCCTAATTACAAGCATTTCTATCTAACATATGAGCAACTTTGTTTGCTTCTCTACACACAAATTTTAAGCTAAAAGCGGAAAAGTAATTTAGTTTCGCCCTGCACTCCATTACCTAAAGCCCAAAAGGTGAGAGAAAAGGCGCCTCGCTATTCACTGCTTGGACCACTCCCAAGCAATAGCTTTCTATTATCCCTGTCGTCCATCCTTCCTCGTAGATCCAAGTGAGCACTTCATTCAGTGTCATGATTTCCACCATCTCCGGATCAGTGATATCTGAAATCACAAAACATTTTGCCAGTTGAGCCATACCATCACTTCCCCTGCATATCATACCTCTGCCCCCTTCCCCGGTTCTAGGACAACCCCATCCACATTAATTTTAACATGTCCCGTCCCTGGTTTTCTCAATTTCCGACCCTCATCCGAGATCCCCTGTTGATCGCTCTGAATCACCCTTTGTTCCTGAGCCTCTATCCAATTCGCCAAATACATCATTGACTCCTTCCAGACCTCCTCCCTATCCTTTTCCTCGTTCCTCCATACCATATCATTATGGGCTTTCCACAAGCCCCACCATAACATCATCACTTGTTCAACCATCCTTGAACGTCCCAGGTTCATACAAGCCTGCAACCATCCCATGGGTACTACATCATCATCCTGAATTGTGATCCCAAATTTGACCCATAATTGAGCAACCCCAGAGCAATAGAATAGTATATGTCTCTTTGTCTCTGGTTCACCACATTTACCACAAGCAACATCAATTGGGACTGGCTTGTTGTATAAGTCCACATTCGAGGGCAATGCACCTGATAATACGTGCCAAACTAGGTGCTTAACCTTGGGTGGTACCTTGGCTGACCAAACATGCTTCCACACCAAATCCCATTCTCCCTCCGACCACCGGCCCTCAGTACACTGAATTTGTATATACACATCACAAACTCTGAAAATTCCATCCCGAGATCCCACTAGTACCATGCATCCTCGATGGGCACTACTGGCAACGAAATACGTAGGATCTCCGCCGTCATCTGTGCTGGGAAGGTGTCCTGAATCACCACCCTGTCCCACCTGTTCCTATCCTCCATAATGAAATCCCCGACCAACCTGTCCTCCATTTCAACCGGCGTATCTAAGAGCCAACCGGCCCCTGATGGCAACCATGCATAGCATGTGATGGTATTACTCTTCCCTTTTCCAATCCTTCGTCTGGCCCCTTATTGTACCAACCTCTGACCGGGCATAATGTTTGTCCACATATAGCTACATCCCCCTCTCTTCTCAGCCTGAAGGAAATTTTTTCCTGCATAATATAATGAGCGACGGAAGTTAATTGGGATAGTTGCGACATATTAGGCAACGTGGCGCAATCGGAGAGTGCCATGTGGCGCCCTTATCCTAGCGCAGATCAAGCACGTAAGCGGCACACGTACGCCTCGCCTCCACTCGCGCTCTACACCGTCGGATTCACTTACTCGCGCGTGACTCAGATCCGACGGTTCATTGGGGCAGGTTGACTTCGTGTTCCAGCCGTGCGATGGTTGACTCAGCGATCCGACGGTTCATTGGGGCAGGTTGACTTCGTGTTCCAGCCGTGCGATGGTTGACTCAGCGATCCGACGGTCATCAGACCCGGTTGCACTGCATCTCGCGAGCTCACGCCCGCACCTGATCTCTCCTGACAGCTTGCGCACCTCTGTTTCTTCTCCGCGTGAATCCGAAGCAAATAACTCTTTTTTTTATTTCTTATCGTGTCTTTATATCTAGAATAGGAGAGAAACACTTTTATATATAAGACTTTATATTGAAAAAGATCAAAAAGTTTATTTTTTATTCTCTCCCTCTTGTTCTTCAAGTTCTTCATTCTGTTGTTGGTGTTCTTCATCTAAAGAGCATTTTCTACCATCTAAGGCCATAACCAAGACGATCCAAGGAGCTCTCAAGCATCTATGAGCTTCCTACCATCTCCAACTTCTCCATTTTCATGAGTTGAAGCTTTGGAAAGTTGGAGATGGTGGGTTTGCAAAGCTACAGGAGATTTTGATTGGGTTTCTCAACTCAATCCCGGTTCTAATCTCTACCCTTCTCTAGTATTGTTGTAAAAATTTGTTTTTTATGGTATGTTTGAGTAGGATTTGAATTCTACGACCTTGGATTTCAATAATTGGTCATGGGTGTTGTGTATATGTTGAGTTCCTTTAATTTAATGCATGGATTGATAGTTAATTTGAGTTTGGTGGTGTTTTTGGCATGATTTGGGGTTTTTTGAGTTTAATTAGCATCCACTTGCTTGTATGGGTTTTTACCAATATTTTAGCTAATCGATGTTCAAGCATGATTTTCCTACTTTGTGTTTGATAATTTCATGATTTTAAAACCCGATTTCATGTGCTAGCTATTTCATCTCTCGGGTGTATATTAAGTTCTAGGTTAGAGTTAGTAAAAATGCAAACTTTAGCCATTTAGTGAACTTATTTAGGACTCCGACACTCACATGTCTTGATTTCCTATTGACGAGATAGAAATATGATAGGATGTGTTTTCTCGATTCTCTTGTGTGTTTCAAGCCGACCGAACGATTAGGGGATTTTCCCATGATTGTTGTGTGCGCTATGTAGATAGATGTTTGGAGCGATCCATGATTTGATCTAGTGTGAGGCGAGATTTCTCGTTTATAGAGTTTACTCATGCTTGTGTATTACTAGAGCTTCGTGATTCGTTGCTCTATTTAGTTCTTCTTGATGATCGATTTATTCGGTCGTCAGGTTGATTGAACTAGGCATAGCTGAGTAGATTCGACATTTATTTAGAGTCCTCTCATGCTTGTGTAGTACCATAGTATCGCGATTCGATACTCTATTTAGTTCTACCCGATTTCCGGTGTTCATCGTTATTGATGGTATTTGGGAATTAGGAAGTGAACTAGGAGTAGTTGAGTCGATTCGCTGAGTGGTGTAGCTATCTCTACTTGTGGTAGTTGGTAGTGAGAGTGACATGCATTCGTTGTCGTTATCTCTTGTTCGATGATTGATCAAGCTTCGCTCAAGATCATAGAACTACATCCTATTTTATTTCCATCCGATGATTGGTGGTTCACATTTCGGTCCGGGCAATGGTCTTGTGCCATCTCCCCGTGACTAGTATGTGGTTGATTTCATGATATCGTGTACATAGGAACTTAAGTGTTCTAAGACCATAAGGAAATCATTATTTTACTTCACCATCGTTAACCAAACCATGCGTTGATTGGAATTCATATTTACTTGTACCCGTGACCGACTCCTTGCGTGAATCGAAAGTTATGTGTCTTAGGTGGTAGCGTGTACATATTTTACTATTTTCTAAACTTTAAACAAACCTTTTACATTTCTGTCTTTTATTTTTCCTTTCGGGGATGTGGAAGTGACAGCCCACGTCCCCAGGTTTTAGCAAAATACTAGTGATACCTCTACTCCCTGTGGGATCGACCGGTACTTAACCGTCACATATATTTCTTGATGACCGTGTACTGATGCATGTAAAATGAGGGTTTTGACGCATAGTCATCCCCTCTCATCAGGTGTGTAATGTTTGATAAATCTTAGAGTTGTAGAGATATTCTTGATGTTATTATACCAAATACATAGATAGAGAACCCTTTATATAGAGTAGTAATCCTACACAAATAAGGAAATAAGTTTAACTATAGGGAATATGAAATATCCTAATTTTCTATTTCTAACACTCTCCCTCAAGCTGGAGCATACAAATCAAAAGCACCCAGCTTGTTACAAATATAGCTTATGCGATGTCCACGTAGAGATTTTGTGAAGATATCTGCCAATTGGTCGATAGAGTTGACGAAACTGATTTTGATGCAACCTGATATAATCTTTTCCCTGATAAAGTGGCAATCAATTTCTATATGTTTGGTTCTTTCATGAAACACTGGATTGGACACGATGTGCAGTGATACTTGATTGTCACATATTAATGTCATTGAAGTATCCTTTATAAGCTTGAGTTCTTGAAGAAGTTGTTTAACCCATATGAGTTCACATGTTGTCAAGGCCATGGCTCTATATTCAGCTTCAACACTAGATCTAGCGACAACAGTCTACTTTTTACTTTTCTAAGAGATCAAGTTACCACCTATCATAACACAGTAACCTAAAGTGGAACACCTATCCGAGGGAGATCTTGCCCAATCTACATCTGAATATGCAACTACTTCAGTATTTCCTCTATCCTCATACAACAATCCTTGTCCTGTAGATCCCTTAATATATCTCAAGGTGCGCATTATTGCGTCCCAATGGCTATAACATGGGGATTGAGGAAACTAGCTGACCACACTTACAGTGAATGAAATATCTGGTCGAGTAATAGTAAGATAATTAAGCTTCCCAACGAGTCTACGATACCTTTCAGGATCATCTAGAGGCTCCCTCTGTCCTGGAAGAAGTTTTGAGTTTAAATCCATAGGAGTATCACATATGTCCGACAATCAAGCATTTTTGTCTCTTTAAGGATATCAAGAGTGTATTTCTGTTGAGAGATGAATATAGCGTTGCAAGCTTAGGAAGCTTCAATGCCAATGAAATATTTGAGTAGACCCAAGTCCTTAGTCTGAAAATGCTGAAAGAGGTGGTTTTTAATTTAAGAATATCGACTTCATCATCTCATGTAATAACTATATCGTCTACATAAACAACTAGATAGATGCTTCTATCTTGTGATATGTGATGATAGAAAACAGAATGATCAACTTCGCTACGAATCATGCCAAACTGTTGAAGAATTGCACTGAATCTGCCAAACCATGTTCGAGGAGATTTCTTGAGGCCATAAATAGAACGTCTAAGCTTACACACAAAACCAGACTCCCCCCGAGTAGTAAAACCTGGTGGTTGCTCCATGTAAATATCTTCATCGAGGTCACCATGAAGAAATACATTCTTGATATCCAATTGATGAAGAGGCCAATGTCTGGCCGCATCAGTGAAGATGAATAGACGAACATAGACAATCTTTGCAACTGGAGAAAATTTATCACCATAGTCAAGCCCGAAAAATTGGCTATAACCCTTTGCAACTAGTCGAGCTTTTAGACAATCCACTTAACCATCTGGTCCCACCTTGATTGTATACACCCAACGACATCCAACAGTAGACTACCCCAGAGGGAGATGAACTAACTCCCAAGTACCTTGAGACTCTATAGCAAACATTTTGTCAATCATAACTTGCCACCAACCATGGTGTGATAATGCCTAATTAGTAAATTTAGGAATGGAAACAACAAATAAAGAGGAAACAAAAGCATAATACGAGGGAGATAAACGATGGTAGCTAAGAAAGGAATAAACAAGATGAGGATTACGAGTAGAGCGAGTACCACGTCGTAGAGTAGGAGGCTCGTTAGGGACCGGAGGCAGAACCGCGACAAGTTGAGGTGCTGGAGAAGGAGATGAGTGCACTGGATCATCAACATGACCTGCTAAAGAAGGAACATGTAGGCACCGAGAATAAACATGTACATGAGGCGACTCAACTATAGGCTTTGGAAGGGACATGATTGAGGGAACATGCAAGATTTCATAAATATTATGATTAATAGACTCCGACGATGAGAAGTAAAAGCTAGACTCAAAGACGGAAACATCGGAAGAGATAATATAACGATTGATAGTAGGATAATTAAATTTATACCCTTTTTGAAGGCGTGAGTATCCCAAGAAAATACATTTGATAGCTTTTGCTGACAATTTATTTCGACTTGGAGTTTTGTCATGAACAAAACAAGTACATCCAAATATACAAAGCAGAAGAGGATATAATGACTTCTCTGGAAACAATATATAGAAAGGGATTTGATCCTGTAAAACAGATGATGACATACGATTAATCAAATACCCTACAACAGGAACAACATCAGCCCAGAAACGACGAGGCACATGATGATGAATGATAAGTGCACGTACAGTTTTCAACTAGATGACGGTTTTTGCATTTGGCAACACCATTTTGTTGAGGGGTCGAAGTACAAGAAGATTGATGAAGAATACCATGATAGCGCATAAAGTCTATAAAAGGTGTTGTAAAATATTCTTTAACATTATCACTACGTAAAATACATATGCCAACATTGAATTGAGTTTGAATTTCAGCAAAAAGTTCTTTGAAAATGGAAAATAACTCAGAATGTTGTGTCATTAAAAACAACCAAGTGCATCGAGGGTAATCATCGATAAACGTAACACAATATCGATAGCTCAATACAGAAGGAACACGACTTGGACCCCAAACATCAGTGTGAACCAATTCAAAAGGACAAGAAGTCCGATTATTTATACTTTTAGGAAATGAAGTACGAGTTAGTTTTCCCAACTGACAAGACTCACACTCTAAAGTAGATAAATGAGAAAGACTTGGTACTAAGCGTTTAAGTTTCGAGAGACTAGGATGACCCAAATGATTGTGGATGGTAAGTGGAGACTCAATAGAAGTGCAAGCTATTGAGGACACTTTTGCTTGAAGATAATATAATCCTTAAGACTCATATATTTCTGCCATCACCTGTCCCGTACCACAGTCTTGCACAAATACAAACTTAGCATCAAAGGTGACAGTAAAATTAAGAGCTCGAGTAATCTGAGATATAGAGATGAGATTAAATGGACTGGTAGGGACAAAAAGAACATATGCTAAAGGTGAATATGGTAAGGGTTTTGCGAAACCAACTCCTTTCGCTTGGGATATAGACCCGTCTACAAGAAAGTAGCGATATGAGAAAGAATATTTTGGTTACCAGAAATGTGATTTGAAGCACCAGACTCAAGTACCCAAGGGTCCATAGGTAGAGAGTTCCCTAAACAAGCAACAGAATTACCAGCACCAACATTAGCCTTTTAATGAAGTGAAGATGTCTGTTGTGAAGAGCGAAGTCGCAAATAGTCCTCGTACTCTACACTAGTGAGAACAACAAAGGGGGACACATGGTTGTGAAGGGCAAGAGGGTCTTGTGCAGCATAAGCAGCTCTAGTAGGATGGCCACGTAACTCATAACATACCTCCTTAGTATGTCCCATCTTGTGACATTGACTACATTGAACGTCTTTGCGTTGGTAAGAACCACCTCATCCTCCACGACCACAACTACCACGACCTCCACCTCCTCCACGACATCTACCACAACCCCTCATAGAAGAAAACTTTGGAGTATACTGATAGGCAAGAGCGGAGGCGTCCACTACAATAGGAGCCTCAGGTGTTGTGACAGTGGAGGAAACACGCAATAGGCGGGCAAAATAATCTTGTAACGTAAGGATAATAGCACTAGCCAAGAGTTGATCATGAACAGAGGACAATTCAGGGCTCATAGTAGTAAGCTCTAACACCATGAACAATGTATCATGTTGGGCCAATTGGACTTCTTTGTCATCAGTAATTGGCAAAAGTGCGTTAAATTATTCTTTCAACGACTCTAATCGACCAATGAATTGTGTCATATCGAGTCCAGATTGCTTCAGCTGAACCATATTAGAAATCACATAATAAAAATGTTGAATGTCATTAGTGTATAATTCCTTATCCTTGTTCCATACTTGGACGCATGTACGACATGCTTTATAGATAGAATATAATTGATGATCAATTGATTGCCACTATATAGTGACTAACAAGGCATCAATTTTCTTCCATTGAGCATGTGTATCCTTACCAATATCATCACTACTCTTAGTGAGATGATCTTAGAGCCCTTGACCCATAAACCATAATTCAATAGAAGCAGCCTACAATGTGTAACTAGAGCTACCCCCGAATTTCTCCGTTGTAATAACGGGAGGCTAGTTTTCACTTTTAGGTTAATTTACTGAGATCAGACCATACATTTTTATCTAAGAGGCTACGAGGAGAAAGATCAAGCCCTGCAAGTCTCAAGTCTCCCCAATCCAAGGTTTTTAACACACCTACAGTGCATTCTCACCTCACTGCAATACTCATGGTTTCTTCAGCCGCAAGCAGAGCCTTAAGTTCATTGAGTCTCCATCTCAACTCCGGCTCACTTGTTGTAGTATCTACAGTTATCCAAAGATAAATCACTATGCAACAAACCATTAGTACAATCCTCACTGCTACTAACAACAATCTTCTCTCTTGATAGTCTGCTCATATGGGATCCAAGTTTGCCTTGTGCAGCAAGTAAAAGGAATATGATAATCTCAATCACCCCCTCATTGATATTGTGTTTTGATGGATTTTTTGGGTGTATTAAAGTGATGTTGATTCATGTAAGAATTGTAAAACACAACCTCCATGAAACTCCTATTTCCTCTCAAAAGAGGTGTAATTTAAATATGCTTTTGTAGATAAAAAAAAAATAACAGGAGGGGTAAGAAACGAAGAGAACGGATTACCTTTGGGATCCGACATACTAGCAGATCAGAAATGGGTGTGTAAAAACAATCCTGAACAAGAAAATAGGTAACCTGGAAAAGCAGGTCCAGCAGCGGCGGTGCGTGGTGTTCCGACAGCGGCGGTGCGTGGTTCTCACGATGGCGCGTGGGTGATCCTACGACGATGATTTTCAAGGGTTTTGTAGATCAGAGGCCTTCGGTTTTGATGGTGCCAAAGGTGAGAGTCAATGACGGTCGGAACTCTGCAGATGAGAGAAAAAAGGTAGTGGTTGTCAAGAGAACGAGTAGCGCGTGGAGGCGCATGTGGTAGCTGGTGGTGGTCCAATTTTGAGTTTTGGTGTTGCCGAAGGCACTACTGTCCACATGTGTAAGAATCGAGATGATTCTGGACCTGAATCGAGGTTGTGTCTGATCGGAGTCATTGTTCACGTTCGGGCTGTTCCAGTGTAGAAGAGAGAAAAGAAAAAAAGTAAACAAAACCCTAAGGCTCTGATACCATGAAAAATCTCAAAGTTGTAGAGATATTCTTGATATTATTGTACCAAATACATAGGTAGAGAGCCATTTATATAGGGTAGTAATCCTACACAAATAAGGAAATAAGTTTAACTATAGGGAATATGAAATATCCTATTTTTCTATTGCTAACAATCTTCACCCATACAAGTGGGTGGGGTTGAACTGTAAGTCTCAGCCTCATCCAACCGTTATCGTCGTACATGATCGATTGTGCCTTCTGCGACGGCGAATCTATCCTCATTCTCAAGCAACTCGACCCAATGATCGAGGTCAAAAAAAATCGGGTCACCCTTCACCCTTTTCTTATACGGTATTTTGCGCCACATCTCCTTCTCCGCCTTTATGTGGTCATCATGGTTCCATTTGTTATGGTACTCGGTCTTCCAGAGCTTCAAAAGACCGAGGAATCTCCTGGTCCGCCCCGCGAGGGTGTTACAATTGTTCTTGACCGCATTCAATCCGAAAGTCGGGTAATGACCTCCCTCGTTATACCTCTTCGTAACTATGCACCAGAATGTGGTACCTTGTTGGGAGTTTCCCTTAATCAGGTTTTTTGATGTCTCGAGCCATTTTCTTATGAGGTGCCTCTCCGCCTCGACGAGCCATTTCCTAGCCTATGTCACCCTTACTAGTCGTTGTTGGGAATGTCTGGCAGAAGATGACTGGGATGGCATAGGGCGTCGTTGTTTATGTTAGTCTTAGTGCCCGTAGTTCAATCCTAAGTGTCCAAATGTATATATCATTATTAGCAATAAAATTAAAGCGGCTTTATATTACTTATGTGTTGGAGTAATATATCGGTGTGTGCTCTTATCTATGCCCACAACGCGAATAGAACCATAGATCGAGATAGATCACACTCGATGGGTCCCTAGTCAACAAAGCTTCACTAGAAGCAACTAGTATGAAAGATGACTCTTTATGGCTTATGTTCTGTTAGTCATTGGAATGGGATTCCGAAGTCTGATCATAGATATCATGTGGGACATGATTTTGGACGACCCGACATGAATATGTTCCATAGATCAAGTCGTGAACATATTCATTGGCGTAACTTGTCATGTATCCTTAGACCAAGGAGTCTTTGTGATCGCTATGCAGTAAACAACTGAGTTTGACCTGAGCCTAACGTTGTCCGTAACAGGGCTTCCATAACGGCCAATATTGGCTTAGGGACAGACTACATGTCACGCCCCAAATCCGGTATTGACCGGACCCGAGACGTGACTTAGTGAAATTAAATAAAAATAGTTAAAAGAAGATAAAAGATATCTGATAAGGACGAAATAATATAAATCAACAGGAAGTTCAAACCCTGAGTCTTAAGCTCAGTCAAATACGATGGTTCAAAAATAACGGTACGTCTCTACGAAACATAAAATGAAGATAAATCATGGACCCTCGCTAGCCCCATGCTCCGCGATGTCCTCTACTCCAAATCAAAGCTAGTACTTGTAGAAAACACGGTAAGGGGTGAGCTTGACGCTCAGTAGGAAAAAGCCATGAAAACCACTTCATTACAGATTGACAAGAATGCCTTTTCAAAGTTAAAGTTTAATAAAAGGGTTGAAAAACCGAAGCGACTCTAAAACGATCTAAAGACACTACCTGTTTACCCTGACGCTCAACCAAAAACAATCTCCAACTTCGAACTCAACACTAAAGCCACACCGAAGGAACAAACAAGGATAACACTCATAGCCACAATCACACAACAACACTCATTTAAATCCAAGGCCTTATCAACACAAACAATCCACACACATGCACGGTTTCGGGAGCAACCCGCTCGGCCCGGCGAAGCCACACACAACTTTCCCCAACACAAAGTCGGGAGAGGCGGTCGACTACATCGCGGAACACAGGCCTAGCCTCTTCGCGGAACAACCTCATCGCGGCATCGCGGAACAACCTCATCGCAGCACAACACAACGTTTTACCGAGTGCTAGTCGGAAGGTAGGAAAACCACCTCTTCGCGGGACACAGCGTTTTACCGACTCAAGGTCGAAAGGTAGGGAAACCACCTTTCTCATGTAACCAGAGCACTCACAATCACAATCACAAACACAATCATAATGATACTCACACAACATCACGTACTTACCATCACTTACCGACACCACACTCCACGTGGTAACCCCCCCCCCCCCCCCCCCCCGATTTAACCGGTATTCGTTCCCCAACGCCCACAATTCAACAAGTCAATAAACAGGGAACAACCACTCAAGTCATTAAAATGCATTTCTAGTTCAGTTCTACTCGTTTTCATGCTCGTTACTTATTAATCGGTTCAACAGCAAAGAACACTCAGACAAGCAAAATCAGCAAACAACCCTACAGGCACGACATGGCCCGATTCTACCCGCACGACAATTCCCAAGACTGAAATCGTAAATGTTCACAGATTATAAGTCTAGCTAGTTATTCACATCCTATATGCATACTATTTCTTTAACCGATTATTAAGTTACCCTATATGCATTCTAGTTCGTTCGCAATAAAGAAGGGTATCCGAGGTATTCCCTACCTCTCAGTCTCTATCTGGATCGCCTAGCTGCTGACGTTCGGGCCTACTCCGGTCTTCTCCTCGCTCGGGGTAAAAGCCTGGGTTTAACAAAAAGGGACGGTGATAAGTCCCGGTCCAGTCCATAACAGTCCTCAAATTTTGTTATCAGGTAAGTCCTTTAATTTGTCCGTTAAGTCCATTAATTTATCTGATTTTAGACCAAATTTTTTATTAATTAATTGTCCTAACCCGGATCCGACCCGAGCCCGAAACTCGAACCAAATCCGACCCGGTCCAGATCTCAGACCCGGACCTGACCCGAGCCCGACCCAGAGCCGGACCCAAACCAGAGTCCGGACCTGAACCCAGATCCAGTCCAGGCCCGAGGCCCAAACTAGGTTCAGGCCCGGGGCCTAAACCAAGTCCAGGACCGAGCCCTTCCGTATCTCAGTTCTGGCCCAAGCCCGTTTGTGTCTCAGTTCTGGCCCAAAACTCGACCCTGGCCTGAGACGTGAACGGAGGCGAGCTAGGGTTCCGGTTAAGCTCTGGCGACGGCGGTAGACGAGGTTAGAGGGGTTCTCGACGGTGGTGGAGGCGTTAGGAGGCTCGAGATGACGATGAAGTGGTGGTTGGGCGAGTTCCGAGCCCCTCAGTCCAGATCTGACGCCGTGAGAAGCTCGCCGTCGTGTAGATCTCAGATCTGGAGTTCGAGGGTTCCGGCGAACCTCTCCAGTCGAGCTCGGCCACCAAAAGCTCGCGTGCGAGCAAATTTCAGGGAAAGGTTGGACAGGGAAGACGATTCAGGTGGGGAAAAAGGCTTACTGGCACTGGGTTTCATGATTCTGGTGCGGCGAGGCCTGAATCGACGGTGGCGATGCTGGTTCGCTGCGATTCGAGGAAGAAGAAGGAAGAGGGAAGGTGGTTCCGGGTTTTTGTGGTGTCTGGTGGCGAAAGAAGGTCGATGGTGGAGGAGATTAGGTCAGGCGAGGGAGCTCCGGCGTGGTTCGAGGGTGAGAGACGACGAAGGCGAGCGTGAGGGTTCTAAGAGAGAGAGAGAGCGAGACCTCGGGCGGCGTGCGTGGAAATGAGGAACTGAAGAGACGAGCTTAGGTTTAGGGACGCGTAACTGGCCTGGCGTGGGCGTGGGCTTATTGGGCCTGTCCTTTGACCGGCCCAAGGCCCGTGTCTAGCCTGGCCTAGGTCTTCTATTCTCTTCCTTTTTTTGATTTCTTTTCTTTTTCTTTCCTTTTTTTTTTGAAATCAAACAAAAATCAACCCGATCTCCAACCCGCGATGTTCCAAACAATAATTTAAGCTATTAAAATCCCCGGTCTTTACACTGCATGAGTGACACGAAAGACGGCTAAGGGATTTATCCCTCATACTACGGTATGAGAAAGATATCGGTTCTCGGCCGTTTGATCGAGAGTGACTGAAAGAATAGCATGGCCATGCACATGATACTGGGTATCATATATTCAGTCATCTCACATATCAAGGAACAATGATTGAGAATAATAAGGATGACGGCTCTATGCCTTATCTCAATCAGGATATCAGAGGTAAAAGGATAATGACAGGGACGACATAATGGTTAGAATCGATAGGGTCGATTCGTTATGCAGTGTCAGGCAATACTAAAGTCTTGTTAGTTGCCACTTAAATAGGATCAAGTAAAATGGGATTTTACGTTGATATATTGACATGCATAAACTGGGTTTTGGGTCATGTGCCCGTAAGTGAATAGAGCTTTATGGATCGAGACAAGGCTTGGAGTCTTGGGATTGATCACATTGGATAATGTTGGAAATTTCCGGTATGAAAGGCTTGGAGGCGATGAGCACGTCACGGGACCTCGTTGGGAATGGCCACGTGCCATGTTCCAAGAGGCCCATGCAACCAAGGCCTATGGAACTAATTAATCAAGTCTTGATTAATTAGTACTAAGTAAGCAAGACAAGGATTAAGGTGTTGGTGATTCACCACCTAACCCCATCTTGTCGAGCCATACTTTGTCTTATTTACACCTTACTTGTCACCATAGTTGTCCCATGCTTTTAGTTTGACAATTTGATGGAGTTTGTTATGTTTAAGTCATTATTTTTCAACATAACAAACACAAGACAAGAATAGGAAACACAACTTCTCCCTCATCTCCCTTGCAGTTTCGGCCAAAGCAAGCTCCCACCTCCATTTTTGTGTTCTTGATTCCTCAAGGAGAAGAACTACGTAGCTTTGATTCCCATGTGGATACGTAGGCGTCTTAGAGACTCAAGCCAATCATTCGTTACCCGGTGTTCTTGTTTTGGTAAGAAATAATGCTGAATTTTTCTCTTGTGAATCCATTCTTTGTTAGTTGTTTCATAGTTGTAATCGTCTCTTGGTTTTCATTGATTTTCCGCTGTGAGTTGGTTCATCTCCAACCCTACCTCGAGACCCAACAATTTCCGGGCACGTGTTGTTGCCATGATGGGTAATCAGGGTACCCATAGTAGTTGGGTACTTGGTTGCATTGAGGTGGAATCAGGTAGCTTTGACTAGGGAATGGGTGTATTGAGGTGGAAAGGGGTAGTTTTTTCCGGGGTGGAATTGACTTGGACCAAGGTTGAATGGACCTGGACCGGTGTTGACTTGACATGTACTTGTTATATCGGGTGCATAAATAAATTACAAAAAAGAGAGTTTGAAAGTACCTAAGTTGGAACCCAGGTGCATGTAGGGGGAGAAAGCAGAGTTCTCAACAGATTACGCTAACATGTCGCAGAAGCTTCCTAGGTCCTCGGGGGAGAAATGGAAATCGTCTGCCCTACGTTGTTCGTCATCCGATGAATGCGAACGCTAAGTTTCGTCGTCTGACATTTTTCGTTAGACTTTTGAGAGAGAGGATGTTGGGAATGAGAGAGTGAAATTGGAGAAATATTAGGGAGAAATTGTAATTATTGGTGGTTTGAGAATGAGGTGTGGGGTATTTATAAGGTTGAAAATTAAGATTTAAATGAATTTTTTTAAAAATATATGTTACTATTCATTTCCGACCGTTGCTAACGGTCGATTTTTTCTCTCCCCAATGCCGCATGTCGACGTGCGATTGGTTGGCCGAGCGACTCGGTTCGCACGACCCACGACGCGCGATACAAGAGCGCGAGTCGCAAGTCAAGCGTTTCACACCAAACCGCGTTTTAGCGGTTTGTGGGTAGCGTAATCGACACTCCACAACGCACCGACCCGCGACCCGCGAACCGTTAAAACACTGTTCAGTTCGCGATATGGTTCGACCGGCTGTGCATGCTCTCAGTGATTGACCTTGTTCGTTGAACTCCTAACAAATTCGATATAAATATTTCGAGTGTAGATAAAATATAGCAACAATTAGGGCTGGGCAAATATCCGCCCGTCACCGAAAATCGACCGTCCCCATCACCGGAATCACCCGAACCGGTGTCACCGGTGACGGTTATGGTTAAAAAAAATACCAACCCGGTAGCTTATTGGGTGGGTACGGTCTTTTATCTTCCAAACCGGTAAAAAACCGACCGATCGACTTTAAATGTGTGTATAAAAATGTTTATGTTTTGTTTTACTAATTTGATGGTTATAGTATTACAAGAGGTTTAAATTAAATGTTGACACTAGTATTAGATTAACAGTGTACCCGAGGTAAATGTAGGAGATTAGTTTACTTTTAATCATAAATTTGCCTATAAACAATCATGTAGTAAGTTGATTATTCAAGTTAAAATAAATTAATATTGACACTATTATTAATGAATTTATTTGATTTTAAAGTTTAAACTTTATTTGATGGTAATGAACTTGAATTTAATTTTTTTACTTAAATAAACACACATTTTAATATTTTATTTATTGTTTGTGGCATGTACTTAACCTGGAGGTTTTTGTTTTTAGAGACCATTAAAGATTTTTTTTAAATGTTTTTTTTTGTGTAATAGCTTAATAGAAAATTACTAGTAATAACTGATTGTGTTTTTGTTGTAAATTGATTTTATTGTTCTAGTTGTTTCAGAAATTGATGTTTTTTTCTTTCTATTTTGGGCTTTAATTGAAGACCCAAAAGAAAGCCCAATGGGTTGGTTAAAAACCGTAACCAACCGACTCCATGACGGTCGATTTTCAAGTTTCCCGTTCAAACCCGGTGCGGTGAAGGTTATGAATTTTATGTAACCGGTCCTCCCGGTGTGGGTTACGAATAATAAAAATATTGCTGGGCCCCGACCGTTGCCCACCCCTAGCAACAATCATGAATTTTAAGCCCTATCGGCGATTGAAACAAACATCCTTTATGAATAAGATCCACTACCACCTTGAAGTCACTCCAAACTTGAACTTGAGACAAAGTTTTTTTGAATCCATATCAGCGCTTCTCGGACTCTCATAGCTTCGATTAAGGCTAGATTGACAGATCCTTGCATATGAGGGAAATCGGTGTATCATTCAAACTATTTGTCTAGTTTGAAACTCTGAACTTTGGGATCGCAACACGAGTGATGGATGACGAGGTCTAGGTAACATTCTTCCAAATAGGACCAAACATGGCTTTAGACCCGGAAAACTAATACTTGTTCTTTTATTAGCAATATTGGCTAATTATCCAAGGGGAGGTCATTAGTTTTGTCCGGGAGGCAGTTGTGACTAGCGAGGTTTATAGGGATATCAATGTTACAATATTATTGCTCATCCCGAGGAAGATGTACCCTCTAAAAATGGCGGACTTTAGACAAATCACATTACGCAATGTGGTATTCTGTATTCAGTCCATGGTCTTGGCTAACAAGCTTGAGTTCCTTCATCTTATGATTGTTGTTAACCTGGGGGCTTTGTGGTGTGTCGTTCAATCCTGAACAATATCTGCACATCATATGCGGTGGTCCACTCCCTCCATCGACGTACACAAAGTACCAGATGCTTAATGATGCTAAAATTGGATATGAGCAAGACATATAACTGTGTAAAGTGGGCTTGTTTATTAGTCAAGATGGGGGTATTCGACTCCAAGCCACATTGGAGGGCACTTTTCCTAACATGTCTCTAGTCGGTCTGGGATTTAGTATGCTCTAAGGAAAGAATACATCGCCTTTTACAACGAGGAAAGTCATTCGACAAGGGAACCCGTTGTCTCCATATCTATTCTTAATATGCATGGAAGACCTACTTAGGCTGCTGAATATTGCGGCAGCCGAAGGCCGGATCTATGGTTATTCTAGGGCAAGAAGGGCACCGTTGATCACGCACATCTTATTTATAGATGATTGCTACATCTTTAGCCAAGCTGACTACGGGGAAGCTGAATAGATACAGGATACATTAAAACAATTTGGCATTCTCTCGGGTCAGGTAATCAACAAAGCTAAGCCATTCATATTCTTTAGCATTAACACATCTATGCTAACAAACTCGTGTGTTGTGCCACCTTGAGTATCCCAGAGATTTTAGAGAGGTCCATGTATCTTAGGTTTCCCAAACTGATCGACCAACAATGAGTTCAGAGCCTCCAGTTCATCCGCGACAAGATTCTTAGTCACATTTGTACATGGGGCGATCAACTGCTACCATCAAGGGAAGGGGGTGATGATCTACTTGGTCATCTAGTCTATCCTGATCTCTGCATGTCCTCATCCCTCTTACGTTGGTACAATATTAGTAGACGGGGACTCCACGAACGTTTATGCCCATTATATGACAAGATCGGACTAAGTTTTGTCGACCAAAGAAGAAAGGGGACTACGATTCTGGGACATGTATGACATGAACTTGCCTCTATAGACTATGATATGATGGAAGCTTCTCACGACACCCAATAACTAGGTGAATCGGGTTCTCAATGCCTGTTATTTTCTGAAGAGTGAATTCCTCTCGGTAAAGGTAGGAAATAACCTTAGCTGTATATGGTATAACGTTTGGGCTACTCAGGGGTTCCTTTTCCAGGGTCTCCGACGTATATTTAGGGATCTAATCCTCGGTGTGTCATGGTTGATAGGCACCGACCCTTACATTATGTTAGATTTGGCCCAACTGAAAGGTATGACAGTTCGACAGTTGACCTTAGTGGACGACACCACATAGGACATGACCAAGATTACCCACCTTCTGAAACTCAAGATAATGATGTAGTGCGTAAGATACGTCCTCCAAATCTGGGTGCTTAAGATCAGTGGTAATGAACCTGAAGTACACGAGGCATATATTCATGTAATGAGGGATACATGAAACTGACTTGAAGGATAGTGATGGCTGTAGACCACAAGCTCCACCATTTGGACGACGACAGTTTTTAATATGGGAGGTCCTCTCGAGTAACTTACAGTGACGTTAAATTTGTTTGAATTCCGAAAAGTTGCCCTACATGTGAATCAGCCATGGATATTTTTCCCATCTCTTGCTCTATTGTCCGTTTCTACAAAATTACTAGGGCCAAGCTCACAACAAGATTGTCATCCTCCTGGGCCACTGTTTTTCGGATAAGCGGGCTCTAGTCATGGAACTCCTAAATAAACAATATAAAGTCCATATGACATTGTGGATGTGAGAAATATGGAAGGCTCGAAATGAATTGGGTTGGAATTAAACTTAGCCTTGCCTATATGCCACTACGACAACAACATATTGCCATATTGGCAGTTGGCGTGGGGCACACGCCACCGCCCCATCCCCACCGCCTCAACCACAAGAGACTCGGTGGTCATCCCGTTTCACTGGGTTGAATAACAATTAAAGTGGATGAGGCAGTCTTTTGGGACCCCACCCAAACGATATGGGGATGATGTGTCGGGACGAGCGTGGGCGAGTGATGGAAGGGAAAATGGGGTTGTATCCGCCGGAGTTTGCAGAACCCCACGCGATTTAGAAGGTGCAAAGGTGGGTCAAGACCACGGAATATGTGAGAGTCATCGTCTAGAGTGATGCTCAGTTCCTAGTCGGCCTCATCATCGGGGATTGTCGTTTCCACTTTCCTTTGGCTCATATTCTGTCTGAATGTCGATCCATTATGAATTCTCTTGAGGATGTCAAACTCAAGTACATTGTTAGGTCAAGAAACCGAGGTTCTTACTGACTTTCTAGAGAAATTGGTTATGCGTCTATATAATCGTGACAAGAATTTATTATACTTAGATGCATTTCCTTGTATTTTGCCAATAAAATTTCAACGCCGATTACTTTAAACAATAAAAATCTAAAAGACTCCATACTAATAACTAATTAATATTTAATCTTAAAAAAGCTCTCGTCTATCCTAACCACCAGGGTTCGTCGCCGTCGCTCCACCACCACCGCTCCGCCACTTCACGCCTCGTCTCCGTCAACGCACGTCCTCTCGATCGCGTCGCCCCGTCACTCAACACCCACGCTTTCCGGTAGCAGATATGGTTCCGTCGCCTCGTTGTCATCACTGCTCAAGCCCTAGAGGACCATGGGCGCCGGAGCTCCTTGCCTGGACTCGTCCCGGCATGTACGACTAGCCCAGGCCCCCGGTGGCCATGCCCGCCCGTGATGGGTGGCCCATGCATGGTGCAATCGGGGATATGCCGTGATCGTTCCCGTTCTGGATCGGTGCGTCGCCGATGGAACCAGATCGGCCCGTTGAAGGTCATCACTGGAATCACCACCTCCAACCAGACCGGTACCGGAGGCTGCATTGGGAAGGATCGCAAGGCTGGGATCTGGCTCCCGGTCTCCCACCGCCGCATTTTGAACCACATATGTATCGGTGGGATCAGGGACATCGCCTACCATGGCCGCCGGAACACCAGCTAGGGTTTGGTCGCCCCACGCGGCCAGTATACCCGAGGGGAGTCCTAAACCCTAGGGTGCACGAAAACCCTTGGGTACTCCCGCACTCTAGTTTGCATGCACACCGGATGACTACCACCAACCCTACTGATTATGCAACCATGGGGAATCGTGATAGTCCTGCCCGGGAGCGGGGTCTGAGCCCAGTGGTGGCCAAACGGCATGGGGTGGCGTCTAGCCGACCTAGACCACAGAGGAAGATTGGCACCAGGAACTGGTCACCTGACCCTAGGTTGGGAGACTTGAAAGACTACACTTTGGCTCGTCGAGGAATCGTGAGATTCACTACCGCCATTGGGCCCAGACCCAGGGTGATCAAGACGGGTCATAAGCCAGCGGCCCGGGAAACAACAAAGGAGACGTCACAAGAGTCATTGCTAGTGCCGTCCAACACTACGCATGAACTGGAAAGGGAAGTTAGCTCGGGGGGATATCACCTCCCGGGGGATGAATGATCCCCAGGGCGGGGTGGGAAGGACTGTCTGAGGCCTATACCCACAGACCCGGGACGCCTGCAACCGGGAGGTCTCGGGGAATCCGCAGTAAAGGCTCCGTTTCATCCTATTTTTATTGTTTTAGGTCGAATAAGATTTTGGCTAGGTAAATTTTATATCGTTATTTACATTCAGTGTGAAACGTTGGATCGAGGAACTCTTGTGTTCGGATCTGCGAAAAAAAGCAGACTATATGTATGGAACCATGTGCGCCCGATGGGCTACGACCGATTGGGACAAAAGCCGGTATCCGGGACTGTTAGGTCCCTCCTTGTAAGCACGATTTTATCGTAATACTATTTCTTTCCCGTTTCAAAAAAAAAATCACTAATTAATATTTGACAAATATGAACGCATTATAACATTGTAACATTGTTTCTGGTCTGGTCTGGACGGCATATATTGAGAGACTATGTGAATAGAATCGATGAGAACGATGATGAGGATCGATTAATCCATGGCTGTAACTATTCGACACACATGTTTCCATTTCCTCTTTCTCTAGCAAGTTACTGTACCATGGGCTTTTCTTCTTCTTCTTCTTCCCCAGACCTATCCTGGCGGGAATCCGGCGGCGATTTCTGTATTTGGGCCACCATATTTGCTCTATTTGTCGGGCTCATTTGGCAGTTGAAGACGTTCTTCTTCCCCAATCGCTCCCGTGGATCCTCCCTAGCTCCTGATCCACACCAGGTCATTTCTCTTGCTTCGTCAGTGAACCAGACCCAGATCAAACCCCTTCTACGGTACCGGTCCTGAATTTTTCTTCATGCTTTTCGTTTTAATTAGTTTATTTATTGTTTATTGGGTATGTGAAAAGGGCTTTTTCTTCCACATCATTTGATTCAATTGTCTTTTAGCATTCATCCCATTGCCTTTATGTTGGCATTGAAATCTGATTGTATAAAGTTCCCTTTAATTACAATTAGGAATAATTCAAAAACTTATGGTGAACTTGCTTGCAAATAGTAATACTACATGGGAACTATGTTTTTCCCAACTATTTTCCGTTGGCAAATCCACTATTGGTGTTACTTTTTTGTTGTTGCAAAAAGTCGAAAGTAACCATGCAAAAGTGTATACATAAGGGTTCCAAATTCCAAAACGCGTATACATGAGGGGTACAAATTGTGAAAAACGTATAATGTAAAGGGCAAAACTGTCATTTCCATTCAAAATTTGAAGCCACATGATTGTCACATGACTAATTACTGTTAAAGATAACGAGTTGCAGATGGAGAATAGTTGGGGGTGTTTATTGCAAAAAAGAAGAAGTTACACCGGTAGTATCTCTAAAACACGCATAGTTCACCGCAAGTTTTTGCGATCATCCCTTACCATTGTACTCACTCATTAGTTCCCTTTACTTGTGTAGAATCCCGAAGATAGTATCAGATGGTGATTTAGAGGGTCTAATTAACAATTTGGACGATGGGAAAGATACATGGGAGAATGTCATTGATAAGAGAAACAATCTCTTCTCATATACTGCAAAATGCTGCAAACCCAAGGTATATTTTTGATTTACAGAGACAGTGAACTGATTTATAAACCCACTCGTTCCAATTAGATCATTGGAGCTTTTTCTTACTGTTGTAGATATGCTGAACTGAATGTGGTATATTAGGACTCTTGTCTATTGTACATATATGTCTTACATATCTCAAAGAAATAAAAAGAAGAAGGAATAATTGCAAAAACTTCCGTCTGCACATCCATTATCTTTAACAGAAATTAGTCATGTGACAGTCACGTGACTTTAATCATTGTTTGGAAATGACAGTTTTTCCCTTTACGTTATACATGTTTTGCAATTTGTAACCCTCATGTATACGTGTTTTGCAATTTGGATACCTTATGTATACACTTTTGCATGGTTACTTTTGACTTTTTGCCAAAAAAATAACACCGTTAGTGTATTTGCAAACGGAAAATAGTTGGGAGATGTCATTTGCAAAAAAAAACGCGCATAGTTTTCTGCAAGTTTTCACAATTATCCCTAAAAAACGATTCTCAACCCTTGTCCTACTCCTGTTTAATTTTTCATAAAGTACTAGTTTCCTTTTCAAAGAAGCCAATTTTATTTCTTGTTGCTATGTGCTAATAATAAGCTGCTTTTTAATCTTGTGTTTTGAAGTTTTTTAGGTGTATATATTGAGTTAGTGTTTCAACCTTTTTGTTCACAGGGTGATCCTTTGCGATATATGAGTATCACAATCTTTGAGGATTGCTCCACTGAGAAATTGAGAGACTTCTATATGGATAACAGTTACAGGCAGCAGTGGGACAAAACTATTGTTGATCATCAACAGTTGGAGGTTGATGAATCTAATGGAACTGAAATTGGTCGGACAGTAAAAAAGTTCCCATTCCTTTCGCCTAGAGAATATATATTAGCTTGGAGATTGTGGGAGGGAGAAGATGAGACATTTTATTGTTTTATCAAGGTAATGTTCTTGGCTTCATTGTGAAATCAAAGTATCTTACATATTGGTGGTTGTATGATAAGAAATCCAGTAGTTCAAGAAAGATGCCATATAAGTATTGAAATATCCCCTTGAGCATAAAGTAAGTTGGTTTTGCTTGAAACAATGAGTTAGTGCTTTGAACTTCATTGGTAGGTCATAGAAAATAGGAATAATTGCAAAAACTTGCAGTGAACTATGCGTGTTTTGCAATTTCTATCGATGAACTACTTTTTTTTTTTTGTTGCAAAAAACATCCCCAAACTATTTTCCGTATGCAAATTCACTAGCGGGGTTATTTATTATTATTATTTTTTTGCAAAAAGTCGAAAGTAACCAGGGTCCTAAATTGCAAAACACGTATACAGGAGAGTTACAAATTGCAAAAATGTGTGACACAAATGGCAAAACTGTCATTTCCAACAAAAATATTGAAGTCACGTGACTAATTTCTGTTTAGGACCCTTGCGCATATACGGATGTGCCGACGGAAAATAGTTGGAGGATGTTTTTGGCAAAAAAAAGTTCACCTGTAGTATTTGCAAAACGCACATAGTTCACTGCAAGTTTTTGTAAGTATCCCTAGAAAGTAATGCACTCATATTACTCCCCACCTTTTAATATTTGTTTTCATCTGGGAATTGGTCTGCCATAATTTTTCTGTACTTGTTTTTGCGTATGATTTTTGTAGGAGTGTGAACATCCTTTGGCACCACGACAGAAGAAGTATATACGTGTTAAGTTATTTAGATCTGGATGGCGTATCAGGAAAGGCAAGTCCCTTTTCCCTCTTGCATACCATAAAGGGATAATTGCAAAAAAAGCACTCCTGAGGTATTCACATTTTGCAATTTGTGGCCCTCTTCTATGATAATTGCAAAAAAGTGAATTGAACTTGTCTTTTTATTGCACTTTGTTCAAATTTGTTTCAAAATGATGATTATACTCTTCAAGTTTTAAATTAAAAAAATAAGTAAAAACAAAAATCCCGATTTTCGTATCCCTTAATTTTCTTGCTCCTTGTACAGTACTAAGCAACAAAAATAAGGGATATGAAAATTTGGATTTTTTGTTTTTTACTTATTATTCTTAAAATTTAAACTTAAGGGTAAAATCGTATTTTGATGCAAAGTGCAACAAAAAGACAAAATCAGGTCACCTCTTTGCAACTATATAAAAAAGAGGGCTACAAGTTGCAAAAAGTGAATACCTCTGGGTATTTTTTTTGCAATGATCCCTACTATAAGTGTATTCGGGAACGATCAAGATTAGGATCTTTTTTGCATATGATATATCTATGTTTCTAGATAGCCTCAGGAAAAACTCTGCCTCGAATATTATTCTATAATTTAATTTTGGTCCTTAGTGGGTATTTCATAACCTGCAACACGACATTTTTATGCTTGATCATTGCGTATCTATTTCTCCAAACGAGAGATGTTGATTCCTTTTAGTTTATTGCAGTTCCGGGTAGAAGTGCTTGTGAGATTAAAATGTTGCACCAAGAAGATGCTGGTTTGAATGTGGAAATGGCAAAAATGGCTTTTGCAAAGGGTATATGGAGTTATGTCTGTAAGATGGATGATGCACTACGCAAATATCCTGGATTCCATTCTTCTCAAACAAGTTCAGCAGTCACTCTTATTCAGAAGGTCTGTGATACTTTTCCTCTATGCTTAGTTATATATTGTAAACAAGGGTCATCCTTGAAACCATATCAAAATAATGCATATAATATTATAGCGTTCATGGTTTTGTAGGTTGGGTCGTGCTCAAATAAGTTGCTTGATGGTGTTTTTCTTTGGGTATATGACAGATACATATATTAGGGATAATCTCAGTCAGCTACCTCTAAGTATGCACCTTTCTCAATCAACTACCCCTAATTTATAAAAACAAGGGATAATTCCATTTTAGTACCCTAAAACTTTCGGATTTCGTTTTTAGTACCCTAAATGTTTTTTGTGCCACTTCAATACCCTAAATCTTTGATAATTCCATTTTAGTACCCAACGTCTGGTTTTCCATCCAATGTTGTTAACTTTCCATCCAATGAACATAAAATGTCCAAAATACCCCTCATGTTACATCAAATTTTCAAAAATTTGCCATTGAATTTTATTTTTTTAATATAAAAATCAGGTTTTTTTAATAAAAATTATATTTTAATTTTAAAAAATCAATTTACTGTTTTAAAAAATAAGTTTGTATTTTAAAAAAACACTTTTATCTATAAAAAATCTTTTTATTTCCCAAAAATTCAATTTCAAAAAAAAAATCAGATTTTTATATATTAAAATCAATTTTAATTTTTTTATCTAAAAATAACTAAAAAAATAAATTTATTTATATACATAAAAGTCTGATTTATTTAAAAAAATGAATTTTAGGGAAATAAAAATAATTTTTTTAATAAATAAAAGTGTTTTTTTAAAATAAAAAACTGACTTTTGTTTAAAATATAAATTATTTTTTAAATAAAAATTTACTTTTTAAAACAGTAAATTGATTTTATAAAATCTAAATATAATTTTTATTAAAAAAAACCTGATTTTTATATAAAAAAATATTTTTTAAATTCAATGGCAAATTTTTGAAAAGTTGATGTAACATGAGGGGTATTTTGGACATTTTATGTTCATTGGATGGAAAATTAACAACATTGGATGGAAAATCAGACGTTGGGTACTAAAGTGGAATTATCAAAGATTTAGGGTACTGAAGTGGCACAAAAAACATTTAGGGTACTAAAAACGAAATCCGAAAGTTTTAGGGTACTAAAATGGAATTATCCCTAAAAACAATCAACTCCCCCCTTAAGTCTTTTTTAGTCTTATGTCACTTCAAATTCGTCTACTTTTGGGGTGTGAAATGACGAAAAAACTCTCATGTAAAAATAAAAATAATAATAAAAAAGGGTTAATTGTCAAAAAGTGCACTTAAGTTTTGTCCACAAACGAAAACCGCCTAAAGTTTTGTCCACACTTTTGGGCTATGCTAAAATTTTGTCCACCGACTTCCGTTACAAAAACGTAACTGGTTAATTGTCAAAAACTACCCTAAAGTATTACCCACACAACTATAGAATGCATTATGAATTGCCCACACAACTTTAGAATGCATTATGTATTGCCCACAAATCTATTGAATCCGTGAAGAACTGCCCAGACCATTCATTCTGCACAACCCTGGTACGTTTTTCGAACGGAAGTCAGTGGACAAAACTTTAGTGCACCCTAAAAGCGTGGACAAAAATTTAGGTGTGTTTTCGTTTGTGGACCAAACTTCAGTGCACTTTTTGATAATTAACCCGTAAAAAAATAAGTTTTTTTTCGTCATTTCACACCCAAAAGTTGATGGAATTGGGGTAAATTGAGACTAAAATAACTTAGGGGGTTGTTAAATTTTTTTAAAACTTCCTATATTTGATCAAAACACGAATTCTGTTAAGGGTCTATCGAGTTTACTATTAGTTTCTAATGGGATAAGGTCTAGCTCGTGTAAAAACTAGAAAGGGATAATTGCAAAAAAGTACCATGAGGTATTAATTTTTTTTTTTCAATTTGTAGCCTTGCTCTTTGATAATTGGAAAAAAGTACCCTGAACTTGTCTTTTTTTTTTTGCACTTTGTATAAATTTGTTTTGAATTGACGATTTTACCCTTGTAAATTTAAAATAATAATTAAAGAACAAATGATCCAAATTTTCATATCCTTTTAAGTTTCTTACTCTTTGTATGGTACAAAAAGGAAGAAAATGAAGGGATATGAAAATCTTTTTTACTTGTTATTTTTTAAATATAAATTCTAACGGTAAAATCGTCATTTATAAGGGATATGAAACTACCATTTATAACCTTGTTCTCGGTACATTTATCCGTTCCATGTACCTGTTGGTGGTGGTTTTATCAACTTTATGTGTTGATGGATTATGTTTTTCCCGTTTCATAGGTCCCCCAGGGAATTAATCCTCCTTTGGGTTACAAGGCAAGTTCAGATGCTGCAATCACTGAGTCCGAGGACGGTGTGAGCGGCATTGCTGGTAGTGGACAACCGAAGGAGAGGGAATTGACGGGAAGACCATCGAAGAAAGTCATAGCGAATGGTTTGCTCGTTCTAGGAGGGCTGGTCTGCCTGTCACGTGGGCACTCTAGTCTGGGTGCTAAGCTTGCCATGGCTTATATTTTGACCAAATTGACTAAACGCAACGAGTCGTGAAGACAGAGCCAATAATTGCTGCATCAGTTTTGGGTTACCTCACAGTCTCACACCACTTTGATGGAGTCAAATTTTTGTATAGCTTTGTTTCCCCCTTACTTTTAATCTTCCCCAATAAAGCTAATTAACATCTCGGTGACAAACTCGGCTTCATAGGTGATAATGATACTGATGCTTAGAGTAACATACTTTTTTACTGCTGAGATGTATCCATGACTAAGTTTAGAAACTAGTGTTACACCATAAAATTCAGAACGTTCCAAACGGTAATGATTAGTTTGTAATCTTCATATTGAACTTTCAAACTTTGAAGTTTTTATGTTAGCATTCCCCTTGTACTTATTAGGGCTAGACATGGTTAGAGTGATCAGATTAAAGCCCATTTCTGACTCCGAATCGAAGTTTCCTATTATCAAAAAATAGCAATCAGACTTTGTATTAGACTCCTTGATTTTTTTCGGTTTTTTCACTTTCAGGTTCGATATGGTTATTGGTTTTATCTTATCTGGGTTGGTTTTTAATGAGCTCAGTGTTCAGCCCAATTCGTTGAACTTTATTGTCACACAAACGAACAAAGAGAACCATGTTTTGGAAATATTAAATAAATATAACTATGTTTAAACACATCTTTTTCTACACCAAAGAAAGATATAAATTGTTTCTAAGGGGACACTAGGAAAATCAAAGCTTAATCATTCACATAAAAAGTCTTGCATTCGATCCTGAGATATGTGTGTATTTATTATATTTTAAGTATGTATTTGTTGTACTATTTATATGTACATATTGTTTTTTGTTTTGATCTGAAGTCTATAATATGTTTTATCGTTTATCAAACACGTTCTCCAGATATATAAAAATTTGGCATTTTTTTTAAAAAGACATAAATTCGAGAAAGAATAAAAATCATTTTATACATGGTAATAAATAATGAATTGATTGACAAATATTAAAATAAGAGGCTCGACTTTAGTGATGAGGTGGCGGGAAAGGGCAAGCAAGAGAGAGCCGGAAAACATTGTGATTCAGTCATTTCGCCCCTTGCTTTCGGTGCTTCACTCACTCTGTGTCTGCCTCCGAACAATGGCTTTCGCTTTCTCATCTTCCTCTACCTCCGTCTCTTCCATCTCGTCGTCCTCTCCTCTGCGTTGCACCAGCAAAGATGGAAAATCCTCCTCTTCTCCTTCTCCTTCCTGGTTCTGGGGTCGGAAGCTAGGCCGTGGCCATGGCTGATCTAATTTCGCGTCTTTGCCTCTCCCTCTACATTGTTCTTTATCACACTCTCTGGGTCGGTCTCTTCTCCGTCCTCCCCGCCTCCGTCCACTCCAAGACCGCTTCTGAAGATGGTACGAACTTTCCTCATTTCCTTCTGATAGTAATGTGTGATCTGAATATATGATTGAGTTACTGGTAGTTTAGGGTTTCTGACAAATGCACTCTCCATTCTGCTATTTATACCAATGTGACAAGCATGTTCATATTGGATCTTACTTATTTCATCCCATAATTTCATTTGGATCTTACTTATTTATTTCATTTGGATATTAGATTTTTTTTGTTTATTCTGTAATCACAATTTAGCCTCTTGAGTGTTTGGAATTTTGTTTTGCAGTCTCTGCCCTTAATGTGATGTTTACCAGCTTAAATTCTCCTTCAAAGCTGAGTAATTGGAAGTCCAGTGGGGGTGACCCTTGTGGCGATTCATGGGAAGGAATTGAATGCCAAGGCTCTTCTGTAACTAAAATGTCGTTACCTATGTTTTGTATTCTTGTATTTATCTGGAAGTGTACAACACATTAAGCTTGCACATAAGTAATTTAATGGGATTACTTTTTCTAGTTACTGAATGGAATATTTCATTATATTTGGTAATTTGCAGAATTCTATCTGGCCTTGAGCTTTCTGGACAATTAGGCTACAAGCTATCGAGTTTGAAATCAGTCACCGAGTTGTGAGTCATTGTTTGTAAAAACACATTTCTTCATCATACATTTTCTCCCAGATGGAATTAGCTTAAGCCATGCTTTTGTTTGCCATAGTACAGTGACTTGAGCGAGAACAAACTCAAAGATGACATACCGTATCAACTTCCCCCTAATTTGGTCTACATGTAAGTCAGAAGATGATATTCAACATGTTATGAGTAGATGATATTGTTCCTTTCAGCTGTTCATATTTATTCATCTTCTTTGCTTTTTTCTACCTGCCTCCACCATTAAGTTGAATAGGATGGTTAAGTTAGCATCCAGTAAACATTGTAGGCATTTCCAAGCTTCTTTGCAACGTTGCCTAAGATCATCACAACTACCATGTTTAACTGTTTATTCACTTCGACAAATCAATAGTCACTAGTGCTTGTGTCATGAATATGTGAGCGGATTTGGTTTGAGATGTGTCATTTATCTACTCTTTGTCCCCTTTAAAAAGTAACGAAAAAATGGAATTGGTATTGTCTTACTTCCGAAAGATCTTTGAGAGAGTAGTCTTTAAAGAGTCTTTCACCCATAGTTCATTTTTGTCAGTATGTTGTTCTCCAGTAGCTGTGCATGTAGGGCTCATACCTTCCTGTCATACTAATCATATTAACTGACCATGTGCAGTGATTTTTCTGGGAATAGCTTCTCTGGAAATGTGCCATATTCACTCTCTCAGATGCCTAGCCTAAAAAAGATGTAAGAAACCTCTCTTCTTTTCCTGGCCTAATCTTCAATGCTTTAATTTCTTAGTATTTGCTAATGGGTGCAGAAATCTTGGCCATAATAAGCTTAGCGGACAGTTGAGTGATATGTTCGGAAAACTTACTAAACTCACATACATGTAAGTACTACGACAGATTGATGATCGTACAACTGCTATCTAGTTTTGTAATCACAAACTTTTCCATAATCTTAGTTTACATTTTTTTTTTCAGTTTTCTTCCTCAAAGTTTTGACAGTTGTGCTTTTAATACACATTTCATATGAGGTAAAGATATGGGAATGGATGTAGGCATAAAAGAAAAGGAGTATGGTACAATTCATGGACATTGTAAGGCAGTAGTTGAATAGGATACAACGGATGCGCAGCACTGATGAGATATTTAGGTTTAAGATATTGCCTTTGAATTTGTAAAAACAAGTGGCATTGTCAAACTCTTCGGCTATTATTTATGTGTGTCGATCAGGGATTTCCAGTCTCTCCATTTATGTGATTTTGTTGCGTGGTTACCTCATTCAAAAAGTCCCCCTTATGTTTTTTTGTGTGTGAATGCATCGGTTATTCATTAGTTTAATAATAGTAATTCGCTTTCTAGAGGTTCTTCGAAATGAGAACTACATATTTCCCCCTTTTTCGTGTCCCATTGTGTGGAATCGATGAAGGTATACAAAATTGGAACTTGAATCGTTAACTAACTTAGTGGAGAACATGTAGAGATCTTTCTTTCAACAAACTGACAGGCCACTTACCTGGGAGTCTTGCTAATCTATCAAGCCTCAACACATTGTACGAATGAACTCACTGAAGCTTAAATCTTTTTCTGGTTTATTCTTTTGTATTTATTTTTGTTGCTAACATTCTCTTGTCTCCGTTCAGGAATCTGCAAGACAATCAATTTACTGGTCCAATAAATGTCCTCGCTTACCTTCCCCTTAATGATTTGTAAGTGGATTCCTGTCAGGTCAAATGTTGTAAATATTGAAATAGTGGTCTTCATCTAAACCATAGCAGAACTAGCATTTCATTCATGTTGTTTTCTGGTTGTTATTTTGCCTTTCCTTTTCATTATTTCCCATAGCAAGTAAAGTCATAGATGAGTTTCTTGTAATTACTAGGGGAAGAAAACAGGAAAAGTATATGTGGTTAAATAATTGCTGTGCTGGCAGGAATGTAGAAAACAACAAATTTACGGGGTGGATCCCGAATGAGTTGAAGGAAATCGATAACCTACAGTGAGTGCCTGTTGAATTTCTATGTTCATAAGGATGAGTTCTGGTGAAGTTGTTTGTCTTACTCCGCAATTGTTTTCCTTGAAGGACTGATGGAAATTCTTGGTCATCTGGGCAAGCTCCTCCTCCTCCTCCTGGATTCCATCCTCCTACTAGACATAAAAGTACAGAAGAAGGTCAAGATGGGAAGTCATATGTTGTGAAAGGATTAACTATAGCTGGGATAGTTGTTGCTGCATTGGTGGCAATTTTTCTTGTAATTGCTCTCTGTACAAGACGCCGATCTGCACCATCTTCACATTTCATGGATGAAGAGATGAATGGCCATCATACGTCATTTACACTCTCTGGATCACAGGAATCATCATGTGATGAACGTGCTGATTTACACAAAGATGCCAAAGGTAATATAATGATGTCTTATTGTTGTGAAATAACTGAATTTATTATCAAGTTGTTTATATATAATTATTTTCTAAGTGGAGAGTGAATTTTGTTGCAGATATATAGGGTAGTGTCCGTCTATTGTTTGAAGAAGAAAAAAAAAATACAGAGAGCATTTATTGTCCATAAATAAATTTCTGAGGAGCGTGTAGTTTCTTTCTTCATCAGTTGAATTTTCATAATAAGTGATCTTTTTCAGTTATGAGCTGGGAAATTCTTAGCTAAGTAGTTGCATATAAGTTCTGTGGAAGTTATTGGAACAAAGTCCATTTTAGTCCTTCAACTATTCGTTCAATCCGTTTTGGTTTGACCATTGCTTTGACCCAAATATCTTTAAAATTGATCCAGTTAAGGACAACCTATCAATCAGCTTAACTTCTGCATTAGTCAATGCAGACATGACAAAATCAAGAGGGACTTAGAATGTAGGTAGTTATTTTTTAATTAAGATTGACTTTGTCACACTAGCATTGACTTATTGAGAAGTTAAATGCATATTGTCCTCAATTGGATTGATTTTGAGGTTTTGAGTTATATTGGATTAAAACAAATTTCAGGAACTTAATGATTTAAAAAGATAGTTCGAGGACTAGAATGAACTATCTTCTAAAATTATTTGCTACATGCATCTCCAGAAAAAAAGTACAGCCTATAATTATGCAATTATTAGCATTGCAGCTCTTCTAAACCCTTATTGTAGTGGTGGATCATTGATAGATCTATGTACACGAATTTCATATCTGGTCCTCGCTTCCCATCTTAGCTTTCAGTCACATGCTTTCTGACCACAATTGTTTGGGCAATGTAATGCATTTGATTAGTACTAATTTGAGGATCTATGGTGGTTACAGGGCATACGTTATCAGATTCATTCTCTTCAATTGACATAAAAGACTTGCAAAAATCTCCTTCCATTGGTTTTAAGCCTTCTCTGTCTGATCGAATACAAGCCTTCACTGAAAAGGAGCTTACAAGACGTATGAGTGCCAGAGGCAGCTCCTCTTTCAGGGCTATATGTTACTCCTGGAGAGATTTACAGGCTGCTACTGGTAATTTTGCTAAGGATAGTCTTCTTGGAAAGGGATCCATTGGCCGTGTTTACCGTGCAAAATACTCTGACGAAAAGGTATACTTTGCTTAATTACTCTACATATGCTACTAACTGTTTTAAATATCCTGAATGTTTGGCGCATAGATGCGTAAGAGCTAGGATGAGGAGGATAATTTAGATTTATGAGATATTAATATATTGTAATATTTATTCCACCAACCTTCCATGCCTTGATTAGTTATTGTACAAGTGCCCCACATTAGAGAAGTATGAATTTAGTGACAATTTGAGAAACATCTTAAGACCTCAACCCAAAAAGCTGAAGCTATAAGGTGGAAGGCCCAAGTAGTATATCAAGTGGTCACTGCGCGACCCTTTTGTGTTGTCAGGTCTGCACATGAGGGAGAGTGTTGAAGGGTCCAAGTTGAAAGAATGTGTGGGCCATCCACCTAATAGCTTAAGCTTTTGAGTTGTAGTTAGATTAACATTGTATCATCACTTGATTTGGCTTATTATATGTAGGTGTTTCCTCCCATTCATATATTCTTGATTCAGGTGTAAGACCAGTGCATGAGGGGAGTGTTTGTCCCACATTGATTTAGTGACCACTTGATAAGTATCTTGAGCTCTCCACCCAATAGCTTGGGCTTTTGGGTTGGCTCTTGGTTATGACATCACATTGAGTCCAGCGCACTGACTGTCTTTAAGCTTAACGATCGATCTCTCTTGCCCTCTTTGCTAACACGTACGTCTACGCAATTGGCTCTCCTAAGTTTATCTCTCTATGTTCAGCAAGTATCTGCTGGACTTTGGCGCACTCGGCTCTCCAGAAATAACACCATCTTCAATATGTTTATTGACTCCCTTGCAAACTTTGTTCAGAAGGTGAAAATATTTGCCTTCTTCTAGATCCGAGCCTCTCCCGATCAAGCATTCCTTGATTTTGTGCTCTTTGTTATCTTGTAGAGTTCTTATCCTAGGCAGTTTCTCATTTCTCTGGCTGAAAAGCCTGTTTGTTGTTTTATTGTTGTACTTCCTTCGGAGTTATTTTATTTATATAATTACTTTTTTCGCTGAGCAAAAAACAAAATTAGAACTCATCCTTTGGGTATACTGGGACCTCTTGTATGGGATCCCAAATGTGTGGGTGTTCCTGTATGTTCAAAAAGTGGTTGTGCTGACTGGAGTGCTACGTAAATTTATTTATAGAAATTAGCATCGTGTGAAGGATAAATTTTACATTAGTTGAAGATTGGATCAGTACTTTCCTCTTGTACTTGGGGGAGTGGGAGTGAATTAGGAATGAGAAGTAGACTAGGAAATTCCCATATCTTACTCTATAAGCAGAATAGAAAAGGTTGATTTTCATTTCACCAATTCATTTTCTGAAAAGTAAACACGAAATGTAACTGCAGAGATTTAGAAAAGTATGGAATAAGAATGAATATATTAGGGAATTAATTGAGAGAAATGTGACTGGCATGAGCTAAGTTATACCAAATATACATGTATCAAGTTTCAAGACAATCTTCAATAAACTTATTCTGCACGGATTGTATTTGCTCCATCCAGCTCCTCTCTTGCTCACAGTTACTATATCTATCTATGAATATGCAAAAACATTATTGAGGGACGGGTAGAGGACCAGCTCAACTAAAAACTTAAGGTTATAGTTGTAGGACCATCTCGCTATTTTTTTTTAAAAGATGAGAGATTTGAGGACAATTAATTGACAGGGGAGCTTTTTTAGAGAATATTTGTGGACAGCCCATTGAGAAGAGAATCTAGAGCCTTGAGGATAGTATACAACAGAGTAGGGGGCTATCAGGGGTGTATGATTTTGTTGAGAGAATTAATATTTTTGGAATGAAGGGGACTTGAACTCGTGTCTGTGAGGTATAAAGCTCTAGTACCGTATTAGAAGATCAACTCAACTTAAACTTAAATTTATATTTAAAGGACCAATTATGGTTTTACACTCTGAACATACAGAATATGAGAGCTTTACCCCTCAAGTGTGTTTGTTGGCCTTTGTTTGACTGTTAAGCCATTGTTTACCTTTTGTGGTTGTATTTGGTTTAGTTTTCGGTTCTCTTAGGGTTAGAGCGAAAAGGAGAAGGCGTTTCAAATCGCCAGGGATGCGACGATTTCGCGCGCGACGTAGAAACTAGTGCCACAAAAAACGCCGACTAAATGGGGAAGAAGAAGCTCTTTCTCAATATTTTTCTTATTTTAAAATTTTATTACTTTCTAAATACATGTAATTTAAGTTCTATTATTAAAAAAGGGTTAATTGCTAAAAGCTACCTTATGTATTGTCCACGTGCGAAAAACTATTGTATGTATTGTCCATGCTTTTAAACTACCCTATCTTTAGATCACAGTTGTCTGCTAGTTTTTTCAACAAAATTACTACCCTTATGTATTGTTCACGTGCGAAATCTACCCCTATGTATTGTCCATGTCCCTAATTTTAATGGAATATTCTAGAATTTGTCCGTGAACGACCGTGGTCAGGGTAGTTTAAAAGCATGAACAATACATAAGGTAATTTTTGGAAATTAACTCTAAATAAATATCTCCATCTTTTGCATACATTTGAAATTAATTTTTTTATTTGTAAGTTTTTTCTTCAAATTCTTAAAACTTAAAAAAAAAATCTTATCATGTCTTTCAAAAGAATTTTTCATTTAAAAAAATGTTTCCATTTTTTAGCCGGACTAAAAGATGAGGGAGGAACTCAAAATCACCTTTTAGCCCACTCTATTTAGCTTTTCAAAGGCTCATGCACTGGATATGCTATCAGGATTGGTTGTCTAGACCCCTTGATCTCGATTGTGTTTTGTAATATAGGCAAGTCTTCTTTGGATTCCCTTGCTCTTCTTTTTATCTAAACAGTTTGGTATTTTATGAAAATAGTTGATTAAAAATATTATAGAACTTGAAAGCATATACTAGGAAACAAATAAAGAAAAGTTAAATTGTATATCTCAATATGTATACTCAGATTGCATGAATGTATCAATTTCTTAAAGCATGTAAATGCTCTGTGACCAATTCACAAGGCATGTAAATGATCCGTGACCAATTCATAAAGACATGTAAATGATCTGTGACCAAGAGATAGTGTATCTTATTGGTTACTTTTAACCTTAGAGTAGTTTGCCGCACGTAACCAATACGTAAAGGTAACTTTTGACGATTAACCATTTTTTATTCATAGTATAAACTTTTATCAAAAAGCTTGAGGAATTGGTAAATGCTTTACATTTATTTGATTATTCATCTTTAGGTCTATGCATATGAACCAAAATGATGAATTTTTTTGTGGGAGTATTTATAAATTGGCACCTATGTATGCTGTGCTTACTCCTTGGCTTTTGCACTCTAAAGTTGTCGAAAGATACTCAAGTTATGACCTATTTTTGCTGAACAGTAGAATGCCAAATAGGGGCACTACTAACTTATTTTATTTTGTAGGTTTTCGCAGTTAAGGAGATTGATACCTCGTTTTTTCAACCTGAAAAACCGGAAGAGTTTTCTCACATTGTTACAAGCATATCAAAGCTGCACCATGCAAACATTGCAGAACTTATTGGTTATTGTTCGGAACAGCGGCATAACCTGTTAATTTATGAGTATTTCATGAATGGCTCACTTCATGAGTTCTTACATATATCAGATGACTTCGGTAGGCCACTCACTTGGAACACCAGGGTCAAAATTGCTTTGGGCACAGCTCGAGCTGTTGAGTAAGTCTATATTAAATCCTACTTCATGAGTAAACATAACATGTAATCAATATTTTGTGGCTTGAAATCCTAATTCTTTCCTGCTTGTAGTTCACGTGCTAATAGATCAGATGATCGTCTAGTAGTTAACTGGGAGTTGCCTTGCTAGTTTGGCCTTCCACTAAACGACTCTAAACCCATTAACCAGGCATTAAGAACTTGAAACCCCTTTCTTTACATGTGCATTTATTAGCTGTATGGACTTATTATTTCACTGTGGTTGTCAACCCAAACACTACTACTCTGATCAGTAGTTCATCTCAACTCTACTTAGGGTGGTTTGGACTTGTACAATGTAGGGAAGTCAGCGATCTTGTAAGGAAATGTGAGAGAACTCAATGAAGAGTAACAAAAAGGAGTGGAGGTACACTAATATAACTAAGTTGGCATTAAAAAAATAAATCAGAAAAGATATGATAGTGTTTGGGTCAATAGAGGAGACAACATTAGATATAATGGGGTTTTGGAGGAAACTGCTGGTCAGACTTCCCAATGAGTTTTGCTAAAGGATATTCATGTATCCAACCTGAACATTGTTACAGAATGGCTTGGTAGTTGTTGTTGGTTCAGTTTTTGGATTTTTTTTCGTAGTTAACTCTCTCTCTCTCTATATATATACATAACATATATTAAATATATCTTATGAGTTAATTCTTGGATAACCCATCTAAAGGTGGATTGGACCAACCTCACATGTATGGTACCCAATGAAGGATAGTCCTTACTGTGGAAGATAACCCTGATCCTCGTCCTACAGAAAGGGGAAGACATATCAATATCATCCCTGTTATAGCATCTTTGTAATGGCAAGTAGCTAATGCAAATCAACCTCGGATTAATTATTTATTATTTCTCTTATGTCTTTGAAGCTGGATATATACTATACAGTAGGTTGGTAATTTACAAAGATATTCTAAATTCTAATGTCAAGTATTTGGGTAATATTTCTATATCCAGGTACCTTCACGAAGTTTGTTCTCCATCCATAGTTCACAAGAATATCAAGTCATCTAATATCTTGCTTGACATCCAACTCAATCCCCATCTCTCTGACTGTGGCTTGGCAACATTTTATCAGGTTTCTAATTTTTAATCTACCAGATCTTGTAGACTTAAGTTAGCCATATGATTTCTAAAGGTCAGCCAATGGCGTGGAATAGTATTTGAATATGGTTGCCAATGAAGGGTTTGTAATGTCATTATATTGGTTACGATCTTTCTATGAAAAACAATGTTTATTTTTCTTTCCCAGAGGACAAGCCAAAACCTTGGAGCTGGATATAATGCCCCAGAATGTACCAAACCTTCAGCCTATACACTGAAGAGTGATGTTTACAGTTTCGGGGTTGTCATGATGGAGTTATTGACTGGCCGGAAGCCAATCGACAGGTATACATACCGTTGTGATGATTTACTCTTTTATTTATTTACTAAAGCGATCTAAGAAGCCTTTATATCTATCTACTAAGTTTGATGTTTTCTTTTGTACACTTAAGTTCAAAACCAAAATTCGAGCAATGCTTGGTCCAATGGGCAAGCCCACGACTCCCTGACATTGATGCATTGAGAATAATGGTCGACCCAGCTTTGTGTGGACTATATCCACCCAAGGCACTTTCTCGATTTGCTGATGTTATTGCCCTTTGTGTACAGGTGAGAACTAATCCCATAGCATGATCAATTATATACTGATGGTATATGAGCACATACGAAATACAGTATATTAGAATAATAATGAGATAAAATCTAAAACCTTGCATGTATAGAGGTTATATTTGTAATACTAACTCTTAACACATATGCTTCAATTCTAACTGATTCACATAATCTTCCCTCCTTGTGTTGAAGCATACATATTAATTATGTCTAATTTGTTACAAAAATAATCAATGTCTCTGTCAATAGCTTGGTAAAAATATGTCTTAATTGTTCTCTGGTCCTTACAAATTCGTTTGCTGAAGTTTTTCGCGAACAAAATCAAAGTCAATCTCAATGTGTTTGGGTCGTTCATGAAACACACGATTCAAAGTAATATGAAGGGCAACTTGATTATCTCGCCATAGCTTCCTGACATTATTATTTTAGGACTTGGTTCAAATAATAGTTGATGGATCCACACTTCTATACTCTAATTTTGCTGACACTTGTACCATGTACAGAAAACCCTAGTTAGGTATATAAAGCTTAACAAACGTATATCAATTCTAACTGATTCTTACCTTGTCCAAATGCAGTGTTTTAATCTTTTGCAACCACTATCAAGGCTGTCATAGAAACTATGGGTGAACTATTTCTTTTGCAAAAAAACATCCTCCAACTATTTTACGTCTGCAAATCCATTATCTTTAACAGAAATTAGTCATGTGACGGTCACATGACTTTTTTTTTGGAAATGGCAGTTTTTCAATTTACATAATTTGTATTTTGCAATTTGTAACCCTCATGTATACGCCTTTTGCAATTTGGAACCCTTATGTGCACGCTTTTGCAGGGTTACTTTCAACTTCTTGCACAAACATCAACCCTGTTAGTGGATTTGCAGACGGAAAATAGTTGGGGGATGTGTTTTGCCAAAAAAATAATAGTTCAGCGATAGTATTTACAAAACGTGCATAGTTCACTGCAAGTTTTTCCAATTATTCCTAGTTGATTCAAATTAACATGTTGCTCTTCGTGTTAATTTCAGCGTGAACCCAATCTCCGGCCACCTATTTCAGAAGTAGTGCAAGCTTTGCTACGGTTAGACTAGTATGAGGTGTGAACATGGATGGCTGTTGATATGAACAAAACGAAAAGGCTAGAAGATAGATGTGGATCAGAATAACGAAGCTTGGAAGGTGTGAACATGGATGGCTGTTGATATGAACAAAACGAAAAGGCTAGACGATAGATGTGGATCAGAATAACGAAGCTTGGAAGGTTTAAGAGTCTTGGAAATTGGAGTTGATATGCATCCAGGTTTCATCCTCAATTTCATTTCTTCATGCTCTGTCTCGTTCTGGAATGTGTTTATTGCTTCTTTATTCAGATACAGTTCCAAGTCACAAATGCGGCCGAATTTCAGTTGTTGGTTATTTTGATCCAATGATATAACTTAGTTTCTTGCTACAAAATGTCACCTAACATGTATCAAGGAATCGTTTGTTTCACAAGATGTTGCACTTATACTGGATCAGTTGAATTAGAAGCAGATTCCTTATTGAAAAGCATGTGTTTAAATGCATAATTATCTACAGAAAGGCAGATTTCTTATTGAAAAACAGATTGGGTAAATATTGAATCTGCTTTGCCCGATGTGACGGTTTCACCTTCGATATTCAATCCAACATGACAAATCGATTGGAAAATGAGAGTTGATGGAGACCTAACTGCTAGTCTACAACAGTTAAACCCCCCCCCCCCCCCCCCCCCCCCCCCCCCCCCCCTCTATATAAATCAGCCTTCACACTTCATGTCACCTTTCAAGAATCAAGACCCCAACTCCCTATCACTTCTCTGCATTTTATATCTTTGTGTTCCCATCTAACCTATAACTCTTATGTGTGCTGAGTGCAAGCATAGCCCTTAACATCTCTAACTTTTTGATCCAGATAACCTTCTGAGTGGTTGTATCTACTATGTGTTTGTATTCCACCCTCCAAGTTTTGGGACAAAAAATATAGAGGACGAAAAATCATTGTTAGAGACCTCACTTGAGGTGGAAGAAATCACAATGGTTGAGTCCATCTGTCGTTTATATTCTCAGGTGGCTTGTAGTTGGTGATGCACGCCTCATTTCCACTATTTTTTGGAATCAACTGTTCATTTTGGTATAGATTCTGGATGATAAGGTTTGAGTGTTTTAGGGTTACAAATGACATATTTAGTGAGTTAAATCAGATTGATTCGGACGGATCCGTACCAAAAATCAGATCTAATAAACGATCGATCACAAGTCTAAATTCCTAATACCATCATGCATATATAGATGAGTTCAAACAAAGACGGATGATTCGAGATAGCCGTCTGTAAACACCACTATCATTTGTGACGATCCATTTAAACAGTTTTAAAGAAGTCTCCTAATCATTTGGGAGAAGAAAAGTAAGACAGGGTACGAACGACGTCGTTTTAATCCCAACAAAAGCATCATCAAAAGTCAAAACTACTCTGGGTTTTATAAACCCTCTTTAGGGTTTTGTCTGAGATGTGCAGATTGCACAAACCATGTCCATCTGCTCCCAACAGATACTCCCTATTCCCGCGCAATGGGGAACAACCATACCTTCTTCTTCTTCTTCTTCTTCTTCTTCGATAAATCGCCCCCTAGTACCGTTCATCAAATTCAACTGTAATGACACATTGACGATGAATTGCTGTGGAAATCGCACCAGAAGGCCCATTGGCCATCATCATCATAAACCTTTGGCTGCATCGGCATCGGAATCCATGGATTCCGGCGATGACCCAGAACAACAACAACAACTACAACTCAGAGAAGCCCAGGAGGCCATTTTGGAGTTCCTCCAAGAGTTCAACATCTCCAGAGAGGAAGCCCTCTTCATATCCTCCAATTCCCCCAAATACTTGCAGATGCTCGTCGATGGCGTTCGGGATTTGGACGACCTCTCTCTCTGGAAACATTTCTCCAATGAAGACCAAGATGCTAGCAGCAGCAGCTTTAAGAATAAGGTCCTCTATTTGGCCAAGGAGAAGCGTGATAATGGCAAGTTTGCATTCCTGGAGAGCCTCGGGTTGTCTCTCAATTCCGCCATGAACGTTGCTCGCTACCTCTCTTCTCAGCCTCTCCCCACCCTCATTCACAAAGTTCGTAATTGTAACTTTAATTGTGTTACTATGAATCTCCTTCACATGCTTACTTAAGCTCAAGAACATGTATGCCTTGTAGGTTAAGTACATGAAGGAGGTCCTGTTCTCCAGCAATGATGATGATAGACCCATTGGGAAACTCGGGCGTGACATGATGATGCATTTGTCAATTCCATTAGACGATGATTTGCAGCAAACCTTATCCATTTTTGAAAAGGTATGGCGTTGTTTCTCACTTTTAAACTCTATGTTATGTACTAGACTAGTTTGTTAGGCTAAATTTATGGGCATAGTTAGTGTACGTAGTGAACCAATTTCATTTCTTCCTCTGTAGATTGAAGCGAGGCGTGGAGGCTTGAACATGTTGGGTTCCAAAGATGCTTCTTTTCGTTATTTAGTCGAATCCTTTCCTCGTCTTCTCTTGTTATCAGTGGACTCCTGCGTCAAACCTATGGTGCGGTTCCTTAAGGAGATTGGGGTTCCCCAGCAGCGCATGAGCAATGTGCTTTTATTGTTTCCGCCCATTATGTTTCGCAACATAGAGGTTATCAAGAAAGGGGTCTTGGCTTTTGCAAAGGTAGCCTCTCGTCTGCAGAAATGACGTTCCTGCTAATGGATATGCTTATTTTAGCATACGTTGCGGGATTGGAAATGAATATTGTTTTATATTGTGTTGCTGATGCTTGGCTTATGTATGATTTGAGTTTGTTGTAATCTATTGTCTTATAGGTAGGTGTAGTGGGTGAAGATGTTGGGAAAATGTTGTCAAAATATCCTTGGATTCTATCAGCAAGCATTCAAGCAAATTTAGACGAAGTCCTTCGCTTCTTTGAAATTCAGAAGGTATATATCATGATACCCTTCAAGTCGGGGTTCACATTTTCTTTTGGGTGTCTATTTGGACTTGAAACTTGTATATTTCATTATCATATGCATTGCTAATCTACACATGCCCTGAATATACCCAATGCTACAGTCGAAACAGTTCTGATTTTCTTTTCATACAAATATGTTGCTCACTACCAGGTACCACGAGCTAAAGTGGATCATGCAATCAGAAGCTGGCCTCATCTGCTGGGATGCTCCACTAGCAAACTAGAGCTCATGATGGATCAGCTTAGAGAATTGGGTATTGGCAGGAAGAAGTTAGGTCAGATTATTTCTAAGAGTCCCCAACTACTAGTAATGAAACCTGAAGAGTTTCTCTTGGTATGCTATTATATGTATCTAGGCCCTCCCTTTTTGCCTACCTATTTTATGACTTTCTTGCTATATGTTGGTGGCTGTTACTTCTTTATTGTTTTCTTAAACAATGTAGCCGTGTGCTTCCTTATTGCTTTTCTTCAATTGTTTTGCAAATGACAATTGATATCCCAACTATCTTCCGTCTACAAATCCACTAAGGTTTTTTTTTTTTTTTTTGCAAAAGGTCAAAAGTAACCAAGCAAAAGTGTATACATAAGGGTTAGAAATTGCAAAATATGTATACATGAGGGTTACGAATTGCAAAACACGTATAATGTAAAGGGAAAAAACTGTCATTTCCAAAAAAAATGAAGTCACGTGATTGTCACATGACTAAATTTTGTTAAAGATAACGGAAAATAGTTGAAAATCAGTATTTGTGAAATTAATTTCATGTATTGGGTTTGATTTTCCTTCTGAGATAGCTAACTTGGGCGACTTTGCAACTTATCCTCAGACATCACTAATTGATATGCAGGTTGTATCATTTTTTGAAGATCTGGGATTTGACTGGCAAACAGTTGGGAGCTTAGTTGGTCGCTGCCCTGAAGTTTTTTGTACTAGCACAGAAAGAACGCTGAAGAAGAAGCTCCAATTTCTTAGAGATATTGGTGTTCCAGAAGATCGTTTCGCTCGAGTTATAAAGAAATACCCAGAGTTTCTAGTCAGTGATGTTGACAGAACTCTAATGCCTCGGTATAGTTGCAAAAGATTGCTCTAAAAGATTGCTTTGCTGTATAAAACCGTAGCCTAATTGTGTGTTTCATCTTTTATTTGGTGGGGGCAGGGTGAAGCATTTAAGGGGGCTGGGGCTATCAGAGAGAACGGTTGCTTCAATGGTCTGGAGATTCTCACCTCTACTGGGTTATAGCATAGAGAAAGTTCTGAGACCGAAGATGGAGTTTCTGGTGAACTCGATGGAGACGCCGGTAAAAGAGCTGGTGGACTATCCAAGGTTTTTTAGCTATTCACTGGATGAGAAGATCAAACCGAGGTTCTGGGTCAGAGAGGGCAGAAAGGTAAAATTAAGTCTGCAAGATATGTTGGGAAAAAGTGATGAGGAGTTTGCCAGAGAGTACATGGGCATAGGGAACATGTTTGATCCTCCCTCTGAAGATGAAGATTAGCCATGAACAAATTGTGTATCAGTCACTGTAGCTCTGCTCTGTTCCTATCTGTTCTGTAAATAATAAAGCACAGTTTATATGTACTACTGTCCTGTGATAGTGTAGTGAAAACACCGTATATGTTAGTGTAGTGAAGTGTAATCTATTTTTGAACAACTATTCCATTTTGTTAACATCACTACGTCAATCATTTGCTTAATTAAATTGCTTTGCTCTATGATTCGATCAATATAATACAAATGAAGGATGGAAGTGACTGTCTTTTACTGTGTAAATTGTAATAGATGAATTTACATCTGATTCATTTGATTAATTTTAGGAATAATTATAAAAACTTTGGGTGAATTATGATTTATGGGCGCTTTACAAATACGATCGGTGCATATATATATATATATTTTTGTAGAAGACACCCCCAACTATTTTTCTTCTGCAAATTCACTAACTGTTTTTTTTTGTTGCAAGAAGTCGAAAGTAACCATGCAACTATATATATATATAGGGACGCTATCAGGTGCGAACCACCTGTAATATGCGAACCTGCGAACTGCATCAGGACCGTCCATCTATCAGCAGCGCGCACGATCTACGGCTCAGAGCTAAGCGCGCGAATTGGAACCAATTCTGGGCCACGCGCCTCTTCTCAGGGGCAAAAATGGAATTTACCCTTTTAAATTACGCGCGCGGCCCAGATTCTCTCGCAAAACAGAATAATTATATCTGCAATCTACGCCTGTTCTTCTGAGATTTTAATTTAGACCAAATTGTCGTAAATAAAAAACTGATAAACACAACGCTTGTCGTTTTAAACTGGAAAAAAATTAAAAAAATTCTGATCCTCAAACAAATTCTTCTATATATGCAAAAAATAATAACAGTATCATAAAAAAAAATTCTGTCTGCTTTACTTGCCTATCATTTGACCTCTTTATCTTTACGGTAAACAATTTGTTCTTTATCCGCAAACGGTTATATCTATATCCGCAAACAGATTTCTTTTTTTGGTTTACTTGGTCTAGATTGCATTGTTTTGCAAACTGGAATGATTATATTCTAAAACAATAAAAAATAAAACCACAAAAAACAACCTATGTACGCTCCTCTTTTGTTCAACCTATGTTACGAAGGAAAATGTTTTGCTTTGTATTCTGTCAACTTTCGCAAACTTGGATTCCTCTATTCGCAAACGAGATTAACTGTATCCTCATCAAACAATTCTGCAAACTAAAAATCAAAAACGGATTTGTCCTCTTTAGCTTATCTGCAAACGATTTGTTAGTCATCCGCAGATGATTATAGCGATATCCGCAAACGAGAATAATTGTATCCTCATATGAGATACAGATGAAACAATTAAAGAACATGTTTAGGGACCCACCAATCCAACTAAACCCTACATTTTGCCTATATATACAAAAAATTGTGCAAACAAAACATAAACTCAACCTCAACTCTTAGCAAACCTCAACTCTCTCCCAATTATAAACCATGGATGCTTGCAACACCGAGAAGGGTAAGAGCACCAACATCGATCTCCTAACAAGGGAAGAGCTGCTGAAGAGGGGAGATGCTATATTCGCAAAATACAACATTCTTCTCAATGTTGAGAAGGTCACAATGAAGCACAAGAACTTAAAGGTGATGGTGCTGGAGGCAAAACTTGATATCGATCTTCTTGTGGTTGAGACCGCCAAAATCGCCGATAATGACATGTCATGTGACTGCATAACTATAGCCAAAGACCTCTTGTACAGAGTGACAGAAGTTAATAGGGCACTGGATCGTGTTATAGGTATGTTGTAGTTGGGTACCAAAGCGTCAATGAACGACCTAGAAGAAGATGGCTTTCTTCTACTCTTTTTTGTATGGTGCTCTTTTGTTCAACCTGTGTTATGAATGAAAACATTTCCGATAAATATCTTTTGCTCTATTTAGCTTTTCTGCAAAAGATTTATTCTTCATCCGCAAACTATTATATCGATATCCGCAAGAAAGTAATTGATCCAGAAAAATTTCTTGAACCTTCGGGTTGTTTTAACCAGGTTTTTTTTGTATCCACAAGTTTCTTGACTAAAAACTTGCATCAATTAAAATCTTGTATGTGAGATACATCAACAATAGAACGGAAGCATGATTGATTCACATAACCCTCATTCCCCGAATCGATCATGCAAGTCACAAACAACATCATGAAGTTTCTTTTTGAAATCATCCCCCCCTTCAATTTTGCTTCTTCATCTGATCAACCAACTGCTTAGTGGTGATAAGACGCTTGATCTCGCCTTTGTCTTTTGTATTGAACTACCGCTGCCACAATTTAAGTTCATCAGTGCACAGGGCGCCCCACTTATCGACTATGACGTCTCGCACACCATTTGGAATGCCCAAAGTTTTATGCACTTCCTTCTCTGTGATACGCAATTTAGCATCTGGCAAACCCAATGATGAGCTAAGGTGGTTATACTTAGACACCAGGTAGTATCCAATCTTGCTTGGAATGATCTTCACAGCCAAATGAAGAATGTGCCCAAACCCAATTTCCCGCACTGCTTCTTGTTGGTGTTTATTCAAACTCTCCACCAACTCAACCAATCTCTTTGGAGGTGACCTGATCTTCAAAACATCACCCACACCAAACTTATCAGATATCGGAACAACTCTATCAGACTCACAACCCTTGGTGCGCTTAACATTCTCCTTCTCAACAACTAATTCTCCACCTCTCTTCTTTTCGGCTTTAGCAGGTCGGACAGCTACATCAGAACTTCCTCCATCAAGAGATTCACGAACATCAGCTACCTTCTTCTTTTTATTTGAAACTCTTCTTTTATCCTTATTCATAATAGACTTCTGCTTCTTCAACATATTAGCAAGGGTCGCATTTCCTTCGTCAAGATCAGCCTCTGTGGATGGCCTATCCATTAAAAGAAGAGGACGCACTGTATCCAGAGTTTTATCTACAATTCGCAAACAAGGGTTTGCATATCAACAAAATAGACAATATACAAAAACATCATATTCTCAAACAGGGAAAACTGTTCCTCAAACTAGGGTATGTTTATACGCAAAACATATATTCATTACCCGCAAACTACATAAATCATATTCGCAAACAGTGAATCAATAACCTCACACCCAGATATTGCATATCTCAAACAAGAAAAGGTTATTTCTCAAACCTGAGTACGTATATCCGCAAAACATATAATCTTTAACCTCAACCAACATATTGCATATTCTAAAACAATGAAAAACCAGTTTCTCAAACCAATGATTGACTATTCGCAAAACAGAAAAACAATGCCCACAAACAAGATACTATATATTCGCAAAACAGAAAACCCAAAATCTCAACTAACAACTTGGTTTTCCTCAAAAGTAGAGCAAAAACATCTCATAGTTGAATAATTTCATATATGACCTGAAATGTTGTACTCTAAAAGCGAAACACAAACACTCTGAAAACATAGCAACTGTAAAAAATCCGCAAACTACAAACACTATATTCTCAAATTACCTGATTCGGTGTCCCTGTTGCATAATGTTGTAGATTCAGTAACCTTCTTCTTCATTCTCTACAGACGGATTACCATAATCAAAAAGCTAAATAAACAAACGAAAAAGATTGAATCAAAACCCTAAACACCAAAAGATTATAACTCACCGATTAAACCCAGATTTCAACAATGAACTAATGAAATTCACTTCGAAATCACACAGGAGACGAAAATCAAGGCAATGGAAGCTCAAAGATCAGATTCCGAAATGTTCGTTTCGCTAAAAACTCGATTCTGCAAGTGTTTTGGAGAGCACGAAACGTTTCTGCGCGAACGGGTAGATAAAATTACGTTTATACCCCCGAACCATAGCAAATCAGTTAAAATGAATCCCACACGCGACTTATTTGCGACGCGTGCCACTGATGACGCGTTCAAATCAGCGCCATCGCGAGATTCAGATCGGATGGCCATCACGCAGTGCGCAGATTCGCACCAAATTAGGTGGTTCGCACCTGATTGCTCTTCTATATATATATATATATATATATATATAAGGGTTCCAAATTAGCAAACTTGTATACATAAATTGCAAATTGCAAATTGCAAAGCATGTATAACGCAGAAGGGGAAAACTATCATTTAGAAAAAAATGAAGTCACGGGAAAGATGAAAAAATAAATTACAACGAAAAATAATCAGATAATAGTTTTTACAAAAAAAATAATTCAATAATATTCACAAAGCATACGTAACTCAGCACAAATTTCTGTATAATTTTACCTTGTTAATAAAAATTAGATAATCAAATCAATAAAAATATTATTATTATCTATTTTCAGTGGCTAGTACCTACCGCTCGTAGCACCTGTCCAACACCACATCTCATTAACAAAGCGGCGTCGTTTTAGTTCCTTCGAAGAATAACTATCCGATACCCATTCGTTCCATATCCATCCATATATGCGAAGTGAACCTGAACTTCTCCGGTGAGGTCTTCTTCTCCGATGATGTCTACGGCGGTGACAATACCAGCCACCAGTAGCTTGAGTGGGAGTAGGTCATCGTTGTTGAGGTGCTTCCATTTTCGGTACCATCATGGGTTCCGACTAGTACGGTGCTCCGATGCACGCGGTTTTGGAACCAACAACAAAGATAAGCCGCCACCTCCCAGGTAACGATCCTTCTCTCAGCTCTATCGTACTCGTTTCAATTCTTCTTCCATTGATTCCTCCTGTTTGTTTGTTTCATTGGTTTCAATTTCAGTTCTATCTTAATCTCTTACAAATCTATACTAGACTTGATTAGCTTAGTTGTTATGGAGTTATTAATTATTCATCTTCAACTACATTGTACTCCATCACAAATTAGTGTCCATTTGTCTATTCACAGGGATTCAAATCGGAGTTATTAACTTTCCACCCTTACCCATTTAACTTAGGAGGAATATGATTGATAATCAGGACTCAATTAACTGTCAAACATGCTTATTTTGACGAATCAGTGTTAAGAAAGTAGGACGTTTATTTTGGGACAATTGTGTCTCCATATGTGGACCTTGGTAATTTTGTTTATCAGTTAGTTAGGAGTAGGAGGGACAAAATAAGTGTCCATTTGTCTTTTGACAGCGATTGAAATTATAGTTATTAACTTTCATCCCTTACCCATTTAACTTAGGAGGAATATGATTGATAATCAGTGCTTAATTAACTGAATAAAACCGAAATGGGATGCTTATTTTGACGGATCAGTTTTAAGAAAGTAGGACGCTTATTTTGGGACAATTGTGTGTACATATGTGTACCTTTGTAATTTTGTTTATCAGTTAGTTAGGAGTAGGAGGGAGCTAGGTATTGTCTTGAGTTTTCTCACATTCACTCTGCTTGATGACGAGGATTGGGAAGATATGATACGGGGTCTCCTTCAGGAACATTATCATTTATAAAAGCTCTCTATTGATTATCTGCTTTTTGTTCGATTGAAGTAAACAACTAGCTATAATTATTCCATGTCATTGAATTGCCTTCTGTAGGAAATCAAAAAACAAACAATCGGGTCCACTTCCTTCTCGTAAGTTCCACATCTCCCTCATCGCTTCATCTACTAGTGATTTTTTCTTGTATTGTTTACTATTTTTTACACTGCTATTTTGTCTTGCATGTACAGCTGTCGTTAAATGACCCTCTACTGTAATCATATCATGAACTTGTAGCATTCTCTGTACTTGTTGGCAAAATTAATCCATGTATTTTTTTCCTTGTAGAGGCACCGGGCTTAAAATCACGATTTGATGTAAGATCTGACCATATTCCTGCAGACATTGAGTTTGAGGAAAGATTAAAAGCAGTTAGAAGGTGCAACTGCTTATGTGTTCATTTCCTTCTTTCCTATCATTTCATGAATGCCTTTTTTGTGATGTATTCAAGCATTTATGTGCATTAAAACCCTATTTAAAAAAAAAAATTCAGGTCAGCACTTGAACAGAAGAAGGCGGATGAAATGAAGGAATTTGGAGCCATTGACTATGATGCACCAATTGAGTCAGAAAAGAAAACTATTGGACTTGGTACCAAGGTAAAAAATCTGCTGTTACCTTTTTCTTTCTTCTGTTTTCTAATTTCTTTCATGGAAATGTCATTTTGAAATTGTCTTCAGCAATAAATATATGGCTAATTCAGACTTTTTAGATTGAGTAGATAGGTGTCGGGGTAGCTGTTGTGGTCTTTGGTTTGGTTTTTGCTCTTGGAGATTTTCTTCCCTCTGGGAGGTAAGGTGTTGTGAATCATATGTTATTCTTTCTTTCTTCTCCACACATGTAGTGAATTGATCCTTCTTTCTGTTTTTATGTATACATCCTGTCATGTCTTCCAAAGACTGCTTGATTTTGAGATTGCATCTCTCCATTCATTGCAGAACTTCACAATGGAGACGTGTTTAAAACATTTGGTAAACTACTGAGCATGTGTTAGCTTACCCACCTCTCACAAATAAGAAACTTCATGCGCTCTCTTCTTTTTAAGCTTGCTGCAGGAAAACATTCTCTGTTTAGGAAGAAATAACATTTACAATAGGAATCAAGTGTTCTTATTGCATTGCTAGGGAGAAATTGCTTTAAAATCAATGTCTGAGAAAATGTAATAACATATAGTTTGATTTAGAAAAAAAAAATATTGGTGCCTCATGTCTGGAGACACTGAAAACATAGTTGCTCTAAATCGATTACCAGTTATGTGTGTTTTAGGAGAACATGTACTGCAGGTTGAAGTAAAATGCTAAGACTTTTTTGTTCTCAACCACAAGACTGTTGTATCTTCCGGTGTTCAATATACCTCTCTTTGTAGATTCTTGTAATGTTTGATTTATGAGATGCTCATAATATAGAAATCCCTGCTGTTATACAAAAAAAAAATGTTAGGCTGAGGTAGCTGAATCTTTTTATTTATTCAATATGGTACCCTTGGCAATTCCTGGATAACTTTGATGTATATATTCTGCACTTCAGTGATAACCCAACAGAGCAAGCTTCAGTTGCCAGTAATAAACTATCAAAAGAAGAGAAGGCCATTCTCGAGGTACCATTGCTAGTAAAAACATATAATTTTGTTTATTAAAAAGTTGTACTTATATTTGAGGATATTCATTTCAGTTATCCATGATACAACTAAGATACCAAATACATACCAATTTGCTTCACCAATGCATTTTGGTCTTTGGCCTTTTCCTCATATGAAACAAACTTTTTGCTAGTTACTTTTAACCAACAAATCAAGCTTGATATCCTTTCTCTCCCTCTCTCTGTCACACACATAGAAATTCTTTAGTAGGTATTTTTATGTGTCTATTTTGTGGAACACAGGAAAAATCTTTTGACGTGTTTTAAGTCCTAATTTGCCACAGACTAGGCTGAAAGAATACGAGGCAACACTTACTACCTCTCCAAAAGATGCAACTGCTCTTGAAGTAAGTCAGTATTGTCAAGATATTAATCACATATCATCATCTCTGCATATATAGAATGAATAAATTCATCTTGGATTGAACTCGTGTAATTCCTCCCTGATTCTGCAATACATATATTCTCTTCTTCCATATATTTAAATTCATTCCAGAGGTCTTGCAGGGAGCAGGAGTAACATTAGCAGAACTTGGAGAATATGGCAGGGCTGCCTCTCTTCTTGAGGACTTGTCAAAGGTTTGTTTTTTATTCTTCCAGCATTGGATTTAATTTTTAATTACCACTTTTTGCTCAATTCATTCGTTCCAAAGTATTTATGCTGATTACTTCACGCGAACTGGCCTCTTGTGCTCCCAGGAAAAACCAAGTGACCCTGATGTTTTTCGTTTGCTGGGAGAAGTTAAATCTGAACTCAAGGATTATGGAGGAAGTGCTGATGCATATAGGACTTCTGCAAAGGTCGGTATGTTCCAAATTTAAGTCTGCACTTTACCTATCTTTCCTTGATTGTTCTGTGTCATTGTCTATGCTGGTATGCCTGGCTTCAGTTAAATACACATGTGAACGTTTACTTATAGTTGTGTGCCTGATTCATGCCTGAATTGTATAAACTTATACCACACAGGGTTAAGTTCTATACCACTGATGTGTTTGTATAGTTATGTGTATCTATGATCTAATGAGTGTTGTTGCCTTTTTCTAAACATAAATTGCACATGAAGGCGATAATATATTGGCTTATAATTAATCACATCCTTTTGCTAATCTTGTCCATAGTGTCTTGTCATTTTCTGACAGATGTACAAAAATATCAATTTTGAAGCTCTAAGAGGGCTTACAAATGCATTGCTTGCTGCCAAGAAACCTGATGAGGTATGTCCTCAGCCTGGTTTCTTAAAACTAGGATGAAAATGCAACTCCCATTCCTTAACATATTTATATGGTTGCCAGCTCCGTATAGATCTATTTACATGTTTTTTAATTATACAAACTTCAACACTAAGTGTTGCCTCTGTCCCTAAAAAAACTTCCATAAAATGGATGTCTCACTATAAGTGTCCACTTTCCATTTAATTAGTTAATTAAGCATGAATTACCATAATATCTCTTGATAATTTAGTAATAACAACACGATATGGAGTGCGTAGGAACCCATTTGCAAAGGGTGGAAAAAGTGAAACACTAATTTTGAAATGAAGGGAGTACACAATTTCTAATTTTTATTGGAATTTTTGAGAAGTTAAGCATGAATATAAATTTACTAGGGAATTTACTTGAGTAACTATGCATATATAGATATTCTACTTATTTATGTGGCGGACTTTCAGGATTACATCACCATCTCTTTCAGGGTGCTAATAAATAGACTCACATATGGATCTTATTGTATATCCTGCTTATCAATATGTAAACCAATCCATGCAGAAAATTTGATCATAAGGTTTTTGTAGATGTTAAACTTTCTCACATTTTGAAGAACATAACTGTTCAACAAATTGGAATAGAGTGTTACTGTCTAAACTTATCAATGATTTATATCTTGCATCTTGTAACCTTAGCATGCATGGAATTCTGGCACATTTCCCATTTTATCCTTCCTATTGCAGGCTGTTCAAGTTCTTCTATCCTCTCGTGAACGTCTGAATACAGAAACAAAGGCTGACAGTGATAGAACAGACAAAGACTCGCAGAATGTTGACCCAATTCAAGTAACTAATAGATTTTTTTTTCATAATTGCAGCATTGCTATAGATTCTATGCATAGTAAGCTGGTACCTTACAAATCTTAAAGATTATTGCTCATATCGATTTATACTTGGAACATCATAATCCTAAATGGAACAAACATTATTTTAGCATCTGCCATTGTTATTTTTTCTCCTTAATATGAGCTGTTACATTTGATTCAATTCATCGTGCTCCTTTCTTTACTTTCAGGTTGAACTACTTCTTGGGAAAGCATATTCTGATTGGGGCCATATCGGTGATGCTGTATCTGTGTATGATCAGCTCATATCTACTCACCCTAACGACTTTCGTGGTTATTTGGCTAAGGTTTGTTACTGTAGAGGAAATATACTAGTCCATTTTATGATCTACTATCACATATGTCAGTTGCTTCTCATTACAGATTTTTTTTGGTAATCGAAGTAACTCGTGTCTAAGTCTTGTTTGTTCCATATCCTGCAGGGAATAATTTTGAAAGAGAACGGGAAAGCTGGAGAGGCGGAGAGGATGTTTATCCAAGTGAGTAAATGAATCTATATTGATAAACATTCTTGGATTCTACTTGCATTCATGCAAAACCAATCTTACACCTTTTTTTAGCCAGAATGTGATGTGACATCTTTTTTTTCTTGGGTTGATTGCTAAAGACTACATTAAGTATTGTCCACATGCAAAAAACTACGTTACGTATTGTCCATGCTTTAAACTACCTTTATGTATTGTCCACGTGCGAAAAACTACATTTTGTATTGTCCACGTCCCTAACTTTACGGAATATTCCAAAATTTTGATGAAATATTCCAAATTTTGTAAGTAAACGGCCGTGGTCAAAAGATAGTGTAGTTTAAAAGCGTGGACAATACATAATGTCGTTTTTCGCATGTGGGCAGTACACAATGTAGTTTTTAGCAATTAACCCTTTTTTCTTTCAAAAACGCATCACCTTTTTTTTAGCAGAAATCAACGATTTCCGTAAAATAGTACTAACGCCATCAACTTTCAGCAAAAACTAACTATCACATTTCATTTAATGTAAAAAACTAACGGTCACCATTTGCAAAAACACCCCTCCGAAAGGAAAGGTGATAGTTAGTTTTTGCTAAAAACTGATGGCATCAGTACTATTTAACGAAAGTCGTTGTTTTCTGCTTAAAAAAGGTGACAATTAGGTGCGTTTTTAAAGGGAAAAAAAAGGTGTGGCAACACGTTTTTGCCAAAGGATTGGTTTTGCATGAATGCAAGTATAGTGTCTTTGGCTACTGCATATAACTGGTCACCGTTGTGTGCAGGCCCGTTTTTTTGCCCCTGAGAAAGCCAAGGCACTTGTTGACCGCTACTCAAGATAAGAAAGCTCTTCCAAGTAATTCAACTGTGCTGTTATTGTAGCTGTATCGAAAAGCAGAAACAATGTACTATAGAACAATAGTTAGGTATTGGCAAGTAGATATTTTGCTTCCACAGACCAATTTACTTGTTTACAGTTCATTTTTGGTTGCTTTGTTACACAAATACATTGTCATGTTCACTAATAGATTCAAGGGTTAAAAATTATATTGAGTTTAAAGACGGACAAAAACATACGATAAATATAGTTCACGGTATTATGTTAAAACTTAAAATAAAGATAAATATCAATAAGTTGCATACAACTATTCACTATTGTCAGATAACTACTCAAATATATAAGCGTTAGCACGCCTATTCCTGATTTTTCACCGTTCGATATTATGTTAGATTTTTTTTATGAAATATCAAAAATACCTCTGGATTATAACCATAATAACTCACCGACTCTCAAATAATTAAAAAAATACCATTAATTTTAATTTTATTAATTATTTTATCATTAACAAAATATTTCATGTCACAATTCATAATATATTAAAGATAATAACGCCGATCTACAAAAAGTGGATGTACATTATTTTGTTTGTTTGTAATTGTGCCTAAAAACTTTGAATCGGTACAAAGTACAACAAAATATAAATTCATTGTTAGAACCCTAATCGAATCCTTTAAGAATACAACGCTTAGTCAAACAATCAGGATTTAAATATAAAACAACATAGAAAGCGTACCTGATTCCATGTCGATGATTCGAAAGCGAGATTGGTTTGGCCTTCCACAGATTAACCCTTTATGCTCTCCTTGTGCTCTCACTCAATAGATGGGGATGGAGGAGAAGAGAAACGTTTGATTAGTCTTGGGAACCAAACCCTAATTACCAACATATATATATGCTCTAATTAAAGCACATTACTCTAATTAGACCTATATGTCTCAATGTGGAAGCTCACATGTTGGATTATAAAATAACCCAACAATCTCTCACTTGGGTTACAAATTGATTCTGAATGACAATTATATTTGAAACCTTAAGTGTGCACAAAATGGTCAATAATTCTTAAGACATCTTTCTTAAACAATCTGGTCCATCTCTTGTACCAACATGAGACCAAAGCGGTCTTTGCTACATTTATCGTAACTAGACCCATCAATGATCACCATGCCAACTACATTCAATGACATGGATCAAGTATGGATGTGTGACTGGAAATTTCATGCAATGTGATATCATCCATGCCTATTTCCACTTGATCCTTAATGCTTAAATGAGATCAATATTCAGTCTTTCAAACCTTATGCTAAACCGCAATTGAAAGACAAAACATTCAGAGCAACAATGATAATAACATCATCAACTTTATTCTGCAGAATACTTAACATATATATATATATATATATATATATAGTGTTAATCCGAATAGCTAACATAGGCAACAAACTCCCACTAAAACCGCATATCGTCAATTAAGACAACACTCATATGAGCAGTATGCTCATGAAACACTTTAGGTGTTAAACCCTCAGTTAGTGAGTCCGCTAGCATGTAGTTTGTTCCTATATGCTCAATAGACACTATTCTGCTCTGAACTCTTTCTTTAACAGCCAGAAACTTAACGTCGATGTGTTTAAACTTTGACGAGTTTTTGTTGTTATTCGAATACATGACTGCAGAAAGGTTGTCACAATAGACCTTTAGAGGTCTTTTGATTCCATCCAGAATCCGCAGCCCGGTAACAAAATTTCGCAGCCATATAATCTGATCGGTTGCCTCATAACAAGCTATGAATTCTGCTGCCATGGTGGAAGGAGCTATAAGTGTCTGCTTAGCACTTATCTGAGATATAGCTCCTCCTTACAATAGAAAAACATAACTAGAAGTGGATCTCCTAATATCTTGGCAATCCGCAAGATCGGAGTCAGAATACCTAATGATCTCCAAATTTTCTGACTTCTGATAGGTGAGCATGTATTCCTTTGTTCTTTGTAAGTACCTCATGACCTGTTTGGCTGCTTTTCAATGATCCATACCAGGGTCACTCAAGTATCTGCCCAACATGCCGACTATATACGCCAAATCTGGACGGGTACATACATGATCATACATAAGACTCCCAACAGCCGAAGCATATGGAATCTTAAGCATTTCCTTTCTTTTTAATTCATTCTTGGGGCACTGTTTAAGACTAAACTTGTCTCCTTTAGCGACAGGATCATCTTCTAGTGCACAATCTTTCATGCCAAACCTGGCATGAACCCTTTCGATATAGTTCTTTTGTGATAACCTAAGAATACCACGAGAGCGATCTCGGTGTATCTTGATTCCTAACTCAAAAGTTGCATCACCAAGATCTTTCATTTGAAAATGTTTCGTTAAAAAATCTCTTGGTTTCATGCAACAAACCTATATCGCTACTTGCCAACAAAATATCGTCGACATACAACACTACGAAGATGAGTTTACTCCCAATGAACTTATGATATACACAATTATCCACTACATTGACATCAAATATACGAGGTAATGATAGTATGAAACTTGTGATATCATTGACGGGAAGCCTGCTTGAGACCGTAGATGGACCTTTTGAGTTCACAAACCATAGACTTTGGATCACCTGATACAAAGTTTTCTAGTTGTACCATATATATGATTTCCTCAATTTCAACATTGAGAAAATCTGTCTTAACGTCCATCTGATGCAGCTCCAAAACCAAATGAGCTACAAGTGTCATTATTATTTTAAAAGAATCTTTCGATGATACCGCAAAGAAAGTTTATTTATAGTCAATACCTTCTCTTTGAGTAAAACCCTTAGCAACTAGACGCGCTTTATACCTCTCAATATTGCCCTTCGAATCCCACTTGGTTTTAAATATCCATTTGCAACCAATGGGATTCGCAAATTCAGGCAACTTGACAAGTTTCCAAACGCCATTATCATGCATATATTTTATCTCATCATTCACAACATCGATCCACTTTTGACAGTTAACACTTTGTTTGACATATTGGAAGTTGATTGGATCATCTTCCATTGTCCCTTTGTCAAACTCGTGTTCCTGAAGGAATACAATGTAATCACTAGAGTTTACACTCTTCTTGTCTCTAGTGGATCTCCTAAGTGGCACTTCCTCTTGAGGTAGTTGTGGTTGCTCTTCGGGAACAACCTATTAAACTTGACCAAGGAGTGGTAGAGGAGAATCCTTATTGTTGTCTTTTGTTGTGTCTTGAACAATGTCAACAGGTTGAACATTGTCAATAACAACATCCGGTAGAGGAACTAATCCCTCTTCAAATACAACGCTCTTAATACTCTCTCCCCCTCAAACACAACATCCTCAAGAAATCTCGCATTTCCCGTTTTGAAAAAGGACTTAGTTGAGGGATTATAAAACTTGAAAACCCCTCGACCGTTCAGGATACCCAACAAAGTAGCAACTAAATGTTATGGAATCTAGATTATAAGGCCTCGCCTCAGCTGGACAACCCAAAATGTGCAAGTGTCTAATACTAGGCCTTTTTCATGTCCACAATTCATAAGGGGTTTTAGCTATCGCTTTACTAGGTACTATGTTCAGTATGTATACTGCAGTCTTAATTACCTCTCCCCAGAGTGATTCCGGTAAAGAAGAATGACTAATCATACTTCTCACCATGTCCTTAAGAGTTCAGTTTCGCCTCTCCGCGTCACCATTCATGCTAGGTTTCCCTTGCATTGTGTATTGCGGGACGATTCCGCACTCCTCTAGGAATTTGGCAAAGGGCAAGTATAAATGTGAACTTCCCACTACAGTTACCGTATCCTTAATCCTCTTTTTTTTTGCCCATTAAGGTCATTGCAATATGAGCACTTTCAGTATTTTCACGCTTCAATTTATCCTCTTCTTGCACAAAATGAGAAATGTGTTCATTAAGAGTCAATTTGTCCTAATAAGTATTATAGCTAACTATAAACTGACCATAATGTGCAGGAAGTGAGATTGGGACCAAATGCACAAGCAAGTCATCAAACAGATGAAGCTTGAGCCCTTTAAGTTTTGAAGCGATGTTAGACATCTCCATAATGTACTCCCTTATGTTTTCTTTTCCTTTATACCTTATTTGGACAAGGTCAGCTAAAAGCTTGCTTGTTTCAACCTTTTCGTCCTTTGCAAAACTACTTTCAATTTCATGAAGAAAACTCCTTATAGTGACCTCATTTGGCATACCGCCCCTAAATGTTTCTGGAACATTGCGTTGGATCATCATCAGACTTAGGCGATTCGAACGCTCCCACTTATCAAAATTCACCTTATCCTAAGTGGAACTTTTATCCGTAAGAGAAACAGGTTGTTCAAACCTTATCGCATAATCTAGATCCACACAACCGAGAACTAACAGAATGTTCTCTTTCCATATCCTAAAGTTTGTGTCGTTAAGCACAAGAATTGAATTCATGTTGGCGGTGATTTTAGCAGCAGATAGTAACTATCAATACAGAACAAATAAATACATAAGCTCAAACATGGAAAATCATGTTATAACACATTAAGAATAAGCAAACAATTCTCATGTGATACACAATTTTCAATCAAACGAAGTTATGAGCCCATACAACCAAGATACCTAGCACAACATTAATGTCTATCTTTGGATAGAATCATTAATTCATAAGTGGTACTCTTGCACGCGGAAATCAAGTGTTGACGATAAATTCAGTCAAATAACATCCTTCCTTTGGGCCGGTATGTTATCCACATGAAAACTTTACAATCGTCACACACCATTCTCACACGTGTGTTCATTGTTTGGCCAATCAATGACCTTCCTTTGGGCCGATACATTGAACGCATGAACAATGAGCACACACATCCCGTTATTTTAAAATAAATAAACCTACACACAGGAGGTTACTTTGGCAACTTTATGTATCGATCTATTCATTTAAAATATGGGACAAAAATAATATTAGTAAGTGCCCAAAACTGAAATTTTGATATCAATATCAAAAGTGAAATTATTTCAAACACTTACTGATCAAATAAATGAATCAATTATACAGTACCAGTATGTATGAATAAAAATAAATACATACATATTAACAGTTCAATCTATATCACAAGTGACTACTGTAATTATCATTCACATATATCACCACACATGTATTCATTGTTCGGCCAATCAATGACCTTCCTTTGGGCCGAGCATTGACCGCATGAACAATAAACACATGCATCCCGTTATTTTAAAAATAAATAAACCTACACATAAGAGGTTACTTTGACAACTTTATATGTCGATCTACTCATTTAAAATAGGGGACAAAATAATATAAGTAAGTGTCCAAATCTAGGGATGGCAAAATGACCCGACCCCGATGGGGACCCGACACCCCCGCCCCGAACGGGGCGGGTTCAGGTCGGGGATTTTTCTGACGGGGCGGGGCACGGGGTGAAAAACGGGGGATTTGACTCGGGGCGGGGCGGGGACGGGGCAAGCAGTCCCTGCCCCGAACCCGCCCCGTTACTGATAACTATATATATATATATATGTTAATAATAAATTATTCTACCAAACCCTATCCATTCCTACTTTGAAATCTCTCTGCCGAGACTTACGCATCTCAATCCCTCCTCACCAGTCACCACCACCGCGCCGACTTCCGTACGACGTCCGCTATTTTTCCTCTCCTGAGGTCCGTCCGACATCACTAGATTCACAATCGTTCTTGTCAAGTTTCAATCACTGACTTCGCAGGTAACAAAAAAAATCTTAAAGCTTCGCTAATCGCTATCCTTTTTTTGGGTTTATTAGATCTGAGTTTATGAGTTGTTGTTATGAATCTGTGATGAATCTATGGAACATGCTTTAAATAATTAATATGTGAACATGCTAAAACAAAACTTGGCTAGAGCCTAGAGTTTCTGGATTCATCTATGGAAATATGTTGCAAAACAACATATTTTATTGTTTTATGGTTGTAAATCTGTGATTCTGTGATGAATATGTGGAAGATGATTTAGTAATTAATATATGATTTGTACATAATTAGTTAAATTATATAAATTTGTACATGATTTACAACTCCTGATCAAATACACATGATAAACTCGTTTTTTAGTTAATCACTCTTCCCTTTTAAACTGGATACATTGTTTAGTTGCTGCAACAACATTGTTTAGTTGAAGATAAATCTATTATTACCCCCATTACCTCTAACACAAAGAGAACATGTACTTGCTTTTTTAGATATTAGGTTTCCGTAAATTTTAATAGATTGTAGAAGATCAGTAGTCTGTAAAGGAGAAACATATCAGTATCATTCGATAGTTTGATTGTGTATTTGTTTGTTAATCATTTTTGGTACTGTTCTTGCTTTATAGTTTGATTTCTCCATTATTGTTTTTGTCAATCTATTTAATGTTGGTTTATTATTTACAGCTTCATTCAACATGGATACTCAGTCAAACACTTGTGATACTCTCGTGGGTAGTAGTCAATCTCTTGTGGCTGAAGATGCTAATTTGTCAATGCCATTTCCAACTAGCAATGAGGAAGGTGTTACACCTTCCCCAAGCGAAAACACACAAGGTGGTAGGAAGAGAAAATTGACATCAGTGGTATGGAATCATTACAAAAAAGTAAAGATAAATGGTGAAGATAAGGCCGTATGTAACTATTGTGGGACTAAGTTGGGAGCTAAAAGCACAAATGGGACAAAGCATCTTCATGATCATATTAAAAGATGTCCAAGGCGTCCTTTAAGAGAAGATGGTCAACAAGTCTTGGGGGGCGAAAAGAGCAAAATAGATGGGAAAATGTTTTTGACCAAACATCAATTTAATCTAGACGTCTCGAGAAAACAACTTGCTCGTGCGATTGTCGTGCATGGGCTCCCTTTATCATTTGTTGAGTATTGTGAGATTAGGAAGTGGATGCTGGTTTCTCAACCATTGTTCAAAATGCCATGCCGGAACACTATAAAAAGTTATATAGTGAAGATTTACGAACATGAAAAAAGTATCACAATGAAGGTGTTGGAGAGGAATGAAAGCAGGATTGCAATAACAACAGATATGTGGACATCAAGCAATCACGGTAAAGGTTTTATGGCAATAACAACACATTACATTGACGACGATTGGATGATGCAAAGTAAGATTATCAGGTATTATGTTACAACAATTTTTGCATCACAATATAGTTCATGTATAATATTTTATAATTGTTAATTTAATATCATAGAATTAATATCAGATAGTCTAACTGTGTGTTTTTTTTATTCTGAAACTTGATGTGTTTAGGTTTGCATATGTGCCTTGTCCACATACATCTGATGTTCTTGCTGGTGTCTTGTTTGAGTGCATGATGGACTGGAACTTAGATCGGAAACTATCTACAGTAACAGTGGATAATTGTACTACCAATGATGCCATTATCAAAATTTTGTTGGAAAAACTGAATCCTGCTTCACTTTTATTAGGAGGAAAGCTATTACACTTGCGATGTTGTGCACATATTCTAAATCTGATAGTGCAAGATGGTTTGTCGCTTATCGTGCAAGGTATCGAGAAAGTAAGGAATTCAGTGGCTTATTGGAGTGCAAGTCCAAAGAGAGTTGAGAAATTTGATGAGACATCACGTCAACTGCAGATTAAATGTAAAAAAAAGTTATCGCTTGACTGCAAGACACGATGGAATTCTACCTATTTAATGTTGAAGGTCGCATTGGAGTATAAAGAAGTGTTTATGCGGTTGGAAATGCGGGAAGCACTTTTTAAATGTTGTCCAACAACTGCAGAGTGGGATGTAGCTGAAGAGGTATGTGACAAACTGCAAGTATTTCATGAGGTGACTGAAAAATTTTCTGGTACAAAATATCCTACTGCAAACATCTTCTTTACTCACATGTATACAATTAGAGCTGCATTATTTTCATGGAAATCATCTTCATCTCAAATGATAGTATCCATGGCACTTAGCATGATTCAGAAGTTTGAAAAATATTGGCATAACATACATGGTATTATGAGTGTTGCTAGTGTTTTGGATCCAAGGTATAAGATGAAATTGCTGCAGTTCTACTTCCCTAAAATCTATGGCAGTGAATCTTGTTTAGAGATTGAGAAAGTGAGAACTTTGTGTTCTAAGCTCGTTGATGAGTATCAATCTAGAGATTCAAGAGTAAAAGAAAAACAAGATGTGGTGCAAAGTTGTGATAGAATTGTCCAAGAAGATCCGTTGTCTGATTATTATCAGTTTGTGAGTGAAGCAAGTAATGACGTGCCAATATCGGAATTGGATAATTATTTGGAAGAGAAAGTCTTACTACCAGTTGAGAAATTTGACATTCTGAGTTGGTGGAAAACTTATGGATGCAAGTGGCCTACATTACAGAAAATAGTTAGAGATATTCTAGCTATTCCAATTTCAACAGTGGCTTCCGAATCAGCTTTTAGTTCGGGTGGTAATTTGATTACCCCACATCGCAGTAGACTTCATCCAGATACGATAGAGACACTTATGTGTAGTCAGAGTTGGGTACGGAATGAAATACAAGGTAAATCAAATATTTTATGCGATTTACTTTTAAATTACGATCAAAACCTAATGCATCTTACATTCTTACTTGTTTATTTTATACCATGATTTGTTTATTTAGAGACAGATTCTGAAGGGATAGATGTATTTTATCAAACACCTGAATATGATCGAGATGCAGATGGAGATGAGGTATATCATTTATATACGTTTGTTGTTACTTGGCTTGAAAATGGCAAATAATGATTTTTTTTGCTTATGTTACCAACATATGAATATGGTATTTGTTCACAGGTTTTGCAAAGTACCACGGTCAAGGAAACTGCTTCAAGTTCAAAATGTTGATTCTATGTTTTATCATGGTGAATTCAAGTTGGGAGCATGTAATTTTATATTAAGAGACATTTTGTTAAGACATTGTCCGTTATTTGTGAACTTTTGTAAAACATTGGCATATCATGTTTATTTTATATGCATGCATGTTTTAAAAATGAGTGAGAATTATGTTATTATTTAAAAATTTCATTTCTTATGCGGGGCAATAAATGGGGCGGGTATCCCCGTTCCCCGCGGGGCGAGAACGGGGCGGGGTCAAACCGGGGTCAACGCGGGGCGCGGGACGGGGCGGGGCGCGGGGTAGGGAAGCGGGGCGGGGACGGGGCACGGGTAACCCGCCCCAAACCCGCCCCGTTGCCATCCCTATCCAAATCTGAAAGTTTGATATCAAATATCAAAAGCTTAAATTGAATTTAAGCACCTTCTTAATCCATAAAAATATGAATCAACCAATTAATATATAAAACAATATACATCAACTAAGCCTCTATGTATACGATTTATTGAATTTGGAAAAAGTTAACCATATTCAAGCATAAACACATATATCAACAAATCAATATATGTATATATATCATATGTGTTTACTGTAACTATGAAACACAGATACCACCACACGGTCAGCAACATACAGCTGCCAAATCACAAATACTTATCACATATATACATATACTTGCAGAAATATGGAAATAGGACAAAATCATATTAATGATAAATGTCATTAGGAAAAACAAAGCGTACATATTATATACATACACACGGTAATAATTCAGTTTTGTCCATATTCAAAACACAATACCTGGTCATGTATCAAATTGAGCAACAACCACAAGTTTTCAAACAACAATTGCAATAATATGAACACATAACCGTATACGCAGCGGAATTTAAACAATGGTTTGAAGCCATCAAAATCAGAACAACAAGTTTACGATTAAACCAATAAATTCAATCAAATAATTCAATAATTCGACTAAAGCGTGGCTCTGATACCACTTGTTAGAACCCTAATCGAATCCTTCAAGAATCCAACGCTTAGTCAAACAATTGGGATTTAAATATAAAACAACACAGAAAGCGTACCTGATTCCATGTCGATGATTCGAGAACGAAATTGGTTTGACCTTCCACAGATTAATCATTTATGCTCTCCTTGTGCTCTCACTCAATAGATGAGGATGGAGGAGAAGATAAACATTTGATTAATCTTGGGACCAAACCCTAATTACCAACATATATATATATATATATATATATATATATATATATATATATATATATATATATATAATTAAAGCTCATTACTCTAATTAGACCTATAGTGAGTATCACACATTGCAAAAACTCATACCAATTATTTAGCCCTATAAAATATTGACCCAAAATATATGTCCCAATTTGGAAGCCCACATGTTGGATTATAAAATAACCCAACACGTGTCACAATTCACGTTGATTTAAAGATGAGAAGGCCGATTTACAAAAAAATCCATGTACATGATTTTGTTTTGTTTTTTTTTACAATTTTGCTTTAGAAACTTTGAATTGGTACTAGTGTTATTATTTGTGTCTAAATGTGTGCACAAGACAACAGAAATAATTCGAATGGGGCCGGTAACAAAAAAGGGAAGAGAATAAATGGCAAGAAAACCCACTGATAAATCTTCTACTATATATGGATATGGGAGTGAGTTGACTGGATTGACTCTGTGAAGAGAATCTGGACACCTTCTGTTCTGTGTTTCTACTTTTACCAATATACCCCGGACTGTCACTGTTGTCTCCGCCATCCACTCATCCTGCATGGGCCCCACAAAACACACACATCACGTAGAAACAGAAAGCGATTGGTCCGTGAAGCAAGATAGGTGACAGGCAGGTGAGCCACAGCTCCTGTGCTGCTGCTAGCTGACCTTTTTTCCTCTTCACATTGCAGAAACAGCAGAGACTCTCTCTCGCTACATATACCCCTCTCTCTCTCTGTAATCGAATCGAAGAGAGGAAAAGAAAAATCGCACCAGATCTTCGAAGGAGCTGAGCGATTGTGTGTTAGTGCTCGCTGAGAGAAGTATCCATAGCTCACGGCTCTCGAAGCAAGGTTTGTTTCTTCTTCTTCTTCTTAATTTGGTTTCCATTTCCTCCATGATATTGCTAGATTTTTCTGTGAAGTGAATTTCACTTCGCAATTGAACCATTCGTGTTGATTCCGGATGGGTTGGGGAGGAGAATTTGAAGAATTGTTGGTTTGGGTTCTGAATTTTGATGTTTGTGATCGAAAATCTACCAACTCTCTCATGCTTGTTCAACTGTAGCTTACCGTTTGATTCTTCTTTAATTGTTATCCACTCGTTTCGATACATTATCTTGTTGAGCGGTAAATATCCATTTCTTGTACAACCTTGTTAGACTGTCCGAAGGGTAGTCAAATCAATTAGTTGAATTGTGATTTGTAACTTGACTGTAATTCATCCTAGTTTGGGGGAATTGTAACTTTAATGAACTAGTCAAGACCCTATGGAGAATCGGCATGGCTTGTAATAAAATCAATTGGCTTTCCTCTTCTTTGTAGCTATGTCCCGCCCCTGAATGTACGAGTCTCAGCCCTGCACTGATGCAGTTTAAGCACACAGATAATACCTGGACCTTCCTAGGAAATTTAACCTTTGAGCTAAGGTTTCTGAGAATCCCCACAAAAAAATCTGACCTGACTGGCCTTCTTACAAGGAAAATATACTTCACTTTTGGGCTTAGTAACTTCTTGTTGAGGCTGACGAAAATTAAATGTGGAGGGAAAAATGGCGGTACAATGCTTTATAATTTTGTGTTTTGGGGAACATCTGATAACCTGCATCATGCTAAGTCTCTTTGGTGCATGATTTTCATCATGCAGTTACATAATTCATTTCATGGAGATTAGTCATGACTTCATGGTACGGTTTCATTTGACCCATGTTAGGAAGCTACTCATGCATTTCAGATAATAAAAGATAGCATTTATGTATGTGCCATTTTTTCCTTTCCCTTGTTGCAGGTTTGCGCAAGAGGAAAAGTTTACTGTTTCTACTTGATTACATTGGAATGGATTCTTGCAACTGTATTGAGCCACAGTGGCCGGCTGATGATCTATTGATGAAATACCAATATATATCAGATTTCTTTATTGCGATAGCTTACTTCTCTATACCTCTAGAGCTGATCTACTTTGTTAAAAAGTCTGCAGTATTTCCATATAAATGGGTCCTTGTTCAGTTTGGAGCTTTCATTGTTTTGTGTGGGGCAACACATCTTATTAACTTGTGGACTTTTGGCATACATACTCGAACTGTGGAAATCGTAATGACCACTGCAAAGCTGTTGACAGCTTTGGTCTCATGTGCCACTGCCCTCATGCTTGTTCACATTATTCCTGATCTGTTGAGTGTTAAGACTCGAGAATTATTTTTGAAAAACAAGGCTGCAGAACTTGATAGAGAAATGGGTCTGATCCGTACTCAGGAAGAGACTGGCCGACATGTAAGGATGCTGACTCATGAGATCAGAAGCACTCTTGATAGACATACTATACTAAAGACCACTCTTGTTGAACTGGGTAGAACTTTGGCATTGGAAGAATGTGCCTTGTGGATGCCAACGCGTACTGGTTTAGAGCTTCAACTTTCATATACTCTTCGTCAACAGAATCCAGTGGGATATACAGTACCCATCCATCTTCCTGTGATCAATCAAGTATTTAGTAGCAACCGTGCAATTAAAATATCGCCAAATTCCCCTATTGCAAGACTGAGACCTCTTGCAGGGAAATACATGCCTGGGGAAGTTGTTGCTGTTCGGGTCCCGCTCCTACATCTCTCCAATTTTCAAATCAATGACTGGCCAGAACTTTCAACAAAACGTTATGCTTTAATGGTTTTGATGCTTCCATCAGATAGTGCAAGGCAATGGCATGTCCATGAGTTGGAGCTGGTTGAAGTAGTTGCGGATCAGGTACAGCATTATTATAATAGTAATTCTTTTTATTGATATCGCCTGCATAGGATCAACACATTTTTTCTTTGATTTATAAAGGCAACGTAAAACTAATTGTCCTGTTTAATCCTAAGAGTTCATAATCCATGAATCTCACAACACATGTTCCTATATATTATCACTTACCATTATTTGATTCTTGTTATATTTTGATTCTTTATTCAGTGTTCAAGTAATCTATCGGCTGTTATATGACCTTTTTATTTAGAATTCCCGTTAAGTTTTAACACTGGCCTTACCTGAATGGCTCAATACATAGGTTTTGTTTTTGATTAAAACTATTTTGGATCACCAAATGTGAATCAGCTTCGTTTTACCTGATGGCTTATGTAATTTTCATTTCCCCTGGTCCCAAATGTATGTGGATTTCAGAAAACCATATTAACATCGCAGAGATTCATGTTTTAAAGGTTCAAATGATTGCTGTAGGTGGGGTAGAGGACTAGATGTACTTAATTTTTCGATCTCGTTATGTAATTATGTTGTATCCCTAACAATGCATTGTAACTCGTATATTAGTTACCTCTGCAAGGGAAAGGCTTGTTGGGTATAGGATAATGCCAGGAAAGTAGCTCCTCCTGGATTTATGTAAAGGCAGTGTAGTGTCTTTAAATTCTTCAAAATCTATTTATTTTTCTTGGGTAGTGCCTTTTGATGCCAAAAATGCTTTTTGTTTTGTTTTGTTTTTGAAATGGAAATGGACTGATATTTGATTTGCAATATTGTTTAAAGGTGCTTATTGACATATCATTTGTATCCTACAGGTGGCAGTTGCTCTTTCTCATGCTGCTATCTTAGAAGAGTCAATGAGGGCAAGGGATCTTCTTATGGAACAGAATGTTGCACTTGATATGGCCAGGAGAGAAGCAGAAACAGCAATTCGTGCACGAAATGATTTCTTAGCCGTCATGAACCATGAGATGAGAACTCCCATGCATGCAATTATTGCTCTTTCTTCACTACTACAGGAAACTGAGCTGACACCTGAGCAGCGCCTGATGGTAGAAACTATATTAAAAAGTAGTAATATTTTGGCTACTCTCATAAATGATGTACTAGATCTGTCAAGGCTTGAAGATGGGAGTCTCCAACTAGATGTTGGAACTTTTAACCTGCATGCTATATTCAGGGAGGTGCGACAATTCACCCATTAATTTAACGCCACTTGCCTTTGTGGACATTAGTAAACATGGATTGTCCAATTCTTGTTGATATTGTTTCTGTACTGAGATATGCCTTGTTATTGCAGGTTCATAATTTGATCAAGCCTATTGCATCTGTCAAGAAGTTGTTTATCACATTAAGTGTAGCTCCAGATTTGCCAGAGTATGCCATTGGCGATGAAAAAAGACTTATGCAGATAATGTTAAATGTTGTTGGTAATGCTGTGAAGTTCTCAAAAGAGGGTAGTATCTCAATAACTGCTTTTGTTGCAAAGTCAGAATCTTTAAGAGATCCCCGAGCTCCAGATTTTTTCCCAGTGTCAAATGACAATCAGTTTTACTTGAGTGTACAGGTTTGTTTATTGGACGTCTGATTTCTGTCCTCCTTTCTGGATGGTTATTGTTGTTGCATTGAAATTTAGGTATATATATTGTTCTCTCTTCTGGTTTCAGGTAAAAGATTCAGGATCGGGAATAAACCCCCAAGATATTCCCAAGTTGTTTACCAAATTCGCACAAACTCAACCAGTAGCAACTAAAAATTCTGGTGGCAGTGGACTGGGCCTTGCCATCTGTAAGAGGTACTTAATTTGACTTATTGATTGCAATTTAGATTGTAGTTTTATAGGCATTGTGACGTGTTTGTGTAGAATTTCATGCCTCATGGTCAGAGTTCTCATGATCGAAATCTCTGTTGTGGTTTCTTTTGTAGTTAAATGATAGAAGGCTGTTATAACCATTTTTATTTTGTGTAATGTAATCAGGTTTGTAAGTCTTATGGAGGGGCATATTTGGCTTGACAGTGAAGGCCCTGGTAAGGGATGTACCGCTACTTTTGTTGTAAAACTTGGAATTCCAGAGAGGTCGAATGAACCTAAGCTACATTTGATACCTAAAGTGCCAGCAAGTTATGTTCACACAAATTTTTCAGGGCTCAAAGTTCTTGTTCTGGATGATAACGGGTTAGTACAACTGCCACTTGTCATCCCGTGTTGTATTTATTTTACTTTATTTTATTGGTAATTCGTTGGCATTTCATGTACTACTTCCTGCTTTGGCTCAAGTGACCTCCAAACTTTAACCTGGGGATATGAGTATAGAAGGCATAGACAGAAATACAGGCATGAGAGGCTCGAAAAATTGTTCCCTAAGATTTCGTGATTCAGAGCACTTGGATAAAAAAATGTGCTGTCATGGTTCCTAATACTTTTTCTAGGCTTCCACTGATTGTTTTCCGTTTCAATTCCCAATTGTTAAGGCTCTTGCCAGTCTTCCAAATAGTGGAACAGTTAAATTATTGACCTGTAGCCTTAAAAAGTGGTATCTTCAAGTGGGCCATTTATATCTCGGTGAGGTCGGATTTCAGAATACATACTTGAAGTTTTAGTACAGGGAAATAGTCCAAATTAACTGGTGTTGCAGTGGTAGTGGAAAACAGATAAATGATTGAAATCTTGAGAAAGGGTAGAGAACCATGTAATTGTAAGTCTCTGAAACTCAATTCTAACCTTGATTTCACTCAAAACTTCATTGTGACCATGATATTTAGACAAGGTTTCTCGTTCCTTTTTTGCAATTACACTACAGTTTCCTGTAACGCTAACAAAGATGAATTTCTGTGTGAATGTTCAGTGTCAGCAGGACGGTGACAAAAGGACTTCTTCTGCACCTAGGGTGCGATGTGACAACCGTAAGCTCGTGCGATGAGTGCTTGCACATTGTTTCTCAGGATTACAAGGTGGTTTTTATGGATGTGTGTATGCCTGGCATTGACGGTTACGAAGTTGCGATCCGCATACATGAAAAATTCATGAAGCGCCATGAAAGGCCACTGATAGTGGCATTGACTGGAAATATAGACAAGGTAACTAAGGAAAACTGCATGAGAGTTGGCATGGAAGGTGTAATATTAAAACCCGTTTCAGTAGATAAAATGAGGAGTGTTTTGTCCAACCTGTTAGAGCACCGTGTCCTATTTGAGGCCATATAGGCGATATATATATATATAGAGAGATCTAGCTGTACACAAAGGATGTGTAAGCTGCTCAATTTGTATATACCAACTGCATTGGAGGAGTGGAGTGGAGCATTGGTGAAAATAATGTACCGTCCTGATAGCAAATAGGCGAACTTATGTAATTCTTGTTGAGGGAGAATGTATTATGGCGCTTTTGGAGGCAATTGACTGTAAAAATAGTAGGTCTTGTATACTGGAGTTCCTCTGATATTTGTCTTGTCATATGCTCTGTGAATATGGAACCGTTTGTGGCTGTTTGGTGACCGAAAGATTGCCTCACTCTATCAAGTTTGAGCATGAAGTTGATTGAAACCTGAGTAACAATTAGATTGTCTCCTTAAAGGTTTTAAGATTGTTAGATGGGTGTTGGTTCATAAAACGAGTTATAACTAATCACAAACGAGATAACACAATCCAAAGTAATTTGAAAATAATATTGAAAACAAGACTGAAATAAGTCAAAAGGCATGTAATCCATTTTCCTTAAAACCTTTACTATCTGTTTGACGGAGGTCTCTCAGGACATAACGATTTTCTTAGTCGAACTTCAACTATACAAAGAAATCACCATGAATGAAAACGTCAGAGTAAAACGATATTTGATATGTGTTTGAGCGTTTTTAGAATTACTATAGAGGTGGACATAAATAGCTATTGGTTTGTGGGGGTAAAAGAGTCATTTCATGGGAGGCCAATCCTACGGAATCCTTCCCAAATTGGTTATAGTATCACCAAGGTTGTAAAAAACCTTAAGCGCTAGTCGAGCGGTGAGAACCCCTAAATGTTAGGTGGGAACTAGTTGGGGCCTGTGCGGATTTAATTTTATTAATTATTAATAAATATATATTACATCAATATAATCAAAATTTTAAAATATAAACTATATGTGTATAATATAAAAGGGAAATTTGGAAATCTATGCTTCATAACATAGTATATATTTTTTAATATGTCATTATAATTCAATATTTGTAAATCTATGCTTTTGAAATATTTTAGGATAAAAATACTCTTATTATTATTAGTTTAAATCTCAAAATAAATTGTATATGAGAGGATTTGAACCATGGTTGCTCAAGATAAAATATTTGAACTTAACCACTTATACTAAATTACTTATATATATTATAGCCTTTTATTATTTATTTTACTATATTTTACTATATACTAAGTTCTCGTACTACATCAAAATTTAAAAATAGAAATATGGATAATTGAAAAGTACTTATGGTGAACTCTGCACGTTTTGTAAATACTTACGGTGTATTGTTTTTTTGTTGAAAATACTTACTATATATTATTTTTCATGTGCAAAAAGTGTGAAAACTAACGGAAAATTGAGATTTTATAGCATGTAAAACTTTAAAATTTTCAAAACAAATAAACATGTATATATATATATACATATTTTGGGGTCGTTCCTGTGGTCCCTGCTTGAGAATTGTGCAGCCCATGCCACAAGACAATTCTTACAATCCTAGTGCATGCAGTCGAGACTCCCTATCATCCCCGGGAAGCCGCGCAGTTCGTTGATTTCCAGCAGACGACGGGTATCTTCCTCGGTCGGGCGTCGTAGATATGTCCGCCCCAAAATTCTAATGATGTCGATGCAAAGCTTCTAAAAGCATTCCAAAGCAATGCTCTCCGTCATTCGCAAGTACTCGTCAACGGCATCGGCGGAACCTCCATAGTAGAGATGACGAAGTTCTACTGTGCACTTTAGGTGTGGAGAGAATCTGTGCTTCCCTGTAGCATCCTATTGTTGACTGAAGTACCCGTACCGGTCACTCAATGCATCCATGATCCGTGGGAACAATTCTCTCCACATCATGAAGGGTCGACGAAGTTGTTAGTCGATGTACACCGGATTAGGCGCAAAGTAGACAACAATGAAGCGATGGTTTCCTTCGTCTTGATTGCGCTCTATCACTCTTCGTTTTGGTGGCGCCGACGAGGTTGAACCCCCGACCTCATCTTCTTCCCTTGAATGTATACTTTTCAAAAGTCGATTCTGAATTCGAAGCGCCATTGATGTAGCCACCCTTGTCATCATCTCATTTATTTCTTTATGAGTCAATTTCTCTAACTCCGCCAACGTTGGAAAACGATCCATCGATAAAAGAGAAAAAAATTTGAGAACAAAGTTTGAGAGAGAAGAAGATGATGGACAAAGTGTAGTCTAGAAGAGAGGCGTGAATTTGGGGTAGGGGTACGTGGTTGTGTATTTATAAAAAAAAAATAGGGTTTTTTTTTTTAATTTTGGCGTCGCCACGTGTCAACGTGGGACAGTCCCACCGACTAGTCGTTGGGCCAGCGACAACTCGTCGCGCCACTGTAGGATCCTGAGGCGATAGCCTGCGACGATTGGCCAAACCACGGCTCCAGCGACGGCTAGCCGTGGCAGCGAGTCGTGGTAGGGCCTGCGATGACATGCAAACCACGACGCAACGACGACCGCTGGAGGTGCTATAAAGTTATGAGGTTTTCGTTTTCAATAAATAATTTCAACATTTTCAGAATTTTGCCTTTTGATTTTCAGAATTTTCGGTACTTGAGAAACATCTTACGAAAAACCGTAAAACTTCTTAAGGTTGTTAGATGAGTATTAATTCGTAAGCTAATTAGCAAAAAATAATAATAAAAAATAACCGAAATAAAATACAACTAAAAAAAGTAGAACTTGGAAATTGAAATTTGGAAACTTGAAAACAGATAAGGCAGTAGAACTGTTTATTTAATATTTATAACATAAATTAAAATAAATCAAATTGAGGGCCGGGCTACTTTGTTCCTTCAAGTAGCCCAAAACACACCATATCCTCGTACACACACTCGAGTCACAAACAACAATGAATCAAGACGAAGGTTGTAAAATGCGTTAAGTGTTAGTCGGGCAGAGAGGACCCTTAGACGTTAGGTGGAGACTAGTTGGGACCTAGTCAGGACTTAGGCGGATTTTATTTATTATTATTATTTTTTAATATCAGTAAATATTTATTAGACATATGATATAATACATCTATTTTTAAGTAAATTAATTAATACATATATAATATTTCAAAAACACATAATATGTAATAATAAAAATTTAGAAAAATACCAATAGCCAACTACACCACGTCATTCTTTTAATCTGATAAAGATCATATTAGTTTAAGTCCAATAGTAAGGATGTTAGTTCGAGTCCAGGCCCAAATAAATCCTAGCCCATTAAATTAATGATAACCCTAGTTGACATATCTAGTGTGAGTCATATCTAACTCTAACCTAAATTTCATAATCACGCAGCCGCCCAATTTCATGTCCTCTTGCTTGTTCTGTAAAAAAAAACTAAACTAGTAGAGTTGTAAGAAGCCAAATTTCCTCACGGTCGTCGTCTTCTCAGAGCAGCAGCACCACCATCTCTACAGTTCTCTGTTCTCATCTGTCTCTATTTTTTCTATTTCTTCTCACACACGACATTTTGGTCACGATTAGGCCATGGAAGGTCTGAAACCTTGCTCGAACTACGGAAAATAGCTCGCGCCGCCTTGACCGCCCCGGCCCGCCTAATCGGCGTTAAGTCGGAAAACCGACTAGATCCGCTCGATAGGTACGAATCCATTCTGGACATAATCATAAAAATCAAAGATTTTGTGAAAAAGGTGGGACCCACCCCAACCCTAGCCATCGAAATTACCATCGAAAGAAAGGAATAAAAAAACAAGACCCTAACCTAAATCCATCAAATCAAATGCCCCAAAAATCCATTTCAGAGGCACAATCAAGCGATCTCTCCTTTTTCTTATATGTATTGTCTCAACATAGTTATAGCTGCTGACGGTGATATCAATAGATAGACACTGTTCTTGTTGATTGTCGCTAATCATCATTTCTACTGAGACCAACAGGGAACAATGGCGTTGGAACCGAAGAACAAGAACAACTCAGGCGGAGACTTTGGCTTCGGCGGTGTCTTCGGCGACGTCTGCGGCGTCCAGGTGCTTCCCAAACCCCTCGGCGCCCAAAAAGCTCTCCCTTGTGCTGCTCCATTGCCGGACCTCCCTTTCAAATTCCCCAATATTCATCTCGCCTGCAAGGTCTCCTCTCTCATTCTCATTCTCATTCTCAAAACAGACAGACCCTGTTGTTTAAATCATTTGGGTATCTTAAATTTTGCATCTTTTCATGTTTTGGTGTTTTTTTTTCTTCTATTAAGTGGCTGTTCATTAGATGTTTTTATTTATTTATTTATCTGTTGAGTATTCAATTTTAAAACATGATAAAGACGAATTGGTGTATTTTAAAATAATGGTGCTAATTCAGGACTTGCTGAAGACTAGAGAAGTTGGCGAGTTTCTTAGTGGGGCTCTAGCAGGGGCTATGTCTAAAGCTATTCTAGCTCCTCTGGAGACCATCAGGTCTGTTTATGCCCTATCATTTAATCATCTGTTTATGCCTGCTAATTCTTGCCCCTCTTCAGTAATTGACTCATGATTATGCATCCAAATAGTCTCTCAGGATATCTGGTCTCCGTCCGTCATCAAGTTCTTAAATTTCTCTATCTTACCCATGTAAAAAAAACTGTATATAGTTGTGTAGGAAAAGAACAAAAAGCATAAGCATACCCTCCACATCTCTATGACCAAATATGTTAACTAATGTTCATCAACTGTTGTCAGATTCAATCTATTCTCAGCAGTGTGTAGGTTGAGAAATTATTACTCCCAGGCCTCTTGTGTTTTTGGTAAAAAATGCAAATTATTCACAGGGTAGTTGGTTTCATTATGTAAGTTTTATGCGTGCTATATTAATTTTTGTCATTTTTTCATCGTTGCATCAATCTTTAATTTTGTCTTCCAAGTCTGGAGAAGCTTACGGATGTTAAATGTAAATCTTAAATTGGCTAGTTAATTTGTCAAAACTATATCTATCATTCTAGCTTAGTTCCTCCGTATGCCTGCTATATAGTGCCTGTAGTGTTGATAAAGCACACATAATGTCATGAGGAGGCTAGGGACCGTAGCTGGGCATTGCATTCTGGCCTACTAATGTTTGTTATATGTACGGTCCTATTTGTTCATCCTTATCCTTAACTTGCATTTTGCTCAACTTTTCTGACTTAGACTGCTAATCTATCTGTCCTATCGAGTTTATCTAGGAAGCCCATATATCTTCAAAAGATCGATCTCCTTGGTATGGGTCTTCCAAAGATATAAATTTCAGGACGAAATTTAGAAGTTTGGATATTTAAAAACACACACATATCTCTTGAACGGATTTTTAACGTATCGAAATGTAGTGCTGAGATAGAGTGTATAAAATATGCAGGACGAGGATGGTAGTTGGTGTTGGGTCCAGACATATCTCTGGTAGTTTCTTACAGGTCATTGAGCAGCAGGGCTGGACAGGACTGTGGGCTGGAAACTCGATAAATATGCTTCGCATAGTCCCTACCCAAGCAATCGAGCTAGGGACTTTTGAATTCGTGAAGCGAGGAATGACATCTACACAAGAAAAGTTGAATCAACCTGACGGTCCTAAGGTCCAGATCGGCAATGTCAGTTTGAAGCTATCTCTCTCCTGGATATCTCCGGTTGCGGTGGCTGGTGCAGCTGCCGGAGTTTTCAGTACTCTAGCTTGTCATCCTCTTGAAGTTTTGAAGGTATTGGGATCATATCATATTGGAAAGCGATTGTTGCAAAAAAGTACATTGAGGTGTTCACTCTTTACAAGTTGTAGTCTTCTTCTTCGATAATTGCAAAAGAAAGTGCCCCGAACTTGTCTCTTTGCTGCACTATGTGTAATTTTGTTTCAAAATAACAACTTTACCCTTGGAATTTAAAAATAATAAGTAAAAAACAAACAATCTAGAGTTTTCACCTCTATTGATCATAGATTTTTTGTTTTGTACTAATTATTTTTCATAAGCGCAAAATTGTCATTTTGAAACCAATTTACACAAAATGTAACAAAAAAGCAACTTGATGGCACTTTGTTGCAATTATCAAAGAAAAGGTCTACAACTTGCAAAAAGTGAATACATCTGGTACATTTTTTGTTGTTGCAATTATTTCTATTGGAAACTTAACAGCCAATTTCTTCTCTATCTTGTATCAAATCACGTGTTTTTGTTACTCCTGTTGCAGGATCGGTTGACTGTTAGCCCTGAGGTATACCCTAGCATTAGTGTTGCAGTGGCCAAAATGTACAAGGAGGGTGGGATTGGCCCCTTTTATTCCGGCATTTCACCTACACTGATCGGCATGCTTCCTTACAGTACATGTTATTATTTCATGTATGATACAATGAAGAACACTTACTGCGTAGCGAAAAAGAAAAAGTCATTAAACCGTCCTGAAATGCTTCTACTCGGAGCTCTAGCAGGCAAACAACATGTGACTCTGAATCAATAATGATGATAATATCAGTATCATCCCTTGCTGATGATTTCTTGTTTGGTGTGGGCAGGTTTTACAGCTAGCACGATCAGCTTTCCCTTGGAGGTAGCGAGGAAACGGCTGATGGTGGGAGCGTTGCAAGGCAAGTGCCCGGCCAACATGATGGCGGCTCTTAGAGAAGTTGTTCAGGAAGAAGGATTGAAAGGGCTTTATCGAGGGTGGGGGGCGAGCTGTTTAAAAGTCATGCCCAACTCCGGCATCACCTGGACGTTATATGAAGCTTGGAAGGACATATTGGTCGTCCAGAAACACCTCTAGAGATGCAACTCTGGCATTTACTTGGTGTAGTAGGGATAGGGATAATTTTTCAGTAAGTTAAAAGAGAGGTCCTGTGTTGTTAAGCTTCACCAATAACTGTGAGGTGAGCTTCAATTTTGGTGTCCCTTAAAGATATATTTGTACCAACATATTTTTGTTGTTGTTTTACATTTGTTAATCAACAGAATCACTTGGAGCATCTCCAACCCTGGTCGCCCTTGTTGGGTTAGTTGCCCTGATGAATCTGGTCAATTCGCCCCATTCCCACAATGCTAGGCCGACTTTGGCCGTGTGTCACACGGTGGGTGGATTGAGAGGGGTGATGAATCTTTCTCTCTAAAGTGGAAAGTCGGCAAAAAGTATCAAAAACAATGTTTTTCTATTTACTAGTTGAATTCGTTCCTCAATGATTAAGTCGAGGAATCCGTGTTTCTAAACACGCGTTGTCTAGTAAGTGGGCACAAGGTGGGTGAAAAAAACCATATTATTTTGTCGATTTACCTTTTTTTATCATCAACAAAGCATATATTAAATTGAAATCTTTTTAGAGGATAAAAAGAAGTACAATGTCTGATTATAGACAATAAAAACTCAACGTTAGATGCAGCCAACCAAAAAGGCACGACACAATAAAATCACAATTAGGAGCATGCCACACATGACAAAGATAAGAACAACTAGGAGTATGTCTAAGAGGCACTTAAAACCAAAACTATAGAATGAAAACAAAGACCACTTCTCTTTCTCACCACATCTCTTTTTCTCTGTCTCTACTTGAGCCTCTGCCTCCCTCTCTCTTTCACACATGGACCTCTCAATTGAGGAATTATCTGGGATACAAAAGCTTCAATATCAACAACCGCAGCAGGCTTCCTCTTCCTTAGGACCTCCCCCAGGTTTTGAAAAGGTAAAATTGAAGCTGAACAAGAAAAAAGGAAGGGTTAGAAGTGTCTCACCTGCATCTTCAGACAAAACTCAAGAATATTCAGTAGGAGGTCACACAAAACTGATACATGGCCAGAAAATGTTTTATGATAAACACTTCAATCCCCTGAGCTCGGATACTGACATAACTCCTTCTAATATGTTGACAAAGTCCAAACCTCAACATAAACCTTTTCAGTGGCAGAGGTTTGAAGGCAAAAGGAATCCCAGGCTCTACTATACTGCCTATGTTAGGAATCTCCCTGCCCAAGCTCATGTGTCATGGCTTCAAAATATCTTTTATCTTGCAAAAGGCTACTGCAAAGCTTTGGTGTCACTAAAACCAAACTTGAAAGGTTATTGGTATGGGTTTGTGTATTTTGATTCTGAGGACTGTTTGCAACAAGCCATTCATCATTTCAATGGATCTACATACTGGAAACATAAGCTTTATGTAACAAGAGCTTGGAATAGGGCTAACTCAAGTCAGACACCTCCAATTGCTGAGCCAAAATTCAACACAAGGAATTATGAAGATTTCCTCCATCAAGGTTCAGTGGTATCAGCTCACTCTCTAATGTTGCAGAACTCCCATCTAGCAATCACCCATTTGAACATCAGTGTTGAGGCAATGCAGAATGAAATAGCAATGCAAGGAGTATCTGAAATTTTTCTTAAGGGCTTGGGAAACAAAGTTGTGCTTGTTCATTGCCCAGATACTGAATATCACAAAGAACTTTTATCTGATCAATGTGCTTGGTTGAAAGACTGGTTGACTTATATACCAGCCCCTGCAACTCTTTGCTTAAAGGGAGGGAGATTTATTTGGTTGGCTATTCAAGGAATTCCTTTCCAAGGTTGGTGTGAAGAAACCTTCCAAGCTGTTGTGATAGACTTTGGTGATATCTTGTACACTCATCCATCTTCAAAATCAACCTCAAAGATAGACATTGCTTATGTCCTTATTCATAGCAAAGACTTGAAGCCTATATCTGAAGAGGTAGAGATTACTCTTGGCAAGGCAACCTTTAAAGTCCTAGTCTCCTCCATAATTGGTTCAGCCTTACCTCCCCTCCAGTCCCCCTATTCCTCAGAGGTTTCTTCAAAGAATTCTGAGTCTAGTTCTTCTTATGTGGATCCTTTAACCTCTCCTACTGTTGGTTTAAATACTCAAGCTTTTTGTTCTGAATCTTTAAGACCTCTTCAACATTTATTGCTGGAGGACAATATGGCTTCTTTGGTTGAGGTTAGTAATGAGCTTTTAATTTCAAAAGAGCCTGTAAACTCTGATATTCTGGTTATAAATCAGCAAGTGGAGAATTTGGGACAGCTTGCTTCAAAGGATCTTGAAGAAGGAGAATTTATTGCAGCAGTTATAGATCCTGGCATTACTGATCTATCAGAAATTCCTACAGTAGTTGAAACTATAGCCTTGCCCTTGACTGAAGAGGTATGTCTGGACAGTCCCACTATTCCCATTCAATCAGAAGAGGACATGGGGTTGAAGATCAATCACTCTCACTCAATTTCTGAGAAGGAAATAACCCTGCCTCTCAACCAGAAAGATTTGATACTCTCTCCTTCTATTCCTTCAACTGACAAGCATTTATTAAGGATAGACCTCCCTCAGTCATTGGAAAAAGAAGCATTTAATTTGGCTGACTTGGATGGGAATGAATGTTCTTTACAGCCCATAACATTGGGTCCACATGGTCTGAATTCTTTGAACAATGAAGGGGATTTTGGCTCCATAATTTCAAATATTCCCCCCTCTTTTATACAAGCTCAAGTTGAGGAGATATCTGAGTTTTAGGGCCTTACAAGCACTCCACATCACACTCCTGCCAACCTCAAGAAAAGAAAGAAGAAAGTTAAGCCAGCAGCCCCTCATAATTATGTTACAAGATCAAAACTAAAAGAAGGCCCCCAGATTTCTTTACATCAAAATCTCCAAAAGGATGCCTCATTTCTTTCTCTATCTTCAGAAGCAAAAAGAACTTTGGGGTTTGCTAAAGCTATAGGCCTTAAAGCTAAAGCCAATGAAGAGGAAATTATGTTGCATCTAAGTTTATTGGAAGAAGATAAAAAGAATACTTCTGTGGATCTGGAAGTGGGCTCTGATGATGATTTTGTTGATCTAGACAAGGACTTTGAGGATCCAAGTCTACCAGCCACTGCCTTCTCTTCTTAAGCAAAATGAAAGTCCTCTATTGGAATGTGAGAGGCATTGGCTCCTCTCAGAAGAGGATCAGTCTCAGTAACTTGATTCACAAGCATCAACCAAACCTTTTCTTCCTACAAGAATCTAAACTAGAGAAAATTCATGTAGGCTTCCTCAGATCTTGTGGATTATCTTGGGGTTGGGATTTAATTTATTCTCCTGCAGATGGAAATTCTTGGGGTATTATCACCTTATGGAAATCAAATGACTATATCTTGTCAACCTCCAAGTGTCTAGATGGAGCTCTAATCTGGTTAGGTATGTCAAAAGATTTGAAGAAGATTGTTGCCTTATTAATATATATGCTCCTTGTACAAGATCAGGAAGGAAAAAATTATGGTCAGACATCAAAGCCTACTTATCATCACTATCATCTGCACATGTTTTACTAATTGGAGGAGATTTTAATGTCACCTTATCTATAACTGACAGAGCTTCTCAAATGCCTTATTCAACTGGTATGAGGAATTTTCAAAGTTTTATTAATTCATTGGGTGTAATTGATCTGCCTTTACAAAATGGAAAGTTCACCTGGTTTGGTGGGGGACTCTTCTGCATCAAAATTGGATAGATTCCTAGTCTCAATGGAGTTTCTTCAAGCTTATAGTACACTCACACAAGCTGCCCTCCCAAGAAGTATTTCAGATCATAGGCCAATTATGCTATATGATAATGTAGTAGATTGGGGTCCAAGGCCCTTCAAATTTCTTAATGTCTGGACAGAAGATGAGAGATTCTATAATGCAGTTAAGATGTTTTGGCAAGGTCTACAAGTGGATGGTTTACCACATTATGTCCTCTGGATGAAACTCAAATTATTAAAAGGCAAGCTCAAAGGTTGGAATAGGGAGGTCTTTGGGGTTCTAGATACTCAGATAGGAGAGTTAGTCTCTTCAATTGATTTCTTGGTTAATGTTTTGAATACCAGAAAGCTCACAAACAAAGAAAGTTGTGATAGGGGCAAATTTAAGGCAGAGCTGATCCAAAAATACAAGTTACATTCCAAATTGTGGAGCCAAAAAGCAAGAAGAAAATGGATCAATGAAGGAGATAAGGGGTCCAAATATTATCATAGAATAACAAATTTCAAAGGCTCTATAAAAAGGATCTCTCATATATGGGTTAATGATTGTAGTCTATCCAATCCTGAAGAAATAAAAAAGGCTGCTGCAGAACACTTCTCTTTAAGGTTTAAAGCTTCAGAATCCCAAGTACTAGACCTGGATGATCTCCCTTTTGAATCCCTAACCTCTGATCAATCAGTGTGGCTAGAAAGGCCCTTTGATGAAGAAGAAATTCTACAAGCTTTATTAGCCTGTAAGGGAGATAAAGCCTCAGGACCAGATGGTTATTCTATGCATTTTTTTCAAGTATGATGGCCTATTCTCAAAGATGATATACTACTTTATATCAACTATTTCCATCTAACAGGTCAGATAGGAAAAGGCCTCAACTCCTCCTTTATGACCCTAATCCCCAAAGGTCATTCTCCACTGACATTTGATGATTATAGGCCAATCAGTTTAATGGGAGGGCCCTATAAGATTCTTTCAAAATTGCTATCCACAAGGCTAAAAGGGATCATTGGTTTTCTGGTGGGAGATGAGCAAACTGGTTTCATCACAGGTAGACAAATCACAGATGGGATACTCATAGCTTCTGAGACAGTTCAACAGATCAAAAAGGAAAAAACAAAAGCTCTTATCTTCAAGGCAGATTTTGAAAAGGCATTTGATAATGTTAGCTGGGGGTTTGTCATGAAAGTTCTTACAAAAATGGGGTTTGGCTGGAAGTGGAGAATGTGGATGATGGCTTGCTTCAAAGCAAATGTATCTATACTGATAAATGGTTCTCCTAGTCCTGACTTCCAATCATCCAAGGGTCTAAGACAAGGGTGTGCAATCTCTCCATTGATCTTTGTGCTGGTAGTAGAAGGCCTTAATCAAATTATGAAAGCAACAATTCAACAAGGATTTATACAAGGCATCAAGATGAATCAAAATGGTCCAACAATATCTCATTTGTAGTTTGCAGATGACACTATCTTCTTCTTACATGCAACTACAGAAGGTGTCTCAAGCTTAAAATATGCTCTTAAATTGTTCAAGGCCACATCTGGATTAAAGGTCAATTATGATAAATCCCTTCTCTATCCTTTCAATCTGTCGGAGTTAGAAGAATTGGAAATCATAAATACACTTAACTGTTCAAAAGGGAATCTGCCAATGACATATTGGGGGTTTGTCACGCCCCAAATCCGGTTATCGCCCGGACTCGAGGCATGACGGGTAATAGAAGACAATAAAGAAATGAAACAATAATTAAATCTTGAAAACCTCCAATAAGTACCTCAATCCACAGACTTCAATGTAAAGTATAAGCAACCCTCAGGGGGTGTAATAATAAGTCTCTACAAAACTGTTTTTAAACAAAAGGAAATAAACATGAAGTCTCTACGGAACCCACACCGAGAAGCTCCCGAGCCTCTACTCCTCAATCAAGCCTGTAAACACAACAATGAACTAACAGGGGTGAGCTTACGCTCAGTAGGGAAAACACATAACAAGACGGACCTTCAATTCAATAAGAGCAATCAACAAGTCAACCATAGCCAATTTAGCACACACAGGTAACAGGTAAATCAACCAATGCCGTGGCACATGAAGTGACCACCCTCCGATCCACATGACGTGTCCTATCGGATTTTCCCTCAAATCCAGAGGAGACGCATAACATTGAGGCGACCGGAAACAACCCTTCGGGCGCTTATCATCGGGATTCTCATAAACGTCTCCAAGGGATTTTATGTCCTCGGGAACCAAATGTATTACTCCCATGGAGAGCATGCACGTGGACAATTTAATGAGAAGTAGTTAATAAGTGAATACGTACTCAACCGAACACGAAATAATACCAGTTCAACAACCACCAATTCAATTCCACACATGGCTCACACATCACCAATTCACCGCACAGCAGTACACGAAATCACACAAACATAGCACATCAATCACACAAACCCAACTTACCATTCACTTACCAGTTTCGAACCACCGGGGCATCGATCACCTGATTGCACCGCTCGGTACAACCAGTCATACTCGATGCTCCAACCAAGCATTCAAGTAAATCAAGTAATCAATCGAATACAATCAACGAGCAAGTACGAGTACAATCAACCAATTATAAGAACCTTCAAGAGAGCATGCATACATGCAATTCTACTAGTTTCGTTAGACTCTTTAGCCTATCCATTAAGCAATTAACAACCAAGCATGTGATCCTAACAAGCAACTAATCCGAGGGCTTTGCTAAGGCTCCTCTACCAGACAATCATATCCCAAGTATTAAAAGCGAATTACACTAGTGGTTGGCATCCTAATCGGTCACCACTAGACACTTCCGGTTATTAGAAAATGAAAGACGATTATGCTAGTTATTCGCATCCTATAGGCATATCTAGGACCTTTTCCATTTTATTAACCTAGCATGCATACTAAGCATGGTAAACGAGAGGTTAAGGCTTTCCCTACCTCAAGGTCCTCCTCTTCAACGCTTTGATGAAGTCCGGTGATCACCACTTTGCTCCTTCCTCGGTTCCCGACGTGATCCTTGCTCCTCTAGCTCGATCCACAACGTCTTGGACACAAAGAAACGCTAATTAGGCTCCACTTAAACAGTAAGAAAGACCCCCAAAACCCTTCCAAAGTTCGGCTCAAAACCAAGATGCCCAAAACCCTCAAGAACCCTCAAGAAACCCTCACCCTGGTGGGTCACGGACCTGGTCACGGATCCGTGATGTTAACCCTCACGGTTACCGTCACGGAGCCGTGACGAGTGCCGTCACGGACTCCCTCACGGAGCCGTGACGTCGCCCGTCACGGGATCCGTCACGGATCCGTGGCGCACCAGGGCAATTTCGCCCTTCTTCAACCTCCAGCTCCAAAACTCCGAAAAACCACTCTTAAACCCAGAAATTTACCCCTTACAACTCCCAAAACAGTCCAAATCCTTCAATACTCCTCTACCCATGGTAGGAATCAACACACAAACAAGTTTCCAAGGATTCATCAAATCAAACCCACCTCAAAATCTCCAACACTATTGATTTCTCAACCAAAATCCAACAGGGTTCATCATCAACACCATCTCTCACCATCTCTACTCAAACCCAACATCATCTAGCACTTTTCACCCAAAACCCAAGAAAATAGATGAAGAGAAATGAGGATTAGAGAGTTCCATTACCTCTAGAGTGATGAGATGAAGAGGGTGCTAGTGATTTTGAGGGTGGATGGTTGGAGGAAGATCTCAAATGACTCATTCTTCTTTGATTTTCCTTCAAACCTCCATGGGAGATCTCCTTCCTTGCTTCCCCTCTAAGTTTCGGCTACAACAAGAGAAAAAAATGACTTGATTTTGCTTCTCCAATCCAATATAAAACCTAGAAGAAGTAAAGACCTAAAGGCCCTTGAGCTAGATTCCTTTGTAGTAGCTTTTGGGAGGGTAAAAGGGACAATGACCATCCCTTTTTCTCTCCTTCAACCAAAAGAGGACAAGTGTCCCTCTAGCTCATTTAATTTTCCAAATTACTTTCCAGCACTTTTAAAAAAAGAAGCTTTAGTCGATATAAAGTCTCGTATTGACCAAAATTGACTTTATCCGATATTATACTCAAACGAAAGGGTTCTCTCCCCTGAAGCCAACTGTGATAATGGCTAATCCTTTTGAGTTCCGGAAAAGTCCCGGGTGACTTCCGGAGTCACTGGTTCGATCGGAAGCGGGTCTTACAGGGTTCCCTTTGGGGGCCAATCCTAGAAGAAAACTCACCTGGCCAGTCATCATCCAGAAATTTAAAAATGCCCTGGGTTTGTGGGAGGCCAAGATGCTTTCAATGGGTGGAAGAATTACCCTTTTAAAGTCTAGTTTGGGAGCATTACCCCTCTACTTCTTTTCTATTATCAAAGCTCCCAAAGGAGTGCTCAAAGAGATGATTAGCTGGCAGAGAAGATTTTTATGGCATGGGAAGTCCTCCCCAAAAGTGTTCTGCAAGACCAATTGGAATAATGTTTGTAAATCAAAAGAGGATGGAGGATTGGGAATAAAAAAATCTGGAACTTATGAATCTAGCTCTCCTTTCCAAGTGGTGGTGGAGATTTGCTCTGGAAAGGAATTCTCTGTGGAAATTGGTGGTTTGCTCAAAATATGGCTGGGATCCCATGGAGTGGGACTTGAGTAAATTCTCAGAAGTAGGAAGTTGTTGTTCCATGGCTCCTATTATGGATTTAATTAAGGATCAGAGGTTCAGCACTTTCTTTGGGATTAAAGGCCTTACATGGAGAATTGGAAATGGTGATAGAGCTTTCTTTTAGGAGGATATTTGGTGGGGACAAACCCCCTTCAAGTTTTTATTCCCAAGGATTAATCTCCTATCACAAGACAAAAAATCAAGAGTTTCTGAAATTTATGATGAGTTTGGTTTGGAGCTAATTCTAAGGAGAAGTCCTAGAGGTTGGGAAGATAGCACAGTGCTGGATGGTGTTAGGCTTAATCACTTTGAAGATACTTTGAATTGGGTTTGGGATGCAAAAGGCTTCACAGTTAAGAAATTGTATATTTTTCTTGCAAAGCAAGGAACTCAAAATGCACAGATCATTTCTTGGTCAAAAGCTCTTTGGTTGCCTGGAATTCCTCCAAAAATTTCAGCTTTTTGTTGGATGGCTTGTTTGGAAATCATTCCCTCCAAATGTTACCTGGAAAAAAGAGGTCTTAAATTGTCCTTGGAAGAATTAACCTGTCCAGTCTGTGACTGGGACTTTGAAGAGGGCTATCATGTCTTATTGCATTGTAAAAAGGCTTGGGAAGTCTGGGGGTTGGTGGCTTCTTGGTGGGGAATTAATCTCATTGTGCCTGGCTCAGTTTCATTCCTTCTGGCATCATGGTTCACCTTGGTAGATAGCAAAAAATTGAAGAAAGCTTGGAATGGCCTGGTATTACTGGTTTGTTGACATATTTGGTTAGCAAGGAATGTTTTTCTCTTTCAAGGCATTATTCTTTCTGCTGAAGAGATTTTCTCAAATATTCAGAATTACTCCTTCAATTTGGAAATTTCAAGATCCAGGAGGAAAACTTGCTCTTTCTCCCTTTTATTGTGGAAGTCTCATCCTAGGGACTGCTTCCCTTGGATTTGATCTGCTGGCCTGGGGGGGTTTGGGTTGGTTTGGGTGGTTTGCTGGTTTGTTCTTTGAGGGGTGAGGTTGTAAGGGTGTCTTCTTTGGCTCTGGGGTTTTAGCTGCCTGGTGTGTGGGTTCTTGCCTTGTTTTCTTTCCGCAGTTCTCTGGTGTGTGGGTAGGTATATTAGGTCTGAGTGTGTGTCTTTCTTCCCTCTTGGTTATGTTTTTCTTATTGCAGGCTTAGCCTCTTCTTCTTGGTTACCTTGTAAGTTGTCTGTGTGGGCTGGTTAGTTCAGTCCATTTGGTGGCAGTTCAAGTTGGTTTCTGAAGGTGCAATTTTGGCTATTCCTTCTGCAATGCTAGTGAGATCTGGTTCAAAGGCTCTTCAGGCTCTTGCGTGAGGTGCAAGAAACTCGGGCGGGCAGCTTCAGAAGCGTGAGCTCCAAGTTTCCCGGTTTTATCAAGTTCAAAAATTTTGGCAAAAAAATACCCTCAAGTTTCAAATTGATTCACTGGTTTACTCTTCACTAGTTTACATTTGCATGAATTTCTTGTTGTAAGGTGCCTATGTACTTTCTTCTCTTTCGTGTTGAAGTTTTAGTGGCGGTTTTTTTATTGTCTTTTTGCTCTTATCAGATAGCTGCGTCTATCTTTGAGCTTTTGGGATTCTTAGAGTAATCCTCTGTAACTCTTCTCTTCACCTCAAGAGAGGTTTCATTTTATATATGTGCTTTGCTGATCAAAAAAAATTGGAAAATAATAAACCTTAGGGCTAAATGTATTATGATACTCTTATGTTCGGTCTACAACTCTTTTAATACACTTATTTTTTTTAATACATTTAGGTACTCTAATATTCGGTCCACAGACATTTTGAGTTATTGGGGTTAAAAGAACTAATCGAATTATGTGAAATGACTGTTTTATCCTTTGATATTTCAAATTAAGTAGTCTTATGAATTGGAAGACTATTTTACCTTTATCCTTATTAATTATTTATAAAATTATTAATATATTAATTAATTCATAATAATAATCATTAATTATTTAAAATTTCAATAATATTGTATTTAATAATTTATAATTTTTCTATATTTAATTAGTTTTATTAATTTATATATTTAATTAGTTTTATTTTTTAGTTTTTATTATTTATTTCACTAGTTCATATATTTAATTATTTATATGTTTTTTTAATAATTCTTAATACTATTCATTCTTTTTCTTTAAAACCAGACTTAATTTTAAAACTAATTTGAGTTAATCTATGGTTCTGGACGAGTTCATCTTCTTCGTCAGGCTCAACCTGACTTGTAAAATTCATATCTGAATCAATAAATAAAGGTTTTTTTTATCAGAGAGAAAGAAATGCATTAAAAAGGAAGTGTGGGTCCTGGGTTAGAAACCACAACAACCAAACCAAAGTCCAACAAAATGGCCTAAAGGCCGAAAGTACCAAAAGAAACAAACGAACAAACAAGACAAGAAAGCCACCCCGGTCCACCACAACAACTACACCAGACTAGTGAACAGTTTCTCAAGAGACCGCTCGGGCAACCTAGGTCGGACTAGTGAACAGTACCACAGGAGACCGCACGGGTGAATCCTCTGGCCTCAAGAAGGCTAAGTGATTCGTGCCCCTCCACCCAAAACCGGGTAGATCGGCCCCAAACTGCGACTCCGGAACAAGTACTCACCGGACCCTACCAAGGTAAAGCAACCCCAAAACGACTCCTGAACGAGCACTCACTAGACCTGATAAGAGAACGAGGAGGACCGGGGGAAAAGAAACTGAGTTCCTCAAACATGACGCAGCAAACAACAGTCCATCCTTAGGCGCTCCTAGTCAGCGCAGCACCCGACGCCTCAACCCACTCGAGGAAGGTGAAAGAACGACCTGCCGCTCTCAAACTGGAAAAGGATCCATGTTGAACCCTAGCAAGAAGAATGCTTGGTTCGATAGCAGCTGATCCTGAGAAGACACGGCGGTTGCGTTCCAACCAAATCTGCCAAAGACACAACAAACCGATACCACTCCACGCAGACCTCAGCCTACGCGAACCCAACAGAGAGGTCCAGGACTCAAGGAACAGAACTGGCGACGTCGGAAGCACGCCCACAACCCCCCACCAACCCAAAATCAGAGACCAGACCCTCCAAGTCCAAGAGCAAGTGACAAACAAGTGACTAGAGTCCTCCCCACCTGAACCACACAACCTGCACCCCCAACAAGCTAACAGTATCGGCACACCCCTATCCACCAAGAAGGAGATAGTGGGAACCCCACCATGAGCAAACAACCAGGCAAATAAATGGATCTTGGGAGGAACAGGGGCTGACCAGATCAAGGTTGTGAACCTCCAACTTTCATTTGGTTTGATTACAGATCAACTTTCATTTGTGAACTTCCAACCTCTCTTTGGTTTGATTACAAAATCAACTTTTATCTGTGAACCAGACTTTCACCCAAATTAAACCCTTCAACTTTCACCCAAATTTGAAATCCGGCCACAAACCTTATCACCCAGAGACCTCGGAAGATATGTGAACGGGGAAAATGAACTATCGCCGAAAAACTCACGCCCGGAGTTGCCTCCCTCAAGCCTGTCATCGGTGAACAGAGTCGATTTACAGAGCCCTCGTTATCGTGAACGAAATCGGACCCAAAAACCACCGCCGTCGTGTACTCCATCTCCGTTGTGGTTGTTCTCAACAGATGTGTGTCTGTATCGGGACTAGGCGAGGGGGGCTTGATTAAAGAATCTGAATTTCGACGGCGATGACGCCCCTTCGTAGCCGTGAAAGCCCTCGTCGTGGACTCCCCTTCAGTCGTGAAAGCTTTTGTCATGAATGGAAGCGTGGGAGCCAAGTCAGTTTGAATTTAAATGTTTAAGTGAAACGGTAGCGTTTTGTTTGCTAGAGTAAGTAGTGTGAAGCGACGTCGTTTGGCAACAGAAACCGTTGGAGCTGAGGTGGAAGATGCACAATGATTCTGTGGCTCTGTTTTCTGATGGACGTCCTTGCTAGCTAGAGCACGATGTCGTGGAGAAGAAATGGGGTCCAGTTGATAGTGATGGGTCGGGGTATTTAAGGGAAGCGATGCCTAGGGTTTTGATTGTCGAATTTGTGTCTGTATTTCCATTTCCTAGCCGAGTTTGCTGAAGAGGAAGGTTAGATCTCTTTGTAAACGTTTATCAATTCAATCAAGTTTCAATTTTTTCCCTAGATTGGTAGCTTAGAATTGTTAGCTTGTTAACAGTGGTATCAGAGCATCGTTCCTGCGACAAAAAAATGGTCACCAATGATGTATTGAATGAAGCTCAAGGCGAGCAAAGTGTGGAGGAAGTGAGGCTGGAAATGTCAATCTTGATGGAGATGGGACAGCGAACCAGAGCTGAAATGGAGGGTATAAGGAGAAGCCTGGATCAACTTCAGAAGGCTCAGGCGGTGAACACAAATCCTCAGCTACAAGAGGAAAGAGGAAGCAACCCAAGAGAGGTTCATGACAGAGGTAAGGTTGTTTCAGACCCTCAGATTCATTCTGGTGTTGTAGCTAGCTCTACTCCTGGTTGTGAGCCACTGCAACATGTGAGTTTCATACCTGAGCATTTGTTGCATACACCTCCTCAGAGGCAAGTTATCATGGAGATGGGTTCTGGATCTCACTCAAAACTGCATTACTCCCAACCACAAAACACACAAATTCCATACCACTCACCACACAACCACCAGAATATGCCACAGATACAACCCACCTTTAGCCATAACAACCCTCAGACGCAGCATAACAGGCCTAATATGCATGTAAACCCAGTACCAATGATACAACAAATTCCATCCCAAGTGAACCAACAAGCCTTGTTTAACCCCATGATACAACAACAACCCTTCCATTACAAATTACCTAGCTTGCAGTTCCCTAGGTTTGAAGGTCCAGATGTGAGGGGATGGATAAGAAGAAGCAACATATATTTTTCTTACTGTGAGGTGCCTGAGGAGCACAAGGTGAGGCTAGCCTCTTTACATTTTGAAGGTGTTTTTGAGACATGGTTCTCTGAGTATTCCATGGGAAGAGGCATTATACCTTGGGAGGGGTTTTTCCATGATCTGATATGGAAATTTGAGGCTTTGGGGCATGAGGATCTGTTAATTGAGTTCAAACTGTTGGTTCTAAAGGGGATGTGCAAGAATTTGAGAACCAATTTGGTGAAATGAAGATGTTGTTGTTACAAAAGTATGCTAACCTGAGTGAGGAGTATTTTGTATCCAATTTCATTGGGGGTTTAAAACCTCACATGAGGTCTGGGGTTCAATTGTTGGGGCCTAACACCTTAAGGCAAACAATGTATTTGGCAAGGCATGAAGAAGTCAGGGTCCAGCATACATCAACCTGTTTCAAGCTCAGAATAGGTCTGTGGGTGCTAGTAACTACAGACCAAGAATTCAGAATCATAATCAACCCCAACCATGACAGAGGAATGAGAGGAGAATGATTGGCAATAGAGAGGTGCATGTGCCTAGGATTGCTGAAGTAGCTGCTCCCAAACCCTCAACAATGAGCCCTGAAGAGAGAGCCAAGAAGGGTCTTTGTTATACTTGCCCTGCAAGGTATACCAGAGATCATGTATGTCCCAACAGGAATAGACTCTATGTATTTGACACTGAACCAAGGAATGAGTTGATCAGATCAATGCAAGAAGAAGAAGGGAAAACATCAACTGAAGTTGGGGCTGAAGAAGGAGATGGTGAGAAGGAGACCTCTAAGGCTATCATTGAAGAGCTAGAGACTGAGGAAGGGCTATGCAACTTGAAAGAAGAGTTTTGTAATGGAGAAGAGAGCTCCTCTTCCATAAGAATTACAGGTGGAGTGGGAAGCAAAAACATATCCATTCTGGTGGATTCTGGTGCAACCAAAACATTTTTGGATAATTCCTCAACTAAGATGATGGGGCTAGTGGTGAACCATGATACAACAATTCTTGTTAAGATGGGAAATGGGGAGAGGCATTTTTTTAGTGCTTCTTGTGAGCTAAGTTGGATCATGGGGGGGCAGAGGTTTAGATGGAAGGTGAGGGTGATGCCTTTGGGGGGTTTTGACTTGGTTTTGGGAGTAGATTGGTTGAGGATTGTATCTCCAATTGAGCTGGTTTATACTAGAAGAACAATTAAGGTTACTCATCTCAACAAGGAGTTGGTGCTGAAAGAAAAAGAGTTGCCTGACAAATATAGCATGGTTGACCTAGCTGGACTAATCAGCTGAGGTGGAAGATGCATAGTGATTCTGTGGCTCTATTTTCTGAAGGATGTCCTTGCTAGCTGGAGCACGATGTCGTGGGGAAGAAATGGGGTCCAGTTGATAGTGATGGGTCGGGGTATTTAAGGGAAGCGATTCCTAGGGTTTTGATTGTCGAATTTATGTCTGTATTTCCATTTCCTAGCTGAGTTTGCTGAAGAGGAAGGTTAGATCTCTTTGTAAACGTTTATCAATTCAATCAAATTTCAGTTTTTTCCCTAGATTGGTAGCTTAGAATTGTTAGCTTGTTAACAGCTTTCTCCGGCGTGTTCAGGGCTCGCTTTCTCCTACGTGTTCTCCTATAGATGAAGATGAATAGAAACAAGAGAAAGAACATGAATTGTTTTGAGAGAGCTTGGACATATTTGGGTACCTGAATATGAAAAGTCTGAGTGTGTGAGATTAGGTTGTGAGAGCGTGATAAATTAGATTAGGTTTTATGTTTTTTTAAGGGTTAATATCATAAAGCACCACACAAGTATACACGTTTTTCAAATAACACACTAAGTTATGACTTTTTCATGTGGCACACATATGTATCAACGATTTTTTTCATGTGGCACACCTATGTATCAACAAAATTTGATAATTTGTTGGTACCTAGGTGTGCCGCATGAAAAAAAAATCATAACTTAGTGTGCTATTTGAAAAAACGTGTATACTTGTGTGGTGCTTTATGATATTAACCCTTTTTAATTAATTAAATAATAATAATATATTTATTTCTATAATTCTTTGTTTTAATTTTATTTATTATTAAAGAAGGGTAGAAAGGTAATTTCACATTTAAATTTTTTAAGGTTGAAATGGATCAGGGAAAATCGTCATTTCACACCCCACTTAACTGCCCATGGGGTCACATGACTAACTTTGAAGAATATTCAGTTAGTTTTCTAACGACATATGCTAATTCCGTTCGTGTACCGAACGTAAGGGTACCAAAATGTATTAAACAAACATAAGAGTACCAAAAGGTCCGTGAACCGAACATAAGGGCACCAAAATGTATTTAACCCTAAACCTAAGGTTGAAACAAATTTTTGACCTAACAACCAGATATAACAACCATAAAGACCAAATAAAGAAAATGTCTAAAACCCACGTATAACCAACATGAAGCACTTTTAATCAAATTGACATGATCGACTTCTCAATACTCAACACACTTCCAACTGCAAAGCCATAACCTTGGTGATGCCGAGAGAATCACGCCTATCCTCAGCAGTCAGAGGACGCAAACGAACACTGCTCAGTCTTTACGAAAAAGACCCAATCTAAGCCAGCACCACATATCGAATTGAAAGGAGTCGACTCTGCCAACCCCAAAACCAGCCACGACAAACCAGAATGAGGAGGCATAATCAAGCTCGAGAACACCCACCAGAACTGAAGGAAGACCAAAACCCGAACAAATCAACTACTTGTTAGTCTTAGTGCCCGTAGTTCAATCCTAAATGTCCAAATGTATATATCATCGTTAGCAATAAAATTAAAGCGGCTTATATTACTTATGTGTTGGAGTAATATATCGATGTGTGCTCTGATCTATGCCCACCATGCGAATAGAACCATAGATCGAGATAGATCACACTCGATGGGTCTCTAGTCAACAAAGCTTCACTAGAAGCGACTAGTATGAAAGATGGCTCTTTATGGCTTACGTTCTGTTAGTCATTGGAATGGGATTCCGGAGTCTGATCATAGATATCATGTGGGACATGATATTGGACGACCCGCCCTGAATATGTGCCATAGATTAAGTCATGAACATATTCAGTGTTGTAGCTTGTTATGTATCCTTAGACCAAGGAGTCTTTGTGATCGCTATGTAGTCAACAACTGAGTTTGACCTGAGCCTAACGTTGTCCGTAACAGGGCTTCCATAACGGCCAGGATTGGCTTGCGGACGGGCTACATGAGTGACACGAAAGACGGCTAAGGGATTTATCCCTCATACTAAGGTATGGGAAAGATATCGGTTCTCGGCCACTTGATCGAGAGTGACTGGAAGAATAGCATGGCCATGCACATGATACTGGGTATCATATCTTCAGTCATCTCACATATCAAGGAACGGTGATTGAGAATAATAAGGATGACGGCTCTATGCCTTATCTCAATCAGGATATCGGAGATAAAAGGATAATGACAGGGACGACGGAAAGGTTAGAATCGACAGGGTCGATTCGCTATGCAGTGTCAGGCAATACTAAAGTCTCGTTAGTTGCCACTTAAATAGGATAAAGTAAAATGGGATTTTACGTTGATCTATTGACATGCATAACCTAAGGGTCACATCGGAGGATGAAACTCATTGACACATTTATGGAGAATGGCCAAAAGGGAGTTGTCTCGGGACATGACCAAAACTGGGTTTTGGGTCATGTGCCTGTAAGTGAATAGGACTTTACGGATCGAGACAAGGCTTGGAGTCTTGGGATTGATCGCGTCGGATAATGTTGGACATTTCCGGTATGGAAGGCTTGGAGGCGATGAGCGAATCACGGGACCTCGTTGGAAATGGCCATGGGCCATGTTCCAAGAGGCCCATGAAAGGCCCATGCAACCAAGGCCCATGGAACTAATTAATCAAGTCTTGATTAATTAGTACTAAGTCAGCAAGACAAGGATTAAGGTGTTGGTGATTCACCACCTAACCCAATCTTGTCTTGCCATACTTTGTCCTATTTACACCTTACTTGACACCATACTTGTCCCATGCCTTTAGTTGGACAAGTATGGGTTTTTTTATGTTTAAGTCATCTTTTTTCAACATAACAAACACAAGACAAGAATAGGAAACACATTTTCTCTCCCTCTTCCATGGCCATTTCGGGTTTGGCTAGTTTCCACCTCCATGTTTGTGTTCTTGAGTCCTCAAAGAGAAGAACTACGTGGCTTTGATTCCCATGTGGATACGTAGGCGTCTTGGAGACTCAAGCCAATCATTCGTTAACCGGTGTTCTTGTTTTGGTAAGAACTAGTGCTGAATTTTTCTCTTGTTAATCCATTCTTTGTTAGTTGTTTCATGGTTTTAATTGTCTCTTGGTTTTCATTGATTTTCCGCTGCGATTTGGTTCATCTCCAACCCTACCTCGAGACCCAACACTACTTACCCGAGACTCAGAAACCTCACACTACTCGGTTAAGGAATTAACCCGCCGACGTCCAACACGCGTCGTCGATCCAAAAAGAGAGTTAGGAGAATCCGAATCAAAATCTCCACCAATTGATAAGATGAGCCAAAAAACTCCTAAATGAGGCAAGAGAATCGACGAAAAAGCATGGAAAAGGAGAAGATGAACAAGGATCCAGATCAGAGAAAAGAAACTCCCGATCCAAGCTCCTACCCCAACAACACCAGGAAAAGAACAAACCGGAACAAACCAGAAGAGAAGGGTCGGTCACGCACCTCTACGCTGACCCTCCTACAACCAGGCGCCGAACCTGCCATCTCCACGGTCTGCATAGTAATCTCAGTAAGGATGATTCAGGCGAGCAACACCCAAGCTCGGCTGAGGCTTCTCACCGCTGGCCAACACCAGAAGAAGTCGACGAGACCCCAAAAACCGACTACTTCGCGGTGAGCTTTGACAACAAGACAAATATCCACAACTACGGTCAAAACTGACCGGAGAAAGTAGATCTGGAACCCAAGACTCTAAGGCCCAAGCGTACTACTGGAGTAAACCCAGGACAACGACTTCCCACCCAACCTTACCTCGACGATCACCTGAAATTCAAAATCAAACCAGAAAGCTTCATATCTACTCCAAACCAAGCTCGAAAAGGATAGATATGAAAATAATGAAACCATATCTAAAGGGATGAGGGTGTGCCAAGGGAGGCAATAAAAGTAGGCTAGAGACCAGAAGAAGGGTATAAGAGCGGAAGATGAGAGGGCCAACGGTGGTAGTGATGGCCGAAGCCACCGCCGAAAACGTGAAGACCGAAGGGTAAGTTTAGAGAGAAGGGAGAGGAAACGAGTTTAGAGAGAGAGCTCAGTTGTTTTGATATGATCAATTATTAATGCTTCTCATCGATTTACCTATTGAATTCGTCCCTCGACGAATCTGTGTTTCTAACCAGGTGTTGCGAGTTAATTCCACAAGGTGGACGAATGAAGTTCGCCTCCAAATTGAGAGTGAATCTTTCTCCTTAAAAAAGAAAGAGTCCTCCAAAACCATATTGGTCTTTGATTTCTCTCTTAAATTCGCCTTCCGTCCATATTGGAGATGCTCTCACAGGCAAAACATAGGTCTTATGCATTCATTAATGCTACCATTCTCTTTGTTTCAGGTCTTACAAGTCTTCAACTAATAACTATTGAATCTGCTGCAAATGTTGTTCTTAGAGCATGTGTAGTTCATTAACCTAGTGAAGCTTAAAAAGGAAAATATATTCTCTATTCTTTTTTAGAGGGGATAAAAAAACTGACTTCTAGTCCATTAGTATGTTAGAGGCTAAAATTTAGAAATTATTGTCTAATGAGCCATATAAATTAGAGTATAACGTTTTTCAAGGACGCTATTGTTAGCATCGCATTCAAAAAGCCGAAGCAATGCCGATAAAATCAGCTTGCATTTGACGTTTTTATCGCATTTTGAAAACGTCATACCCAAAAAGTCGAATGCTCATGTTATGAGGTTCTTGGATTGAGAAAATGGTAGAAATCCCAATTGCTGTGACTGAGATATGTGATCAGTTATAATTTCAAAGTTTGGGCCGAGGTGAAGGCCCAATAGCAATTAATTCGGAAGTAGAAGCAAGGACATAGAAGTAATTACAGGTGTACTTAAGTAGGACAAATAGGTAAATTCGTTGGTCCACAATCAAAACACACTTTGGCGCGGGTCTACGATCTCTCGACCTCTCTCTCTCCTTCTGACAATATTCTCTCTGTACTGTGTTTTCGTGCTCTCTCGAGATTATATAAATAAATAAAATAAGCGACGCTCTCTGTCTACTACGACCCAAACATTTCTGTTTTCAAATTTCCCTTTTCGATATCCCCAAAATTTAACTCTGCTTCTTCTACCTTCCGTCTCTTCCCCTAGGGGTCCCTCAAATTTTACCTTCAGATTTCCACATTGCTGAGCTGAGCTCGAGTTTAGGGTTTCGCATTTTGCTTCTCGCTGCTTGTTTCGTGCGACGGGCCGCTTCAGAACTGACTTTACTTTTGCTTTTTAAGGGTCAAGGCCAAATGAATCTGGTCGCTGGTTGATTCATTCTCGATCTGCTTCTGGGTTTTAATTAGCATCCTCCCTCCATCTGGGTTGGTTTTTTTTTCATTTGCATGTTGGGTGATTGTGAGCTTAACTTCTTTTGATTGTTGTGAAGAAACTTAGGTGCTTTTGATGTAATTGAGCTTCTGGGTATCTTCTGTGTGCTTCAAAGCAGCTATTACACCATTTTCTGCCTAAGAAATTGAGATTTCTGGAGCTTTGTTCACCTTCAAGCCTTGTTAGACATCTTCTGATTCACAGATCACTGCCTCTTGGAGATTTGGCTGGGTTTCAGCTCATTAATTTGTTAGTTTCAGATAAGGTCTTGATTTCTTTTAGGTTTGGTGCAGAAGAGAGGAGGATATTGTTCTTCACTTGGATTTTACTCTTGTTTTCTAGTTTGGTACCGGGGCTCTTCGAGTGTTAAGCAATCTGTGATCTACTTGGAACAATACCTGTTTCTCTTGGGAGGGAAAGGTTTGGTAAAGATGGATTTTTTCAAAATGAAAAGGTTGAGGAAAGCTCACAAGCCTAACCCAGAAGACAATTTGGAGGTTATGTCAGTGCCTATGCCAGAGGAGCCCAGCAGTCACAATAATGGTAGTAATAATTTGAGTAAAACTGTTGAAGTTGGAGCTGATACTGCCGAGACTGCTGATATTGAGGATGATGATGATGATTTTATCACGAATGAGGTGAAGAGGAGGTTGAAAGAACTCAGGAGAAATAGTTTCATGGTATTGATTCCTGAAGAAGAATCTTGTGCAGAAGAAGAGGAAGAGGAAGTGGACACTGAGACCATCTCAAACCAGTGGAGGGATGTGGAAGCTGAGGGTCGCCGATGGTGGTCTGGCTTTGATGATGTGTATGACAAGTATTGCGAGCGCATGTTTTTCTTTGACCGCATGAGTGACAATCAGCTAAATCAAACTGGTAGATACGTTATCATTGACTCCTTTTTATTTGTGCTCTCCCTCTCTCTGTACACATCAAATAGTAGAAATTGTAGTTCAGGGTTGTTGGTTTTTTTCTTATCAATACTGTTTTTTTCTTCAAATTCACCTGTTATGAATGCTGTTTTATCTAGAACCCTTCCTGGATCAAATGGAGCTAACTAGTTAAGAAAAGTATATAATGATAATTGGTAAGTTGATAAGAGGAGGGATCAATATTTTGAACAAAAAATGAGGCTAATTAGATTTGGACATTCACATTAGACCTAGACACCTAGTTGAACTTTTACAACCCTAAAAGGCATACATGTGCTCCTTCCTCAACAGGGCTGATTCATTAAAGCTTCAGAACTGCAAATACAAATACAGCATCTTTAGAAATGAATAAAATGCGTTTGCTCTGCTGCTTGTAAGTCTAGATAATAAATGAGGTTTTAGAATCGCACACATGATTCTCCACAAAGTGTTACTTTAGGATATAAATATTCGTACCTATCAGTATGATTTATAATAGATGATATAGTGAGTGTCTTCTCACAAACTTTGTCCATGTGCTTCTTTAGGTCCGTCTATAATTTTGTTGTGTTTTTTTTAAATCCTCAGACTTACAAACAATGGAAGTCTTGATTTGCAGGATCTATAACTCCTTTAACTCCTTCACCAAGATCTGCATCTAAGAAGCTCTCATCTCCCTTTCGCTGTCTTTCTTTGAAAAAGATTGAAGAACCCGAAGAAGAAACTGAGCATCTGCAGCAGACAGAGTATGACCCATATCCGGATTTGGAAACTGCATATGTTGCTCAGATTTGCTTGACCTGGGAGGCACTCCATTGTCAGTACACTCAACTGAGCCAGAAAATTTCATGCCATCCAGAAAATCCTTCCTGTTACAACCACAGTGCACAGCAGTTCCAACAGTTTGTGGTTTTACTGCAAAGATTTATTGAGAACGAACCTTTTGAACAAGGTTTCAGGGCAGAAATTTATGCTCGCACAAGGAAACTATTACCTAAGTTGCTCCAGGTTCCAAATGTAAAAGGTAAATTTTGTTCTGTATGGATTATAATGAAATTATTATTTTCTTTTTCCTATTCGAAAACCTTGAAATTGGGTGCTTGTGTTAAATAAGTAATTTGCTGCATGTTTTCAGCATCATACCTAAAAGACGGAGAGGAAGTGAAGCCAGATTATCTTGTCCAGGCCCCCGATCTCATAAGGATTATTGAGAGTTCAATTCTCACTTTCCACCTTTTTCTGAAGATGGAGAAGAGAAAATCAAACGTACTTCTGAACTTGTTTGGTAATCAAAACCACATCGCTACCCCTCTTCAACAGACCCAATATTCTCTTGAAAAGGTAACTTTGTGCAATTATATTTCACTTTTTCCCTTTCTCTAAATAAATCGATAACTACCACCCATAATGTTACTGTACTATTCATCTGCGAATCAGACTTGAGCATTTGTGACTCATGGATATGGAAGAGTTCTTTTGGTTTCTCATAGGGTCAATCTAAGCATGCATATTATCTTAAAAGTAATATTAATGAACTTGATCACTTTGATGAAGCCAGTCATCTATTGCTAGTGTAGATGATCTAGAATAGTCATGAATAGGGTACACATCAAATCACCCTTTTGAATCATGATGTCTGTTATGTCTTAAAAACTTCACAGAAAAGGGCGAAACTGAAGGAACTGCGGAAAAGGAAGAAAGGCTGGAAAAAGAAATCGTGGCCTCAGGCGTACCAGGAAATCCAGCTCTTGTTCGGTGTCATCGATGTCAAGATTATTTCCATGGTTCTTAAAATGGGGAGGATCAGTAAGGAGCAGCTGTTCTGGTGTGAAGAAAAGATGAAAAAGTTGAATATATCTGATGGAAAGTTGCAGAGGCATCCCTCGCCTACCCTTTTCCCATGTTAATAGCCTACGGGCATTATTTTTGTGGGGTACCTTCATTAACACACCCACTTTGACCTTTGTTTATCAATAACACACCGTCACCTTTCACTATCATCAAAAAACCACTACAAAATCTGGTTTTCGCCTTAAAATGTCGGGGTGTTTTAGCCCAAAATCTGTGTTTTTTTTATATGCAAACCCCCCATTTTCAGTGTTTTCTTATGATAGCGAAAGGTGGCAGTGTGTTATTTAAACGCACTGACCTTTACGGTGTGTTATTGATTAGCAAAGGTCAAGTGGGTGTGTAAATGATATTTTTCCTATTTTTGTTACTGAAGAAGGAATTAGGCAAGAAAATGCAATCCATGTTGTAAATGTAGTTTTATGTGTTTAACTGTGTTGTATTATGGACTGTGAGAAGAAGGAAAAAAGGATGATGCTGGTGATATATATGTAGTGGATATTTGGAGCGGGCTTTTTTATTACTTCTTCCTCTCTTGGTCAAAAGAAATTGTAGATTGCTCTGGATTTATATTACTTGGTGGTTTATTTTGGAGGCTTGGTGAACAAATGGTATGAAAAAAAGTCAAATGCCTATTGCCTCAAGAAGTTGATGTTAGATAAGATAAGTATCTCCTTTGTAATTTGTATTAATGAACATGTATATAATGTATGGTATCAGAGGTTTAATACACTAAACCTATTTTTTTTCCACGTTTTTTGCTGTACCACTCTTCTAATATCGGTTCTTTATCACGTGAACACTTCCCTTTTTTGTTTTGTACCTTTCTTCCTCGCCATTTTCAAGTTTGCAACAGCATCACCCATAGCTGAATCGAAGCTTCATCCCGTTTTGTTGGCGAATAATATTCGTAGTTCAATACCAGCTATTTAGGAGATGGACAAGAGGCAATACACGATGTGGTCCGAGCTCTTTAAAATTCATTGTAGGGTCCATGATGTATTGCATCATATCCTTCTCGAAGTTCTAATGATCGCAGACGCTGATGTGCTCGCTGCGACTGTTGTGCATGCTGCTCCAGAATCGCAAGCTTCTATTGAGTCCGAGTCGTCTGAGGCCATGACAGTTGCTGCAAAACAATCCGGCAAGGATTTGATGCAGAACAGTCCGGTAAGGCTGCCGACAAAGCAAGCACGGCTCCAGGCCCGAGCCCGCTCTCCTCCCTCACGCCAATGAGTGCTGCCCTCTGGCATCGTTTGGATGCTGCAGTTCTAAAATGGATATATGGTTCTATCTCTTCTGATTTGCTTCAAAGCATTATTGCGCCTGACACTACTGTCGCGCGTGCTTTGATGACTCCGAGTAACATTTTTCAAGATAACAAACACTCTCGTGTTGTTTACCTTGAACAACAATTCTCTACAACTCGATTGGATGATTTTTCAAATATTTCTGCTTATTGTCAAAAGCTTAGAACTTTGTCTGATCAACTTTCGAATGTTGGAGCTCTCGTCTCCAATAATCGACTTGTGCTGCAGCTTGTCACAGGGTTATTTGATGCTTATAATGGCATTTCCATTTTACTTCAGCAATGCAATCCTCTGCCTTCATTTTATGACGCTCGGTCTCGGTTAATTATGGAGGAGACGAGAAAACAAAAGCAAGCGGCATCGGGGGCTTTGTCATCATCCTCGACTCTCTTGGCTTCTTCGGGTAATGATGACACCAATTTAAATTCTGGCTCTAAAACACCTACTGATCACGCCCCTCGTGAATCCAAGAATCGCGGGGGACGAGGCCGCAACAATTCCAGAGGTGGTCGGTCATCCTATCAGCACCGCACCAAACCGGGCTTCCATGGTCCTCCATCCACCCCGGCATGGTCTCCTTGACAGCAACTAGCTTATTGGAACGGTAATAGCTGGTCTGGACCGTCATGCCCAATCCGTCCCAACCATGAACTGGTCCTCCCCCATGTATGCCTTTTCGGCTAAACTCGTGTCCCTCCCACCAACACAGAGTTTTGGACCAACACCTTCAGGCCCATTCTGTCTCTACCATGCCTACAGATATCGGTCGAGCCATGCACAACTGGATCCCCATTGGTATATGGGCTCAAGCGCTTCTTCTCATATGACTTCCAATTCAGGTAGTCTAAAACCTTATTTTAATTCTAGCATTGCTCGTCAAGTTGTTGTTGGTGATGGTAACTTTATTTCTATTACCGGTTCTGCTCATGTCTCTTTAGTGCCTACTCACCCTACTTTACGCTTGAATAATGTGTTGCATACCCCTAAAATTATCAAAAATCTCGTTTCCGTACGCCGTTTTGTCACAAATAATAGTGCTATAGTTGAATTTGATCCTTTTGGTTTTTCTGTAAAGGACTTTTGAACGGGCACTCCGGTTTTGAGATGCAACAGTTCTAGTGATCTCTACCCAGTTACATCGTCCGTGTCTACGAGTTCACCTTTGACTTTAGCTGCGTTCTCACCACAACTTTGGCATTCACGATTAGGTCATCCTGGTAATCATGTTTTTCATTCTCTTCGTCGTCAGCATTTAATTTCATGTTCTCCAAACAGTAAATTACATGTCTGTCAGTTTTGTATATGTGGCAAACGTGTTAAGTTGCCTTTTAGTACTTCTTTAAACACTACTTCGTCTCCATATGATAATATTCATGCTGTTTTATGGACTACTCCTGTCTTGAGTTCTGCTGGCCATCGTTATCATTTGTTGCTTCTTGATGATTACACTAATTTTTTATGGACATTTCCCTTGGGTGATAAGTATCAAGTATTTTTTATATTCACAATGTTTGACAATTATATTCGTACTCAATTTGGTCGTCTCATCAAAAGTTTTCAATGTGATAATGACAGGGAATTTGACAACTATTCGTTTCGCCAGTTTTGTTTGTCTACAGGGATGGTTTTTCGCTTTTCATGTCCTCATACATCATCTCAGAATGGTCGTGCTGAGCAAAAAATTAGAATTGTCAACAACCTGGTTCGTACCTTGCTGTTAGTGATATTATCCTGTATAGAGAGTTTGATATTATTCAAACTCTAAGGATAGATTTTGTATAGTTTGAAACTGATATTATCCTGTAAATTGTATCTATATAGAGAGAGTTACAAATGAAATAATACACAACAATTTAAACTCTGACATGGTACCAGAGTTGTAACGATATTTTTTTTCACGTTTTTGCCGCATATTTTCCTTTTTTTTGTTGTGCAACTGCTCTATTCTCTCTTCTAACGCATGCAGACTCTGCAACTCCTATTTTTTGCAGCTGCTCCAATGGCCGATCCTAGGCTATATCCCGCACTTACGGCCTCCAATATTCGTAGCTCGATCCCGATCACACTCGAGATGGACAAAGGGCAATACTCCTCGTGGGCGGAGCTCTTTAAGATTCATTGGAGAGTGTTTCGGGTATTGCACCATATATTGCCAGCTGCAGCGGTTCTCGCTCCTTCTCCGGTCCCGATAGTTGTTGTTGAAGCTTCTCCACCTGCTGCTAAAGCTGCATTAAAAGGATCGGATGCTTCACCGTCAAAAGGATCAAATGCTTCACCTGAAGAAGATGCCGATTCTGTGCAGGCCACTCCGGTCACCTCCGCACCGGCCACCTCCACTCACACCACAGCCGGTCTCGGCTCCTCCTCCTCTGCAGAAGTCCCAGCATATATTTGGGATCGACTCGATGCTACCGTTCTCCAATGGATCTACGGAACAATTTCCTCTGATTTGCTTCAGACGATTATAATTCCTGATAGCACTGCTGCACAGGCTTGGGAGGCTCTTCGCCTCATATTTCAAGATAACCGGCATTCTCGGGCCGTTTATCACGAACATCAGTTCTCGAACATCAAACTAGACGATTTCTCTAACATTTCTAGTTTTTGTCAAGAACTTAAGACCGTTGCAGATCAATTGTCGGATTTGGGTTCTCCAATTTCGAACAATCGGTTGGTTCTCCAACTCGTTTCCGGACTATCTGAGGCGTATTACAATGTTGCAACATTAATTCAGCAAAGCGACCCTCTTCCTCAATTTTATGAAGCTCGCTCGAAGCTAATTTTGGAGGAGACTCGCAAGTCGAAACAGGTTTCCTTGGGTGCTGCATCCGCTGGCTCGGCTTTATACACCACTGCAAATTATCCTTCTCCTAAGGACTCTGGTGACAAGCAACCTCAGCGTGGATCGCCTCGTGGAGCACCTCGTGGAGCGTCTGGGCGTGGTAGATCGCAGATCCAGCGTTCTGCTCGTGGAGGAAGATCATCTTCTCGATCTGAGCCTGCTGTCTCTGGGCCGCATTCTGCTTCTGGGCCTGCTGCTTGGGGCCACATTCCACAGCCCATGCCATGGGCAGGATATCCCGATTGGGCGGGCCAGGCGTCCACGGGCTGGCCTGGCAGTGTTGGTGTCACGCCCCAAATCCGGTTTTGACCGGACTCGAGACGTGAACTAAAACAATAATAATTTTAAATGAAAGTAAAGCCAAAACAAGTCTCAATTAATAGTTTAAAACTCTGAACAACGCCACGAGTCAACAGCTCGGTAAAAACTACCAGTAAAAGAGTTTAATAACATAAAACAGTACGTCTCTAGATAAACTAGTCTAGGACCCTCGCTAGATCCCGAGCCTCGAGTATCCAGCTAGTACAAATCCCGCTCAGGACCTGAAAAACAACAAGGTGAGGGGTGAGCTTTCGCTCAGTAGGAAAAGTAGTTAAGGTTATAAGCAAGCGCTCACTACCACGGGTAACCGTCCAATTAGGGTATAGTAGTACAACACACAACTAAATCCCAACACGGAACTCATAACCACAATCCTCCAACACAAGACTAAAACCATACTCACAAACATACTCAAACGACCAAGCACAAACTGCAACCACGTCACTTAACAGATTAATCAAGTATAGCGTAAACAGTAAAATCACACACACGTCCCGTACCGCAATCCCCTACTCCGCCGGTTGTCCACAGCCCGACTCTATCATATCACACCAGAACACACAACATCGGCCTAGATATCTTCCCTGAAAATACGTCGGGGAACGATCACCATACGTCATACCGGAATCTCCATCGGCCTAGACGTCTTCCCGGAACTCCATCGGGGCACGACTCTTAGAGCCAAATACGACACCAAGTGTCAAATCACAAACCGTCGGCCTAGATATCCCACATCGGAATACCCCCTCGATGTAGGTATCGTACCAGAACCACTACCCGGGGGACCGCGCATATGTGGGACCACACCGTCGGCCTAGGTACTACCCTACACCGGTGTACCCCCTCGGTCGTAGGTAACATACCGGAATACAACTCCTCTTGGAACAAATATCAAGATAATAACACGCATTGCAATGCCATAGTTCAACCACGACTTACCAAGCCCAATGACCTTACCACAACAAGTCACGTCGGTCTATCAACCATCCGACCATCACACATGCAATGATTCCCATCATACCAAGCATGGCACACTTGCCCAAGGATAACCCCAACATACTACACCGAGTAATACCATAACATGCTTCTCAACCTATTAACGCCTAAATCACACATCATGCATCTCAATCAAGAACAAGGCATTTCAAATAACACACAACCTAAGGGCTTGTCAAGGCCCGCATGCATTTCTACCAGCACAACAATCCCAAACTTATGGCTCGACATGGCACGTAAGTTATCCTTCAGTACACTCGTTCCTCACCCCCTAATCATGCAATTCTAACAAATTAAATTAAGTGAAAACAATCTATAGACATACTAGTAACTTTCCACAATCGAATCGGTATCCGCTACGATCCCTACCTCAAGAAGAATCAACAGCTACGTCTCCTAGCTGCTGACGTCCTGGCTCGCTTCCTACTCCACTTCACGATGTCCTCGTGTTTCCTCCTTCGTCGATATCGGTCCGAAGCCTTGGGTCACAAAACAATTCTCGAATTAAAACAACTTCCAAATTGCATTAACGAGAAAAACACCAACAAAAGCCCGAGGGTCCACACATGGGCCAAAAGGGAAGTCGCCCGGAATGTGACCCATTCCATGCCACTCAGAGGGCCGGAATGTGACCCGTTCCGTGCCACTCAGAGGGCCGGAATGTGGCCCGTTCCGTGCCACTCAGAGGGCCGGAATGTGGCCCGTTCCGTGCCACTCAGAGGGCCGGAATGTGGCCCGTTCCGTGCCACTCAGAGGGCCGGAATGTGGCCCGTTCCGTGCCACTCAGAGGGCCGGAATGTGGCCCGTTCCGTGCCACTCAGAGGGCCGGAATGTGGCCCGTTCCGTGCCACTCAGAGGGCCGGAATGTGGCCCATTCCGTGCCACTCAGAGGGCCGGAATGTGGCCCGTTCCGTGCCACTCAGAGGGCCGGAATGAGACCATTTCCATGCCTCGTTCCGTATCAGACCAGAACAGACCCTCCTTCTTCCCCAACTTCGTTTTCTGCGAAAAACCTCTCAAAACCTCCGTTGATGAACTCCTCAAGCTTCAAAACAGAACCCAAACCTCCAATCCTTCAATATCCTCAATGGGTCTCATCAAAACTACTCAAAACCACAACAAAACTAACATCTAAACTCTTTTTTCACTCCAAAAATATCATCCACCATTAAAGCTTCAACTCCCAACCATTGTTCTTCATTCTCTTCCAAAACCCATGAACCAAAGCTACCCAAAACGAAAAAGGAAGATGGATTTACCTTGGAAATGGAGTGTAGAAGAAGAATCCACTGATTTTGGTGAGGTTTGAGTAGAATCAAGCTCCAAAATCTTCCCTTTCTCTCCTTTCTTCCTCCTCAAGTCTCTAGAACTCTACTCTTCCTTCTCTCTCTCTACAAAGTCTGATAAGAGGCACAAATTAGCTGAATTGCTCCAGGTATTTGTGCCTTGAACCTAGGGTGGAAATTCCCAAACTACCCCTCCTTGCTCTCACCCCTTTAAGGCATACCAAGAGGGTAAATGGGTCAAAAGCAACCAATTCTTCCCTTCCAAGCAAGTATGGACACATGTCCAAGTGGGGACCACTCCTAGTTCAAATAATTCCAGCACAAAGGATTTATCGGATTTTGTTCTTAATCGGACTGCGGTTGACTGAAAAAACTTCGGGTTGACTTTACCCAATATTACAGTCAACGGAAAGGAAACGACCCAACTAAGCTAACTGTGATGACGACTAAGCTTTTTGGGCCCCGGAAAGGTCCCGAATGACTCCTAGAGTCATCAGTTGACTTTTCCGGCAAAAAGTCAATTCTCGCCGAAAACCTCCAGTTCAACCGGGATCGCTCAGGGCGGTTCTTACAATTGGGCCTTGGGAAACCTATCAGCACCCGCCCCCACCCTGTCCATACCCGACTGTGCCTGGACAATGGGTTCGAGCTTCTTCATCTCAGCAGCCCAATGGTGTTTTGGGCCCCCGTCCGGCCAGTTCTTCCCCCTCTCAGGCCCATGTTGCTGTTCCTACGGATGTCGCCTCAGCTATGGAAAATTTATCTATGCAACAACCCCCCGATTCCACATGGTATATGGATAGTGGAGCCTCCTCTCATATGACATCGAATTCAGGTATCCTTGATTTTGTTGTTAATTCTAGCATTAATAAATGTATTATTGTTGGTGATGGAAATCAAATTCCAATCACCGGTTCTGGCAGGGCATCGATTTTTCCTACCCATCCTCATTATACCTTACATGATGTTTTGCATGCACCAAAAATTATTAAGAACCTAGTTTTGGTACGCCGTTTTGTCAAAGATAATAATGCCTCAATCGAATTTGACCCCTTTGGTTTTTGTGTGAAGGATTTTCGGACGGGGCATCCGGTTTTGAGATGCAATAGCTCTGGGGATTTATATCCTGTCACTACTCCTAGTTCGTCCTTTCAGTCTTCAACTTTTGTTGCTTTATCACCAGGAATTTGGCATTCTCGATTAGGTCATCCGGGTTCTCCGGTATTCAATTTGCTTCGTCTTTCTAATTTGATTTCATGTAATAAATTGGACTCTATGTGTCATTCTTGTGTGTTTGGAAAACATGGTCGATTACCATTTCAAGATTCGTTGTCTGTTACTTATGCTCCCTTTGATATTGTGCATGCTGATTTGTGGACGTCTCCAATATTGAGTTCTTCGGGTCATAAATATTATTTGGTGTTGCTTGATGATTATACAAATTTTGTCTGGACGTTTCCCTTGGCACATAAATCTCAAGTTTTTCAACTGTTCACATCATTTAGTATTTTTGTCTCTACTCAATTTGGTTACAAAATTAAAACATTTCAATGTGACAATGGAAAAGAATTTGACAATACCCCGTTTCGCAACTTCAGTACATTATCGAGATTGGTTTTTCGTTTCTCGTGTCCTCACACCTCATCTCAGAACGGGTGTGGTGAACGGAAAATCAGGAGCTTAAATAATATGGTTGGTACATTGCTTCTTCACGCTTGTGTTCCGCCTTCCTTTTGGCATCATGCTTTGTCGATGTCAACTTACTTATCTAATATTCTTCCTTCTAAATTACTGAACTTTTCATCTCCCACGTTATCTCTGTATCAACGTGCTCCTTCGTACTCTCACCTTCATATTTTTGGTTGTTTATGTTTTCCTCTGGTTCCCTCAACTTCTATCCATAAATTGCAGGCTCGATCTATGCTGTGTGTCTTTGTCGATTATCCACCGAATCATAAGGGGTACAAATGTTTTGATTTGAAAACTAAGAAATTCATTATTTCGAGGCATGCTATATTTGATGAAACGGTTTTTCCATTCTCATCCACATTACCCGCTTCACCTGACTCATATGATTTCTTAACTGACCATAAATCGCCTGCTGTGAAAACCCATGTATTTTTTCCCACAAATCCAGCTTCCCCCCTCGGTTTGGGCATGCCCAATACCCATTCACCAGCCCGGCCTTATCTCCTCACCAACACTCGGCCCAGCCCGCCCACCAGCCTGCTTCGCCTGTTTCACAGAGTTCGGCCTAACCCACCTCTTTAGTTTCTCCGACCCGGTCTTTCTCGCTTACCCGCACAGACCTGACTTCACCCAGCCCACCACCGAGCCCACCATCTCCCGTGCCACCTGCTCCATCCCACCCCATGGTTACTCGTAGCAGATTGGGTATAATTAAACCCAAAATTCCTTTTAACTTATTATCCACCACCACTATTTCCCCTATACCTCGAAACCCCAAGGATGCTCTCCTTGACCCGAACTGGAAATCAACAATGGTAGATGAATTTAATGCTTTACTTAACAATAAAACTTGGGTTCTAGTTCCTCGTCCTGCAGGAGAAAATATTATCAGGTCCATGTGGATTTTTCGCCACAAAACTCGCTCTGACGGATCTTTTGAGCGCTATAAGGCTCGGCTCGTTGGGGATGACAGATCTCAACAGATTGGGGTTGACTGCGAGGAGACTTTCAGCCCGGTGGTTAAACCCTCTACCATTCGCACTGTTCTCAGCCTGGCTGTTTCTCAGTCTTGGTCTATTCATCAGCTTGATGTGAAGAACTCTTTTCTGCACGGCAATCTCAGTGAGACAGTTTACATGCATCAACCGCTCGGTTTTCGGAGTGCTTTATATCCTGATCATATTTGCCTCTTGCATCGATCACTCTATGGACTGAAACAGGCTCCCCGGGCGTGGTATCAGCGTTTCACTGATTTTGTTTCTACTTTTGGCTTCTCTCATAGCATGTCTGACCATTCGCTGTTTATCTATCATCATGGCAAGGACACAACATACCTCCTCCTATATGTGGATGACATCATTCTCGCTTCCTCTAGTGATGCTCTCAGGATTTTCATTATGTCTCGCCTTAGCTCGGAGTTTGCTATGAAGGATTTAGGTCCTCTCTCCTATTTCTTGGGCATCTCCGTCACTCGACACCCTGGTGGTATGTTTCTGTCCCAACGGAAATACACCGATGACATTATTGCTCGCGCTGTAATGACATCCTGTTCTCCTTCGGCCACACCAGTAGACACTCAGGGCAAGCTGAGCGCTTCGGACAGTTCCCCGTTTGCGAACCCTACACTCTACCGTAGTCTTGCAGGGGCGCTTCAGTATCTTACCTTCACCAGGCCGGATATCTCCTATGCGGTTCAACAAATCTGTCTTCACATGCATGATCCCCGTCTTACTCACATGGCTGCACTGAAGCGGATTATTCGCTACCTTCAGGGGACTAGTCACCTCGGTCTTCATATGTACTCGTCACCTTCTACCGGCCTGGTTGATTATACTGATGCTGATTGGGCCGGTTGTCCCGACACACGACGCTCCACATCAGGGTACTGTGTGTTTCTTGGGGATAACCTGATTTCTTGGTCCTCTAAATGGCAGCAGACATTGTCTCGTTCCAGCGCTAAGGCAGAATATCGTGGTGTTGCTAACGTTGTTTCCAAGGCTTGCTGGATTTGTAATCTTCTTCTTGAGCTACACCATCCGGTCTCTAGAGCTACTCTGGTGTATTGTGACAACATTAGTACCATCTACCTCGCCGGTAATCCTGTTCAGCACCAGCGTACGAAGCACATAGAGTTGGACATTCACTTTGTACGAGAGAAGGTTGCTAAGGGACATGTTTGAGTGTTGCATGTTCCTTCACGGTCCCAGATAGGTGATGTGTTCACCAAAGGTCCGCCACGAGTGCTATTTGTTGATTTCAGATCCAACCTCAACGTCCGGGAACCTCCCGTTGTGACTGCAGGGGCGTGTTAGTGATATTATCCTGTATAGAGAGTTTGATATTATTCAAACTCTAAGGATAGATTTTGTATAGTTTTAAACTGATATTATCCTGTAAATTGTATCTATATAGAGAGAGTTACAAATGGAGTAATATACAACGGTTTAAACTCTGACACATGCTTATTCATGCTTCTCTCCCTTCATCGTTTTGGCATCATGCACTTCATATGTCCACTTATCTTTACAACATTCTTCCCTCTAAAAATCTAAAATTTTCATCCCCAAATCAATTTCTTTTTCATCGCACTCCTACCTGTTCTCATATGCGTACATTTGGTTGTCTTTGTTATCCTCTTCTTCGTCCACTACTAGGAATAAATTTCAATCTTGATCTTTGTTTTGTGTCTTTCTTAGATTTCCTTCACATCATCGAGGATATACATGCTTTGACATTCATCAAAATAAAATTATTATTGGTAGACATGTTATTTTTGATGAAACGGCGTTTTCCTTTTCCTCTTTACCTCACCTACACCTGCGACTTATTCTTTTTGGATGATGTCTTATCTACTTTGCTCAAATTATCATTGCTGAATCCACCTGCTGCTGCCGTGCTCGTTGCTGCAGATCACCAACTCGGCTCACCTTCCTCAGCCACATCTTTTCCCGGCCCACATGCCTCAGCTTCATCTGTCCCACCTACTTTAGTTTCGCATGACCCACCTACCTCGACATCACCTGGCCCATCATCACCGACCCCATACCGCTCGACAACCGCTCTTAGCCCATATGTTTTGGATCTTCTCCTTCCGGCCCAGATTTCTCCAACAGCTACCACCCTACCTCCACTTATCCATCCTATGGTTACAAGGAGCCGAGCATGTATATCCAAACCCCAAACCCTCTTTAACCTTCATTCCTCACTTGTCCCATCTCACATACCCAAAAATCCCAAACTTGTCATTTCCGATCCTAACTAGAATCTGGCAATGTTTGACGAGTTTAATGCTTTAATTAAAAATAAGACCCAGGAACTAATTCCTCGTCCTGTTAAAACTAATGTGATTCGGTCTATATGGGTTTTGCGTCATAAAAGGCGTTCTGATGGTTCTTTTGAGCGATATAAGGATCGTCTTGTAGGTGATGGTCATTCTCAACAGGTTGGGGTCGATTGTAATGAGACATTTAGCCCTATCTTCAAACTTGCTGCTATTTGGATCGTGCTCAATCTAGCAGTCTCCTAGTTTTCCAATCTTGGCCCATACATCAACTGGATGTCAAGAACGCATTTCTGCATGGTCATCACAACGAAATAGTTTACATGCATCAACCTATTGGTTTTCGCAGCTCGTCTCATCCTGATTATGTCTTCTTACTGAAACGCTTGCTATATGGTCTGAAGCAAGCACCGAGGGCCTGGTATCATTGTTTTACTGATTTTGTGTCCACTATCGTTTGTCTCATAGCCGATCTGACTACTCTTTGTTTATCTACTATTTTCTTTTTATTATATGTGGATGATATTTTGACTACTTCGAGTCATAACCTGCAACTTTCTATAATGTCTCAACTCAGTTCAGAGTTTGCTATGAAAGACCTTGGGCCTTTATCATTTTTTCTAGGTATTACAGTTGCTCGAGATTCTGCTGGGATGTTCCTTTCACAAAGGAAATATACTGGGGAGATTCAATGAGCTGACATGAGTTCTTGTTCCCCATCTGCTTCTCCCGTGGATACAAAGGCTAAAGTGAGTGGGGTCTTCGGTGCCCCGTTTGCTAACCCAACTCTCTATTGCAGTCTTGCAGATGCTTTACAATATCACACGTTCACACGTCCGAACATCTCCTATGCCATTCAACAGATTTGTCTCCACATGTATTATCCGCGTGATACTCATATGGGAGCTCTCAAGCGCATCATCCGTTATCTTTAAGGAACACTTCACTTAGGTCTTCACCTCTACTCCTCCAAGATTTTAGACTTGATCTCTTACACTGATGATGATTGGGCTGGCTGCCCTGATACTCACCGATCCACGTCGGGCTATTGCGTCTTATTAAGTGACAATCTCATTTACCCACCATTTCTCATTCTAGCATGGAGGCTGAATACATATGCGTTACTAATGTTGTATCTGAATCTTACTGGATCCACAATTTGCTTTTGGAACTACATTGTCCGTTATCTCGGGCCACCTTGGTCTATTGCGACAATGTGAGTGCCATCTATCTCCCCGACAACCCCGTTCAACATCAACGCATGAAGCATATTGAGGTTGATATTAACTTCGTCAGAGAGAGTTTCTAAATGTCATTTTTGGGTTCTCCATGTCCCTTCTCGGTCCCAGATTGCGGATATATTTACGAAGGGGCTCCCGCAGGTTCTTTTCTCAAATTTCAGGACCAATCTGAACGTGTTGCCTCCTCCCGTTCTGGGGTTGTGTTAGATAAGAGAAATATCTCATTTGTAATTTGTATTATTGATCATGTATATCATGTATTCAAACATGATTAAAGATGTATATATACACAATACAATCAATGAGAAAATCAGGAATCCTATTCCAACCGTTGAAGCAACTTGTTTTTCTTTTTGCAAATCACTTGATTTTAACTTGATCGGGAATGAAGAGGATATCATTCATCGTATGAATGAAAATAAAATCCAATAATCTTGAGCCTCATTGACTGGAGAAGCCATAATGGGGCGTTTTTCATTTTGGCTGCTTTCGTGAAGAACAATGGTTTTGGCCGATTTCGAGAATAACACTGAAATGATTACAAGCGTTGAAAGACATCAGTCACCTCAATATTGGTTTCTTGTTCGGGTCGCTTCTTGAAACAACGGTTACATATATTGCAGGACATCAACTTAAAACTATTACTTTTTTTTGATATTTTTTCCAGAAAAAGTACGAGTTAACTACGTTTACCTACCCTCATTTATACACATTATACATACACACTAATATTTGAAAATTACATATACTATATTTGTAAAATCTTAAAAAATATATAAAATTAGTGTATATATCTTTGATTTTAAAAAAATAGTATATAGATTAGTGTAGGTAAACCTAATCAATCTGAAATGCATAGCGTCAAAGACCATATTTGTAGATGGAGCCGAACATATGAGAGAAGCAAACACTTGACTTTGGCTTCATCCACATAACATTACACTTCCAGATTCAATTAAGGCAACGACAAAATTATTACATAAACTCCACGTGAAAATATCAGATGCACCTTCCTACCTAGAGGTGGGTAAAAAAAACCGAAACCGCTAAAACCAACCACCACCAACCGCAAACTACACCGAAAAACCCGAAACCGGAAAGTTAACGGTTGGTTGCGGGTTCTTGACGATCGAAACGGAAAGTTAACGGTTGGTTGTCGGTTCTTGAAACGCCAAACCATCGGTTAACCAACAAAACCGATACTGTTCATCATATACATGTGGCTTCATAATAACCATTGATCTGATATAGATGAATGACCCATGAGCACTCTTTTGTGTCATACGGATTGCTAACATAGAACACAATGACTTATATGTAATTTTTCTTTTGTTTTAGAGAATATAGTAATATGTTTTGGCTTGAAATAGAAATATGTGTATGATTATTGGTATCTAAATTTTTACTTACATGTAGTAAAGTGGTTGGTTGGTTAAAACCACTAACCAACCGGTTAGTGAACTGGTTGGTTTCACTGTAAAAAATTGGTTTATGGGTTGGGGCTGGTTCCAAAATATATCAAACTAGTAATATCGGGTTGAGTTCGTAAAGGGTTCCATTGGGTGGTTAACCACCCAATACCCACCCCTGTTCCTACCACCTTCATTTATAGTTGCAAATATTTTTTCGGGAAAATTTCATTTTACCACCCTGTCAAACATTTAACTTCACTTTACTACCCTGGCATAAATTTTTTTCACTTTCATACCCTAAGCAAACATTTAACTTCACTTTACTACCCAGCCGGGTAAAATGTCCAAAATACCCCTAACTATTACTCAAATTTTCATCTCTTGCCATTGCCTCAGAATTTGAAAAGAGGTGAAATGACAATAATACCCTTCATTGTTTAGGGTGTTAAACTGAAAATTTCAATAATTTTAAAACAAAATCAGTTTTTTTTATAAATTCATTTTTTAAATTTCAAAAAATCAGATTTTAATTTTAAAAATACATAAAATCATTTTTTTTAATTAACAGTTTTATTTTTTAAAAAAATTAATTTTTTTTATTAAAAAAAAAAACTGGAGCTCGACTGCGTCTTCTCCGGCCACCTCTCCGGCCACCCAGCTCCGCCGGCGTCGTCCCCGACCCCACCCAGCTCCGCCGGCGTCGTCCCCGAGCCCTCCCACTTCGCCGGCGTCGTCCCCGGCGTGCTTCAGATCTGAACCAGTTCAAATCTGGTTCGCGAACCAAATCTGAAGCACGCCGGGGACGACGGGGACGACGCCGGCGAAGTGGGAGGGCTCGGGGACGACGCCGGCGGAGCTGGGTGGCCGGAGAAGACGCAGTCGAGCTCCAGTTTTTTTTTTTAATAAAAATGATTTTTTTATATAAAAAACTGTTTTTAATAAAAAATGATTTTTATAAAAAAATAAAACTGTTAATTAAAAAAATGATTTTTATATAAAAAAAATGATTTTTATGTATTTTTAAAATTAAAATCTGATTTTTTGAAATTAAAAATTGAATTTATAAAAAAAACTGATTTTGTTTTAAAATTAATGAAATTTTCAGTTTAACACCCTAAACAATGAAGGGTATTATTGTCATTTCACCTCTTTTCAAATTCTGAGGCAATGACAAGAGATGAAAATTTGAATAATATTTAGGGGTATTTTGGACATTTTACCCATCTGGGTAGTAAAGTGAAGTTAAATGTTTGCTTAGGGTATGAAAGTGAAAAAAATTTATGCCAGGATAGTAAAGTGAAGTTAAATGTTTGACAGGGTGGTAAAATGAAATTTTCCCTATTTTTTTTCCATATATACTTAGGTTTGGTCGAGAATATATCTTCCAATATATACTAATATGTTGATAATCTCGTTCTTTTCTTTTTATCTTTGATAAGAATAAAATAAAACCTTACCCCCTATAATATTGTGAAATATAGACAACTCTAAAAAGAGAAAAGGATCTTAAGCGTTATTGGTATGCACTTATGGTTGGTGTGTCCTATATTGCGTAGTTTGTGTTTGATCGGGAGTGCGCAATGTTATGGTCAGACCAATATAGAGTATGTAATATTGTTGTTTATCCGATGTCTGGGTCACATATGTTTTTTTTTATATTTTTCTTTCCGCTTTTACATCTTGTTGGTGGGGCAAGATCAGTCGGTTATTCACTTCAAGATGAACGATGAGTGAAATTTCACTTTCCGTCGTCACCTTTCTCTTGGGCGTTCGCCCCGTCTTCTCAGGTCCTGACATGTTGTCTTGGTCCTTGGATCCTCATGGCTTTTCGACATCGACAGTTTTTAATGCCTTTTCCAGCTCGACATGGTGGACTTGGTTTTCTGGGCCTCTACAGTTTGGAAGAGTGTTGCTCCGCCTAAGTTACAATCTTTTGCTTGGCTTGTCGCTCTTGATGCCATCCCTACTGGATCTTTCTTGGTGGCGAGGGGTTTTATGATTCCTGTGCGTCTTTGATTGTGCCCTATGTGTGGCAGACATATCGATGACACCTTTCACCCTCTTATTACTTACGGATGAGCTTGGCAGGTGTGCTTCTTAGTTTTTCAGTGGTGGGGGGTTTCCTCAACTCTCCCTTCTTCTCCTGTTTTGTTCATCTCGTCGTGGCCTTTTATTTGTGGGGTGCGTCGTTTGCGCAAATCTTGGTCTCGTCTTAGCCTCTTGAAATTATGGTTCTTTTGGTTAGCTCGGAACGCCAGAGTTTTCCAAGGAGCTCCGATCTCTTATCCGTCTATCATTCTTCGGAGAATTCAGTTTGGGGCGCTTATGTTGCTTCAAGCAAAACGTCGAGCCCTGTCTCCTAGAACCTGAATGGTCTCGTCGATTCTTGCTCTCTCTCAACCTGCCCGAGCTCCTCCTTTCCCTTTCCTCTCTTTCGGTTTTTTTGGGTCTTGCAAACCTTATTTGGAACTTTTTGTTGGTTTGGTGGTTTGTGGTTTAATTGTCAGAACCCACATCACTTATTAATGCATTATTTATTTTCTGATAAAAGAACATTATTTTTTATCCGGTGCATTTACGAGGTCTATATATATATATATATATATATATATATATATATATAAGATTTGCCATTATTTAAGAAATATGAAAAATCATCTGCTTAATTCACATGTACAGTGCCAGGTGGCAAGATCTGGTAGCAGAACAGATTGAGAGCGTCGGATCAATTCCCCGGTTATCAATCATCATCATCAGTCCGTTTCTCCTTCTACCCTGCAACTTCACCTCTCCTCTTCTCTTCCATTTTGGATTTCAACTGAATTTTTGGTCTCTCTCTGCCTCAGGTCGGAACCGACCTTGAGAAGTTCACGATCGCCCGAACCTCGAATTCCATTCCTCAGAAATGCCGTCTGTTTACGGAGCTCGATTGACTACTTTCGAAGATGCCGACAAGGAGAGTGAGTACGGTTACGTTCGCAAGGTCATCAATCTCTTTCCCTCTTCCTTTTACCATTCCTGTGTTTTTGACAAAGCTAGGTTGATTCGTGATCGGAAATGATTTGTTGTTTTTTCTGTTGCGACATGATTCTGATTTGTTTTTATCAATACTCTGTGTTCGTAATCTGTTTTCTCAATCGTTAACCGGCTTTCGTGATTGGTAGTCACTGAACCTGGAACTGTTCTATACGGTGTTATTTTATTGCTGTTTTTGTATAATTCAGTAAATCTCGTCTTTAATGTTTGTGTGTGCCTGTATATTCTCGTTTCGGACCCTTCTATAGTGATTTGGTTTAATTTTTTGGTAATTAAGTCGATTCGCTAACCAGTTATGATCATAGGAATAATCTGACGATATCCATTCTAAGTTTTTGAGACAAATTGAGGGTGAATTTTCAATCCTAACTAGATTCAGTTTTCTGATAATCTGATTATTTTCATGCAAAAAAAAAAAATGGCATAAGAGTGTTATGAGATTTTTCGAATGTTCACAGATTTGTTTGTTTTTTGATCTTTTGTTTGGTTATGATATATTCTAGTTTTACTCCCAGTACCAAAGGTTTAATGGCTTGAGATGATCAGTTCTGTAATAGAGTTATTTACTAACTTGAATATGATAATTTATGTGTATCTTTTGTCCTCGTCAAATATAAATCTACAGGTATCAGGACCTGTCGTCATTGCAGATGGCATGGCTGGAGCTGCCATGTATGAACTGGTCCGTGTTGGATATGACAATCTGATTGGTGAAATCATTCGTCTAGAAGGAGATTCTGCTACAATTCAAGGTTGTTTTCTTTTTATTTTATCTCAGTCATGTCATGCTTTCTGAAGGAATTCATGATGCATGTACTGATGTACCAACTATTAGAATATGTTATAGAGCTTGTATTTTTTCAGTCCATATAATGTTAGGGGAGGAATTCAGCTGTTTCTTTTCATTCTGTCTTATCTTGTTAATGGGGGGTTTTTCATTGACTGAAAAACTTGCTCTTTTTTTCTCATTTCAGTGTATGAAGAAACAGCCGGATTGATGGTGAACGATCCTGTCCTACGTACACACAAGGTGATATTTCCGAACTTCATTTTTACTGTATCGGGCATTAGCAATTTGGTTTTTTCAGTTGTATGCTGTCTTTGCAGCCTCTATCAGTGGAGTTGGGACCTGGAATCCTGGGGAATATTTTTGATGGCATTCAGGTTAGCTTGAAAGCACACTATGTGTCTTTCCTTGTTTTACTTTTTAATTATTTATGTTTTGCACCCTTTTATCCTTCTAATGTTGAACTAATCTGTATTTATATTTCTGTTGCAACTAAAACAGAGACCTTTGAAAACTATTGCGAAAAGATCTGGTGATGTCTATATTCCTCGCGGTGTCTCTGTCCCAGCACTTGACAAAGACATACTCTGGGAGTTTCAGCCCAAAAAGATTGGTAAGCAAAATCAGTTCTAGCTACCTAGATAAAGTGGTAAGTTGTTGATAATCAATGTTTAACTTCGCGATCTATTGCTGCCAGGTGAGGGTGACTTGCTAACGGGTGGAGACCTATATGCTGTAAGTTCTTCATCAATGAACCTTGGTCTGTAAAAGTTCTCTTCTTAAGAATATGGTACAACTTGAGTTTGTCCTTTTCTTTTGCATAAAGTTTAACTGAAGTTGATAAGTGGAATTTTTGGTTGTGCAGACTGTATTCGAGAACAGTCTAATGCAGCATCATGTTGCTCTTCCTCCAGATGCTATGGGAAAAATCACATATGTTGCACCTCCTGGTCAATACTCATTAAAGGTTCATTTCCTTAAGTTCATTGCCAACCCATTTAGTTACCTTGTGTATTGCAATGCCATGAGTTTGGATAGCTATATGGTTTCCTTTATAGTAACAAGTATCTGATACTAGATTAGATGCGTCAATTCCCCTGCAATCGATTCAGTTCTCATAAAGCATCTAAGACTATATTCTCAAGGCATGCAATGACCAGTTACAAGTTATATTTTGACTTTGTTTTGAATATTTCGTGCGTTGACTGTGTTTGCTTATATACTATGCAGGATACTGTTCTAGAGCTTGAGTTTCAAGGTGTCAAAAAGCAATTTACCATGCTTCAGGTTTCCATTAAATTATAGGAGTATTACAATTTTTTAATTTTAAGAGGATGTCTACTTAAACTTAAGTATGTACTTTGCTCATCTGCAGACTTGGCCTGTTCGTACGCCAAGGCCTGTTGCTTCTAAGCTTGCAGCTGATACCCCTCTACTAACGGGACAGGTAATTATCATATACACGAATACTTAGTTTATCTTATCGAGGCTGGATTTATTTTGAGAAATGTGTGTTGCTTACTGATTAAGTTGTTTTATCTCAGCGTGTTCTTGATGCTCTTTTTCCTTCCGTTCTTGGTGGGACTTGTGCCATTCCTGGTGCATTTGGCTGTGGAAAAACTGTCATTAGCCAAGCTCTTTCTAAGGTGAACTAGCCATTTCTTTAGCTGGCTGACATTCATGTGATGTGTGCCGTACCTTGTTAACATGCTTTCTTTGTGTGTGCAGTACTCCAATTCTGACACTGTGGTTTATGTTGGCTGTGGGGAACGTGGAAATGAAATGGCGGAAGTATGTTTCTCCACCAGTTTTATCATCAACCACTCCTTTTAAATATCTGATTATTCATCTCCGGTAACCAATTTCTCAGGTTCTTATGGACTTCCCTCAATTGACAATGACATTACCTGATGGCCGTGAAGAATCAGTCATGAAGCGAACAACACTTGTTGCCAATACTTCCAACATGCCTGTGGCTGCTCGCGAGGCTTCAATTTACACGGGTAAACATATCTATGATCTTTGTCAATATGGATATCTTACTTTTTCCCTGTTGATTATCTTCCTTATGCCCCCCCTTAAAATTTCATACTAAACTCGCAAATGCTTCTAGCTTGTTACGGAGTTCATATAAGGAGCATATCTTGATGATGCTGCTTTAATCAATATGTTACTCATTAATATGTGTTGATAGTCCGTTGGGTTACGTGAATGTGGTTTATCAGGTATCACCATTGCTGAGTACTTCCGAGATATGGGTTACAATGTTAGTATGATGGCAGATTCAACATCTCGCTGGGCAGAAGCATTGCGTGAAATCTCTGGACGTCTGGTAGTTTTCATTACAAATTGTTTGCTCTCACAGTGTTTATATATTAGTGTTTTATATATTACACCATGCAAATTGCTTCCTTGTCTGCATGCCCAAAGTGACTTCTGATACACAATCTGATTTGGTATTGACTGTCATATCATTCTTGTTCTGACTTTTGATTCTCTTCATTCTTATTCAGGCAGAAATGCCTGCAGATAGTGGATATCCCGCTTATCTTGCAGCACGTTTAGCGTCATTTTATGAACGTGCTGGTAAAGTAAAATGTCTTGGTGGACCAGAACGTAATGGTAGTGTCACAATTGTGGGTGCTGTTTCCCCTCCTGGAGGAGATTTTTCGGATCCCGTGACATCTGCAACCCTTAGCATTGTCCAGGTAAAGATAATATTGTTATTTACATGTGTGCAAACATTGTTACACTTGGTTTGTCACTGGAAACTAGTATATTTAGTCCTCATATTGGGGCTGCTTTCACAATTCGTCACACATTACCAATTGCTCTAACTTGTAAGATACCTATCACTTGTATGATAGAAACCCTTGTCTTCTTTCATGTCCGTTTGATTTTCTTGAAAACAAGTTTAGCTTCTCTTTCTTATTTTATTTTCAATTTATTTATTTAATTTGCCTTTCCAGGTCTTCTGGGGTTTGGACAAGAAACTTGCACAAAGGAAACATTTCCCATCTGTAAACTGGCTCATCTCCTACTCCAAGTACTCAACAGTATGTTTTCTTACTTTTCCTTGTTCTGATGTTATATAAAATCCATATTGTATTTAAACTATGTCATATTTCGATATCTAATTGGTGATTTTGACTGTTTAACTTTTGGATACTTTTGTTTCCAGGCATTGGAGTCTTTCTATGAGCAATTTGATCCAGACTTCATCAACATAAGAACAAAGGCCCGTGAGGTACTGCAGAGAGAAGATGACTTGAATGAAATTGTCCAGGTATCTTTTCCCCTAATTTGTTTCATACTTCAAACACATTGTCAAGAACATTATTAAAGAGATATTGTATGAGTACTACAAATGATTGTTTTAAATCATAATAAGCAATACGTAAATGGTCTTCCTATCACTTAAAAACCGCCATCATTTTTTTCCAGCTTGTTGGAAAGGATGCTTTAGCCGAGGGAGATAAAATTACCCTCGAGACTGCAAAGCTATTGAGGGAGGACTATCTTGCTCAGAATGCTTTTACTCCGTAAGTCTTGAGAGTTTCATTAACTATTTTGCATGTAATCTATCTTTCTACAGGAATTATGTTTAACTCTAAGGATAGTCGCAAAAAAGTACCCTAAGGTATTCATTTTTTGCAACTTGTAGCCCTCTTCTTTGATGATTGCAGAAAAGTACCCTGAACTTGTCTTTTAGTTGCAATTTGTATAAAATGACGATTTTACAATTTAGATTTGAAAAATAAATAAAAAACAAAAAATCCAAATTTTAAGGGATATGAAAATTTGGAATTTTATTGTTCTCGAATTATTATTTTTATATTTAAATATCCAAGGGTAAAATGACATGGATACAAATGTGCAACAAAAAGACTAGTTCAGGGCACTTTCTTGCAATTTTCAAAGAAGAGGGCTACAAGTTGCAAAAAGTGAATACCTTAGGGTACTTTTTTTTTTGCAATTATCCCTTAATTCTAATTTGCAAACTTATTTTAACCATTTTATTTTCTGCAACTGACAGATATGACAAATTCTGTCCCTTCTACAAGTCTGTTTGGATGATGCGGAACATTATCCATTTCTATAATTTGGCCAACCAGGTAGTTCACATCTTTCCCTTCTCTTGGTTTGATATGTTCAAAACAAAATGCATGCCTCTCTGGATCAATTCTGTCTGAAGATTTATGCTTGTGGATATTTGTTGATGTACTCCAATTGTGAACTCTATAATACAGGCAGTAGAGAGAGGAGCTGGTATGGATGGTCAGAAGATATCTTACACACTAATCAAGCATCGGTTGGGAGATCTCTTTTACCGTCTAGTGTACGTAACTTTAATTTCGTTGGTACAAATTGTTTTCTTTTGTTATCTTGCGAGAGGCTGGTTGTAATCTGGGGATGCATTGACATCAACAGGTCTCAGAAATTTGAAGATCCAGCAGAGGGAGAGGATGCTCTTAAAGCAAAATTCAGCAAGCTTCATGACGACCTTACAGCTGGCTTCCGTGCTCTAGAGGATGAGACTCGGTGATTCGAAACGCCTCAGCTTTCAAACTATTATTTAGTTTCCTTGGGTCCCGTATCAGCTATTTTTGTATGACTAGTTTGTTTAACAATAAGAGATGAACTTGGCTCCTTGTTTATGTATTCATTATATGCCATAAGGTAGTTGCTTATTCTTTCTAGAATGTTTATCTATACAATTGTGTAAGCTATATTATTCGGGATCGGGCTAGATTATTTGATTTTCGGGCTTCACTATTTTTTGTCAGGATGTAATTATTTTTCGTTTGAACTATATTTTTGGGGGTTAGTCTTCACTGTGCTAAATTGACCTCATATTTTTTGGGGTTAGTCCTCACGAATTCATAACTACAACTATGAAAATTATCAGATTATCAGATAGTAATAAGTTGGAAAAATTTCAGATTAGTACCCTTAAGTAATCGTTTCTATCACTTTAGGTACCCTAACTATTTTTATCACTAAAAAGGTACCCTAACTTACAGCTATGTAACACGTTAGCTCACATCGTCTATTTTGAAATGAAATGACAAAACTAACCCTCGTTAATTACTCACCCCAAATCGATTCTTCAGTTGATTCTGTTGAAATAGAGAGAGAGAGAGGAAGCTGAAGCGCTGCTGCCGGAGAGAGAGGAAAGGCGACTGTTGCAGCCGGAGAGAGAGACGACGACTGTTGCTGCCGCATGCCGGAGAGAGCAATGAGCCGGCGTCGGGTAAGTGTTCCAGCCATTCTACATTTGATTTTTAGTAGCTAGGGTCTGGGGTAAATCGATTTATACATAAACTTTTTGAGTATTTTAAGCTTTTGTATGCAGAATTTGTTCGTGGGTGAGGGTGCTAATGCAAAACCTAGGGTAGTTTGTAAACCAAAACCTGAACCTGATGATACCAGATTGCTAGAAGTATACCATGGGGGAAAACTGGTGGGAGAGATGTATGAGGGAGGTTTTGTAACCCTACGTGTGGTGAATGAAAGTCAATGTGGGTAGTTCAAGTTAATGTGTATAGTGGTTGAGCTGAGCCAACTAGCACAGTACACTGGGTTTGGAAAAGATCAATACTCTTAGTACATAGTGATGACTATGTGCATAAGTTGTTGAACAGTAAGAGAAATAAGGATGTTGGTATTCCTATCTATGTAATTGTTGCTCCATTAAGGATAGTTTCTCCCAAGGAGAAGGTTTTGGGAGGCAGTGTAGGTATGAAAAATTTGAGGCATGAAAGGAATCTCCCAAATAGTGAGGTGGACGTTCTGAAAGAATGGGAATATGAGGTGTACACAAAGACGGGAATAAAGAAGTTAAAGCGAGATGGGCATAAACTGAAGAATAGTACTTTAAATGGGAAAAAGCTTATTCAAGTATTAACACACTGAATCAGAGGGGCAATGTGATATGCATGTGGAAAATGATGATATTGATGGGACAGATGTTGAAGAAGATGTAGAGATGGAAAAAGAGCATGAGGAGGAAAATGGGGAAGTGGCTGAGATGGGAAAAGAGTATGAGGAGGAGAATGTGAGTGAGGTTGAAGTGGAAAAAGAGGTTGAAGACATAAACCAGGTAAAAGGAAAATGTGGATGACGTTGAAGTTCAAATGGATATTGATGTGGGAAATAACCCTGCTGAGAAAGAAAATAAGGCTGATGAAGATAAAGAGTGGTTGAGGCAGGAAAGGAGGAGGAAGGGGAAGGAAAGATGAATGAGGGTGATGATGGAATTGAAGTAGAAGTTGACGGTAAGGGAAATGGGATGGGGGAGGCTGATATTCCGGAGTGGTTGAAATATTTAACTTCAATAGTGATGGTGAAAGGGTACGGAAAAATGAGGAACCACCATTGACCCCCAATGAAGCACCACAACGTGAAAAGACAAAGTATGATAAGAATCAAAATGCGGGTGAGGGAACTAATGCTCAAATGGAAAATGAGGCCGAAGTACTACAACAACACTGGTTCAAGGCTAAGAGGACTTGGAGGAGTGTGTGGATTGGAGAAGAAATTTACAAGAAGGATCTGAAGATAAATTTGGCTTTAGGCCATTTTTTCACTTAAAGGCTTGTCGCCAACTCGAAAAAGAAAGGTTTTTTTTTTTGCAATTTATGCCTCTAAACGAACTTGAATTGGCGCCTCCTCCTGGCTACGGTCCTAGATACACACGATCGAGCTCTCTTTGGGTCCGGGGCTCAAAATAACACATTTATCTTTAGGCCATTTTTTCACATAAAGGCTTATCGCCAACTCGAAAAAGCAAGGTTTTTTTCGCAATTTGTGCCTCTACACGAACTCGAATTGGCCCCTCCTCCTGGCTACGGTCTTAGATTCACACGATGGAGCACTCTTGGTGTCCAGGGCTGAAAATAACGCATTTATATTTTGGCCAATTTTTCACTTAAAAGTTTGTCGCCAACTCGAAAAAGCAAGTTTTTTTTTTTGCAATTTGTGCCTCTAAACGAACTCGAATCGAACCCTCCTCCTGGCTAAGGTCTTAGATACACACGATGGAGCTCTCTTTGGGCACGGGGCTCAAATTAAAACGCATTTATCTTTAGGCCATTTTTTTCACATAAAGGCTTATCGGCAACTCGAAAAAGCAAGGTTTTTTCGCAATTTGTGCCTCTAAACGAACTCGAATTGGCCCCTCCTCCTGGCTAAGGTCTTAGATAGACACGATGGAGCTCCCTTGGGGTTCGGGGCTCAAAATAACGCATTTAGCTTTAGGCCATTTTTTCACTTAAAAGCTTGTCGCCAACTCGAAAAAGCAAGGTTTTTTTTTTCGCAATTTGGGCATCTAAACTAAGCCGAATTGGCACCTCCTCCTGGCTACGGTCTTAGATACACACGATGGAGCTCCCATGGTGTACGGGGCTCAGATTAACGCATTTAACTTTTGGCCATTTTTTTTCACTTAAAGGCTTGTCGCCAACTCGAAAAAGAAAGGTTTTTTTCGCAATTTGTGCCCCTAAACGAACACGAATTGGCCCCTCCTCCTGGCTTCGGTCTTAGATACACACGATGGAGCTCCCTTGGTGTCCGGAGCTCAAAATAACGCATTTAGATTTTGGCCATTTTTTTCACTTAAAGGCTTTTTTTTCGCAATTTGTGCCTCTAAACGAACTCGAATTGGCCCCTCCTCCTGGCTACGGTCTTAGATACACACGATGGATCTCCGTTGGTGTCCGGGGCTCAAAATAACGTAATTAGATTTTAGCCATTTTTTCACTTAAAGGCTTGTCGGCAACTCGAAAAAGCAAGGTTTTTTTCCGCAATTTGTGCCTCTAAACGAACTCGAATTGGCCCCTCCTCCTGGATAAGGTCTTAGATACACACGATGGAGCTCCCTTGGGGTATGGGGTTCAAAATAACGCATTTAGCTTTAGGCCATTTTTTCACTTAAATGCTTGTCGCCAACTCGAAAAAGTAAGGTTTTTTTTCCCGCAATTTGTGCCTCTAAACGAACTCGAACTGGCCCCTCCTCCTGGCTTAGGTCTTAGATACACACGTTGGATCTCCCTTGGGGTCCGGGGCTCAAAATAACGCATTTAGCTTTATGCCATTTTTTCACTTAAAGGCTTGTCGCCAACTGAAAAAGCAAGGTTTTGTTTCGCAATTTGTGCCTCTAAACGAACTCGAATTGGCCTGTAACATCCCGCCGTGTCTGACCCGGGCCCCACGCGCGGCGATGTTAAGTCTGCAGCCCAATACACCCCAAACCCTCTGGTGTATTGTCCACAGACAAATACCAACCTAGGTTGTTGGTGAGACTTGAACCCAAGACCTCTCCCTTTATAGCATTTCCTTGAGTGATGCTATCACTAATTGAGGGGTTGTGGTGTATTGGGATGTAGACCTAACATCGCCGCGCGTGGGGCCCTGTGTGTGGCACGACGGGATGTTATATTTAGCTTTTGGCCATTTTTTCAAATAAAGGCTTGTCGCCAACTCGAAAAAGCAAGGTTTCTTCTCAGTTTGTGCCTCTAAACGAACTCGAGGTGGCCCCTCCTCCTGGCTACAGTCCAAGATACACACGATGGAGCTCCCTTGCGGTCCGGGGCTCAAAATAATGCATTTAGCTTTTGGCCATTTTTTCACTTAAAGGCTTGTCACCAACTAGAAAAAGCAAGGTTTCTTCTCAATTTGTGCCTCTAAACGAACTCGAATTGGCCCCTCCTCCTGGCTATGGTCCTAGATAAACAAGATGGAGCTCCCTTGGTGTCCGGGGCTCAAAATAACGCATTTAGCTTTTGGCCATTTTTTCAAATAAAGGCTTGTCGCCAACTCGAAAAAGCAAGGTTTCTTCACAATTTGTGCCTCTAAACGAACTCGAATTGGCCCCTCCTCCTGGCTACGGTCCTAGATACACACGATGTAGCTCCCTTGGTGTCCGGGGCTCAAAATAACGCATTTAGCTTTTGCCATTTTTTCACATAAAGGCTTGTCACCAACTCGACAAAGCAAGGTTTCTTCTCAATTTGTGCCTCTAAACGAACTCGAATTGGCCCCTCCTCCTGGCTACAGTCCTAGATACACATGATGGAGCTCCCTTGCGGTCCGGGGCTCAAAATAATGGATTTAGCTTTTGCCCATTTTTTCACTTAAAGGCTTGTTGCCAACTCTAAAAAGCAAGGTTTCTTCTCAATTTGTGCCTCTAAACGAACTTGAATTGGCCCCTCCTCCTGGCTAAGGACCTAGATACACAAGATGGAGCTCCCTTGCGGTCCGGGGCTCAAAAGATTGGATTTAGCTTTTGGCCATTTTTTCACATGAAGGCTTGTCGCCAACTCGAAAAAGCAAGGTTTCTTCTCAATTTGTGCCTCTAAACGAACTCGAATTGCCCCCTCCTCCTGGATAAGGTCCTAGATACACAAGATGGAGCTCCCTTGGTGTCTGGGGCTCGAAATAACACATTTTTCTTTTGGCCATTTTTTCACATAAAGGCTTGTCGCCAACTCGAAAAAGCAAGGTTTCTTCTCAATTTGTGCCTTTAAACGAACTCGAATTGGCCCCTCCTTCTGGTTACAGTCCTAGATACACACGATGGAACTCCCTTGGTGTCCGGGGCTCAAAATAACACATTTAGCTTTTGGCCACTTTTTCACATAAAGGCTTGTCGCCAATTCGAAAAATCAATTTTCTTCTCAATTTGTGCCTCTAAACGAACTCGTATTGGCCCCTCCTCCTGGATAAGGTCCTAGATAAACAGGATGGAGTTCCCTTGGTGTCCCGGGCTCGAAACAACGCATTTTGCTTTTGGCCATTTTTTCACTTAAAGGCTTGTCGCCAACTCGAAAAGGCAAGGTTTCTTCTCAATTTGTGCCTCGAAACGAACTCGAATTGGCCCCTACTCCTGGCTACGGTCCTAGATACACACGATGGAGCTCCCTTGCTGTCCGGCGCTCGAAATAACGCATGTTGCTTTTGGCCAAATTTTCACATAAAGGCTTGTCGCCAACTCGAAAAATCAGGATTTCTTCTCAATTTGTGCCTCCAAACGAACTCTAATTGGCCCCTCCTTCTGGTTACAGTCCTAGGTACACACGATGGAGTTCCCTTGGTGTCCGGGGCTCAAAATAACGCATTTTCATTTTGGCATTATTCACATAAAGGCTTGTCGCCAATTCGAAAAAGCAAATTTTCTTCTCAATTTGTGTCTCTAAACAAACTCTTATTGGCCCCTCCTCCTGGATAAGGTACCAGATACACACGAAGAAGCTCCCTTGCTGTCCGGGGCTCTAAATAACAAATTTTGCTTTTGGCCAATTTTTCACATAAAGGCTTGTCGTCAACTAGTAAAAGCAATGTTTCTTCTCAATCTGTGCCTCTAAACAAACTCGAATTGGCCCCTCCACTGGCTACGGTCCTATATACACAAGATGGAGCTCCCTTGTTGTGCGGGGCTCGAATTAACGCATTTTGCTTTTGGCCATTTTTTCACGTAAAGACTTGTCGCCAACTCTAAAAAGCAAGGTTTCTTCTCCATTTGTGCCTCCAAACGAACTCGAATTGGCCCCTCCTCCTGGCTACGGTCCTAGATACACACTATGGAGCTCCCTTGGTGTCCGTGGCTCAAAATAACGCATTTAGCTTTTGGCCATTTTTTCACATAAAGGCTTGTCTCCAATTCGAAAAAGCAAGTTTTCTTCTCAATTTGTGCCTCTAAACAAACTCTTATTGGCCCCTCCTCCTGGATAAGGTACTAGATACACAAGATGGAGTTCCGTTGGTGTCCGGGGCTCGAAATAACGCATTTTGCTTTTGGCCATTTTTTCACTTAAAGACTTTTTGCCAACTCGAAAAAGCAAGGTTTCTTCTCAATTTGTGCGTCTAAACGAACTCGAATTGGCCCCTCCTCCTGGCTAAGGTCCTAGATACACACGATGGATGTCCCTTGGTGTCTGTGGCTCAAAATAACGTATTTAGCTTTTGGCCATTTTTTCACATAAAGGCTTGTCTCCAATTCGAAAAAGCAAGTTTTCTTCTCAATTTGTGCCTCTAAACAAACTCGTATTGGCCCCTCCTCCTGGATAACGTACTAGATACACAAGATGGAATTCCCTTGTTGTCCCGGGCTCGAAATAACGCATTTTGCTTTTGGCCATTTTTTCACTTAAAGGCTTGTCGCCAATTTGAAAAAGCAAGGTTTCTTCTCAATTTGTGCCTCTAAAAAACACGAATTGGCCCCTCCTCTGGTCTTAAATACTCACGATAGAGATCCTGTGAGCTCCGGTGCTCAAAATAATGCATTTAGCTTTAGGCCATTTTTTCACATAAAGTCTTGTCGGCCTCCCAAAATCGCAAACTTTTTGTGCAATTTAGGCATGTAAACGAACCCCAACTAGCCACTCCTCCCGACTACGGTCTTAAATACACACGATAGAGATACTGTGAGCTCCGGGGCTCATAATAATGCATTTAGCTTTAGGCCATTTTTTCACATAAAGGCTAGTTTGCCCCTCAAAAACGCAAACTTTTTTTTCCAATTAGGTCATCTAGACGAACCCGAATTGGGCCTTCCTCCTGGCTACGGTCTTAGATACACGCTATAAATCTCCCTTAAAGTCCGTGGCTCAAAATAATGCATTTATTTTAGGCCATTTTCCCCATATACGCTTGTTGGCCTCCAAAAATTGCAAACTTTTTGTGCAATTTAGGCATATAGACGAACCCCAATTGGACACTCCTCCTGGCTACGGTCTTAAATACACACGATAGAGATACTGTGAGCTCCGGTGCTTAAAATAATGCATTTAGCTTCAGGCCATTTTTTCACATAAAGGCTAGTTTGCCCCTCAAAAACGCAAACTTTTTTGCCAATTAGGGCATCTAGACGAACCCGAATTGGCCCCTACTCCTGGCTACAGTCATAGATACACGCTATAAAGCTCACTTGAAGTCCGTGGCTAAAAATAATGCATTTAGCTTTAGGCCATTTTCCCATATACGCTTGTCGGCCTCCCAAAATCGCAAATTTTTTGTGCAATTTAGGCATGTAAACAAACCCCAATTGACCATTCCTCCTGGCTACGGTCTTAAATATACACGATATAGATACTGTGAGCTCCGGGGCTCAAAATAATGCAATTATCTTTAGGCCATTTTTTCACATAAAGGCTAGTTTGCCCCTCAAAAACGCAAACTTTTTTGCCAATTAGGGCACCCAGACGAACCCGAATTGGCCCCTCCTCCTGGCTACGGTCTTAGATACAGGCTATAAAGCTCCCTTGAAGTCCGTGGCTCAAAATAATGCATTTAGCATTAGGCCATTTTTTCCCCATAAAGGCTAGTTTGACCCTAAAAAACGCAAACTTTTTTGCAAATTAGGGCATCTAGACGAACCCCAATTGGCCCCTCCTCCTGGCTACGGTCTTAAATACTCACGATAGAGATCCTGTGACTCTGGGGCTCGAAAAAATGCATTTAGCTTCAGGCCATTTTTTCACATAAAGGCTTGTCGGCCTCCAAAAATCGTAAATTTTTTGTGCAATTTAGGCATGTAAACGAACCCCAATTGGACACTCCTCCTGGCTACGGTCTTAAATACACACGATAGAGATACTGTGATCTCCGGGGCTCAAAATAATGCATTTAGCTTTAGGCCATTTTTTCACATAAAGGCTAGTTTGCCCCTCAAAAACGCAAACTTTTTTGCCAATTGGGGCATCTAGACGAATCCGAATTGGCCCCTCCTCCTGGCTACGGTCTCGGATACACGCTATAAAGCTCCCTTGAGGTCCGTGTCTCAAAATAATGCATTTAACTTTAGTCCATTTTTTCCCATATACGCTTGTCGGCCTCCCAAAATCGCAAACTTTTTGTCCAATTTAGGCATGTAAACGAACCCCAATTGGCCACTCCTCCTGGCTACGGTCTTAAATACACACGATAGAGATACTGTGAGCTCCGGGGCTCAAAATAATGCATTTAGCTTTAGGTCATTTTTTCACATAAAGGCTAGTTTGCCCCTCAAAAACGCAAACTTTTTTGCAAATTAGGGCATCTAGACGAACCCGAATTGGCCCCTCCTCCTAACTACGGTCTTAGATACACGCTATAAAGCTCCCTTGAAGTCCATGGCTCAAAATAATGCATTTAGCTTTAGGCCATTTTTTCACTTAAAGGCATGTCGGCCTCCCAAATCGCAAACTTTTTATGCAATTTAGTCATGTAAACGAACCCCAATTGGCCACTCCTCCTGGCTACGGTCTTAAATACACACGATAGAGATACTGTGAGCTCCGGGGCTCAAAATAATGCATTTAGCTTTAGGCCATTTTTTCACATAAAGGCCAGTTTGCCCCTCAAAAATGCAAACCTTTTTGCCAATTGGGTCATCTATACGAACCTGAATTGGCCTCTCCTCCTGGCTACGGTCTCAAATACACGCTATAAAGCTCCCTTGAAGTCCGTGGCTCAAAATAATGCATTTAACTTGAGGCCATTTTTTCCCATATACGCTTGTTGGCCTCCCAAAATCGCAAAACATTTTGTGCAATTTAGGCATGTAAACGAACCCCAATTGGCCACTCCTCCTGGCTACGGTCTTAAATACACACGATAGAGATACTGTGAACTCCGGGGCTCAAAATAACGCATTTAGCTTTAGGCCATTTTTTCGCATAAAGGCTAGTTTGCCCCTTAAAAACGCAAACTTTTTTGCCAATTAGGGCATCTAGACGAACCAGAATTGGCCCCTCCTCCTGGATACGGTCTTAGATACACGCTACAAAGCGCCCGTGAAGTCCGTGGCTCAAAATAATGCATTTAGCTTTAGGCCATTTTTCCCCATAAAGGCTAGTTTGCCCCTAAAAAACGCAAACTCTTTTGCAAATTAGGGCATCTAGACGAACCCCAATTGGCCCCTCCTCCTGGCTACGGTCTTAAATACTCACGATAGAGATCCTGTTAGCTCTGGGGCTCAAAATAATGCATTTAGCTTTAGGCCATTTTTTCCCATAAAGGCTTGTCGGCCTCCCAAAATCGCAAACTTTTTGTGCATTTTAGGCATGTAAACGAACCCCAATTGGCCACTCCTCCTGGCTACGGTCTTAAATGCTCACGATAGATATACTGTGAGCTCCGGGGCTCAAAATAATGAATTTAGCTTTAGGCCATTTTTTCACATAAAGGATAGTTTGCCCCTCAAAAACACAAACTTTTTTGCCAATTCGGGAATCTAGACGAACCCGAATTGGCCCCTCCTCCTGGCTACGGTCTTAGATACACGCTATAAATCTCCCTTGAAGTCCGTGGCTCAAAATAATGCATTTATATTTAGGCCATTTTTCCCATATACGCTTGCCGGCGTCCAGAAATCGCAAACTTTTTTTGCAATTTAGGCATGTAAACGTACCCCAATTGGCCACTCCTGTTGGCTACGGTCTTAAATTCACACGATAGAGATACTGTGAGCTCCGGGCTCAAAATAATGCATTTAGCTTTAGGCCATTTTTTCACATAAAGGCTAGTTTGCTCCTCAAAAACGCAACTTTTTTGCCAATTAGGGCATCTAGACGAACACGAATTGGTCCCTCCTCCTGGCTACGGTCTTAGATACACGCTATAAAGCTCCCTTGCTGTCTGGGGCTCGAAATAACACATTTTTCTTTTGGCCATTTTTTCACTTAAAGGCTTGTCGCCAACTCGAAAAAGCAAGGTTTCTTCTCAATTTGTGCCTCTAAACGAACTCGAATTGGCCCCTCCTCCTTGCTAAGGTCCTAGATACACAAGATAGAGCGCCCTTGCTGCCAGGGGCTCGAAATAGCGCATTTTGTTTTGGCCATTTTTTCATTTAAAGGCTTGTCGCCAACTCGAAAAAGCAAGGTTTCTTCTCAATTTGTGCCTCTAAACGAACTCGAATTAGCCCCTCCTCCTGGCTAAGGTCCTAGATACACAAGATGGAGCGCCCTTGGTGTCCGGGGCTCGAAATAACGCATTTTTCTTTTTGCCAATTTTTCACGTAAACGCTTGTCGCCAACTCGAAAAAGCAAGGCTTCTTCTCAATTTGTGCCTCTAAACGAACTCGAAATGGGCCCTCCTCCTTTCTACGGTCCTATATACACAAGATGGAGCTCCCTTGTTGTCCGGGGCTCGAAATAACGCATTTTTCTTTTGGCCATTTTTTCACGTAAAGGCTTGTCGCCAACTCGAAAAAGCAAGGTTTCTTCTCAATTTGTACCTCTAAACGAACTTGAATTGGCCCCTCCTCTTGGCTGCCGTCCTAGATACACACGATGGAGCACCCTTGGTGTCCGGGGATCGAAATAACGCATTTAGCTTTTGGCCATTTTATCACATAAAGGCTTGTCGCCAACTCGAAAAAGCAAGGTTTCTTCTCAATTTGTGCCTCTAAACGAACTCGAATTGGCCCCTCCTCTTGGTTACAGTCCTAGATACACACGTCCCTTGATGTTTGGGGCTCAAAATAACGCATTTAGAATTTGGCCATTTTTTTCACATAAAGGCTTGTCGCCTATTCGAAAAAGCAAGTTTTCTTCTCAATTTGTGCCTCTAAACGAACTCGTATTGGCCCCTCCTCCTGGATAAGGTCCTAGATACACATGATGGAGTTCCCTTAGTTTCTGGCGCTCGAAATAACACATTTTGCTTTTGGCCGATTTTTCACTTAAAGGTTAGTCGCCAACTCGAAAAGGCAAGGTTTCTTCTCAATTTGTGCCTCTACACGAACTCGGATTGGCCCGTCCTCCTGGTTACGATCCTAGAAACACACGATGGAGCTCCCTTGTTGTCCGGTTCTCGAAATAACGCATTTTTCTTTTGGCCAAATTTTCACATAAAGGGTTGTCGCAAACTCGAAAAAGCAAGGTTTCTTCTCAATTTGTGCCTCTAAACGAACTCGAATTGGCCCCTCCTCCTGGCTACGGTCCTAGATACACACGATGGAGCTCTTTTGGTGTCCGGGGCTCGAAAAAACGCGTTTTTCTTTTGGCCATTTTTTCACTTAAAGGCTTGTCGCCAACTCGAAAAAGCAAGGTTTCTTCTCAATTTGTGCCTCTAAACGAACTCGAATTGGCCCCTCCTCCTGGCTACGGTCTTAGACACACACGATGGAGCTCCCTTGGTGTCCGTGGCTCAAAATAACGCATTTAGGTTTTGGCCAATTTTTCACATAAAGGCTTGTCGCCAACTCGAAAAAGCAAGGTTTCTTCTCAATTTGTGCCTCCAAACGAACTCGTATTGGCCCCTCCTCCTGGATAAGGTACTAGATACACAAGATGGAGTTCCCTTGGTGTCCGGGGTTCGAAAAAACACATTTTTCTTTTGGCCATTTTTTCACATAAAGGCTTGTCGCCAATTCGAAAAAGCAAGTTTTCTTCTCAATTTGTGCCTCTAAACGAACTCGTATTTGCCCCTCCTCCTAGATAAGGTACTATATACACAAGATGGAGTTCCCTTGCTGTCCGGGTCTCGAAATAACGCATTTTTCTTTTGGCCATTTTTTCACTTAAAGGCTTCTCGCCAACTAGAAAAGCAAGGTTTCTTCTCAATTTGTGCCTCTAACCGAACTCGAATTGGCCCCTCCTCCTGGCTACGTTACTATATACACACGATGGAGCTCCTTTGGTGTCCGGGGCTCGAAATAACGCATTTTTTGTTGGCCATTTTTTCACTTAAAGGCTTGTCGCCAACTCGAAAAAGGAAGGTTTCTTCTCAATTTGTGCCTCTAATTGAACTCGAATTGGCCCCTCCTCCTGGCTACGGTCCTAGATACATAAAATGGAGCTCCCTTGGTGTCCGGGGCTCGAAATAACACATTTTGGTTTTGGCCATTTTTTCACATAAAGGCTTGTCGCCAAATCGAAAAAAGAAGATTTCTTCTCAATTTATGCCTCTAAACGAACTCGAATTGGCCCCTCCTCTTGGCTACGGTCCTAGATACACACTATGGAGCTCCCTTGGTGTCCGGGGCTCAAAATAACGCATTTATCTTTTGGCCATTTTTCACATAAAGGCTTGTCGCCAACTCGAAAAGGTAAGGTTTCTTCTCAATTTGTGCCTCTAAACGAACTCGAATTGGCCCCTCCTCCTGGCTACGGTCCTAGATACACACGATGGAGCGCCCTTGCTGTCAGGGGCTCGAAATAACACATTTTGCTTTTGACCATTTTTTCACTTAAAGGCTTGTCGCCAACTCGAAAAAGCAAGGTTTCTTCTCAATTTGCGCCTCTAAACGAACTCGAATTGGCCCCTCCTCCTGGCTACGGACCTAGACACACACGATGGAGCTCCCTTCGTGCCCGTGACTCAAAATAATGCATTTAGCTTTTGGCCAAATTTTCACATAAAGGCTTGTCGCCAACTCGAAAAAGCAGGGTTTCTTCCCAATTTGTGCCTCTAAACGAACTCGAATTGGCCCCTCCTCCTGGTTACGGTCCTAGATACACACGATGGAGCTCCTTTTGTGTCCGGGGCTCGAAATAACGCATTTTTCTTTTGGCCAAATTTTCACATAGAGGATTGTCGCCAACTAGAAAAAGCAAGGTTTCGTCTCAATGTGTGCCTCTAAACGAACCCGAATTGGCCCCTCCTCCTGGCTACGGTCTCAGATACACGCTATAAAACTCCCTTGAAGTCTGTGGCTCAAAATAATGCATTTAAATTTAGGCCATTTTTTCCCATATACGCTTGTCGGCCTCCCAAAATCGCAAACTTTTTTGTGCAATTTAGGCATGTAAACGAACCCCAATTGGCCACTCCTCCTGGCTACAGTCTGAAATACACATGATAGAGATACTGTGAGCCCCGGGACTCAAAATACCTCATTTAGCTTTAGTCCATTTTTTCACATAAAGGCTAGTTTGCCCCTTAAAACGGAAACTTTTTGCAAATTAGGGCATCTAGACGACCCGAATTGACCCCTCCTCCTGGTTACGGTCTTAGATACACGCTATAAAGCTCCCTTGAAGTCCGTGGCTCAAAATAATGCATTTAGCTTTAGGCCATTTCTTCACATAAAGGCTAGTTTGCCCCTCAAAAACGCAAACTTTTTTCCCAATTAGGGCATCAAGACGAACCCCAATTGGCCCCTCCTCCTGGCTACAGTTTTAGATACACGCTATAAAGCTTCCTTGAAGTCCGTGGCTCAAAATAATGCATTTAGATTTTTGCTATTTTTTCCCATAAAGGCTAGTTTGCCCCTCAAAAACGCAAACTTTTTTGCCAATTGGGGCATGTAGACGATCCCGAATTGGCCCCTCCTCCTGGCTACGGTCTTATATACTCATGATAGAGATCCTGTGAGTTCCGGGGCCCGAAATAATGCATTTAGCTTTAGGCCATTTTTTCACTTAAAGGCTTGTCGGCCTCCCAAAATCGCAAACTTTATCTGCAATTTAGGCATGTAAACGAACCCCAATTGGCCACTCCTCCTTGCTACGGTCTTAAATACACACGATAGAGATACTGTGAGCTCCGTGGCTTAAAATAATGGATTTAGCTTTAGCCATTATTCACAAAAAGGCTAGTTTGCCCTTCAAAAACACAAACTTTTTTGACAATTGGGGCATCTAGACGAACCCGAATTGGCCCCTCCTCCTGGATACGGTCTTAGATACACGCTATAAAGTTCCCTTGAAGTCCGTGGCTCGAAAAAATGCATTTAGCTTTAGGCCATTTTTTCCCATATACGCTTGTCGGCCTCCCAAAATCGCAAACTTTTTGTGCAATTTAGGCATGTAAACAAACCCCAATTGGCCACTCCTCCTGGCTACGGTCTTAAATACACACGATAGAGATACTGTGAGCTCCGGAGCTCAAAATAAAGCATTTATCTTTAGGCCATTTTTTCACATAAAGGCTAGTTTGCCCCTCAAAAACGCAAACTTTTCTGCAAATTAGGGCATCTAGACGAACCCCAATTGGCCCCTCCTCCTGGATACAGTCTTATATACTCACGATAGCGATCTTGTGAGCTCCGAGGCTTGAAATAATGCATTTAGCTTTATGCCATTTTTTCACATAAAGGCTTGTCGGCCTCCAAAAATCCTAAACTTTTTGTGCAATTTAGGCATGTAAACGAACCCCAATTGGCCACTCCTCCTGGCTACGGTCTTAAATACACACGATAGAGATATTGTGAGCTCTGGGGCACAAAATAATGCATTTAGCTTTAGGCCATTTTTTCACATAATGGCTAGTTTGCCCCTCAAAAACGCAAACTTTTTTGCAAATTAGGGCATCTAGACAAACCCGAATTGGCCCCTCCTCCTGGCTACGGTCTTAGATACACGCTATAAATCTCCCTTGAAGTCCTTGGATAAAAATAATGCATTTAGTTTTAGGCCATTTTTTCACATAAAGGTTAGTTTGCCCCTCAAAACGCAAACTTTTTTGCAAATTAAGGCATCTAGACGAACCCGAATTGGCCCCTCCTCCTGGCTACGGTCTCAGATACACGATATAAAGCTCCTTTGAGGTCCGTGGCTTAAAATAATGCATTTAACTTAGGTACACGCTATAAAGCTCACTTGAAGTCCGTGGCTCAAAATAATGCATTTAGCTTTAAGCCATTTTTTCACTTAAAGGCTTGTCGGACTCCCAAAATCGCAAACTTTTTATGCAATTTAGTCATGTAAACGAACCCCAATTGGCCACTCCTCCTGGCTACGGTCTTAAATACACACGATAGAGATATTGTGAGCTCTGGGGCTCACAATAATGCATTTAGATTTAGGCCATTTTTTCACATAAAGGCCAGTTTGCCCCTCAAAAAGGCAAACTTTTTTGCCAATTGGGACATCTAGACGAACCTGAATTGGCCCCTCCTTCTGGCTACGGTCTCAGATACACGCTATAAAGCTCCGTTGAAATCCGTGGCTCAAAATAATGCATTTAACTTTAGGCCATTTTTTCCCATATACGCTTGTCGCCCTACCAAAATCGCAAACTTTTTGTGCAATTTAGGCATGTAAAGGAACCCCAATTGGCCACTCCTCCTGGCTATGGTCTTAAATACACACGATAGAGATACTGTGAGCTCCGGGGCTCAAAATAATGCATTTAGCTTTAGGCCATTTTTTCACATAAAGGCTAGTTTGCCCCTCAAAAACGCAATTTTTTTGCCAATTGGGGCATCTAGACGAACCTGAATTCGCCCCTTCTCCTGGCTACGGTCTCAGATACACGCTATAAAGCTCCCTTGAATTTCGTGGCTCAAAATAATGCATTTAACTTTAGGCCATTTTTTCCCATATACGCTTGTCGGCCTCCCAAAATCGCAAACTTATTGTGCAATATAGGCATGTAAGTGAACCCCAATTCGCCACTCCGCCTGGCTACGGTCTTAAATACACACGATAGAGATACTGTGAGCTCCGGGGCTCAAAGTAATGCATTTAGCTTTAGGCCATTTTTTCACATAAAGGCTAGTTTGCCGCTCAAAAACGCAAACTTTTTTGCAAATTAGGGCATCTAGACGAACCCGAATTGGCCCCTCCTCCTAACTAAGGTCTTAGATACACGCTATAAAGCTGCCTTGAAGTCCGTGGCTCGAAATAATGCATTAAGCTTTAGGCCATTTTTTCACATAAAGGCTTGTCGGCTTCCCAAAATCGCAAACATTTTGTGCAATTTAGGCATGTAAACGAACCCCAATTGGCCACTCCTCCTGGCTACGGTCTTAAATACACACGATAGAGATACTGTGAGCTCCGGGGCTCAAAATAATGCATTTAGCTTTAGGCCGTTTTTTCATATAAAGGCTAGTTTGCCCCTCAAAAACGCAAACTTTTTTGCCAATTGGGGCATCTAGACGAACCTGAATTGGCCCCTCCTCCTGGCTACGGTCTCAGATACATGCTATACATCTCCCTTAAGGTCCGTGGCTCAAAATAATGCATTTCACTTTAGGCCATTTTTTCTCATATACGCTTGTCGTCCTCCCAAAATTGCAAACTTTTTGTGCAATTTGGGCATGTAAACAAACTCCAGAGGGCCACTCCTCCTGGTTACGGTCTTAAATACACACGATAGAGATACTGTGAGCTCCGGGGCTCAAAATAATGCATATTGCTTTAGGCCATTTTTTCACAAAAAGTTTAGTTTGCCAATTAGGGCATCTAGACGAACCCGAATAGGCCCCTCCTCCTGGCAACGGTCTTAGATACCCGCTATAAAGCTCCCTTGAAGTCCGTGGCCCAAAATAATGCATTTAGCTTTAGGCCATTTTTTCACATGAAGGCTTGTCAGCCTCCCAAAATCGCAAACTTTTTGTGCAATTTAGGCATGTAAACGAACCCCAATTGGCCACTCCTCCTGGCTACGGTCTTAAATACACACGATAGAGATACTGTGAGCTCCGGGGCTCAAAATAATGCATTTAGCTTTAGGCAATTTTTTCAGGTAAAGGCTAGTTTGCCCCTCAAAAACGCAAACTTTTTTCCAATTAGGGCATCTAGGCGAACCCCAATTGGCCCCTCCTCCTTGCTATGGTCTTATATACTCACGATAGAGATCATGTGAGCTCCGGGGCTCGAAATATTGCATTTAGCTTTAGGCAATTTTTTCACATAAAGGCTTGTCGGCCTCCCAAAATCGAAAACTTTTTGTGCAATTTAGGCATGTAAACGAACCCCAATTGGCGACTGCTCCTGGCTACGGTCTTAAATACACACGATAGAGATACATTGAGCTCCGGGGCTCAAAATAATGCATTTAGCTTTAGGCCATTTTTTCACATAAAGGTTAGTTTGCCCCTCAAAAACACAAACTTTTTTGCAAATTAGGGCATCTACACGAACCCCAATTTGCCCTTCCTGCTGGCTACGGTCTTAAATTCTCACGATAGATATCCTGTGAGCTCCGGGTCTCGAAATAATGCATTTAGCTTTAGGACATTTTTTCGCATAAAGGCTTGTCGGCCTCCCAAAATCGCAAACTTTTTGTGGAATTTAGGCATGTAAACGAACCCCAATTGGCCACTCCTTCTGGCTACGGTCTTAAATACACAGGATAGAGATACTGTGAGCTCCGGGGATAAAAAAAATGCATTTAGCTTTAGGCCATTTTTTCACATAAAGGCTAGTTTGCCCCTAAAAAATGCAAACTTTTTTTTGCAAATTAGGGCATCTAGACGAACCCCAATTGGCCCCTCCTCCTGCCTACGGTCTTATATACGCACGATAGAGATCCTGTGAGCTCCGGGGCTCGAAATAATGCATTTAGCTTTATGCCATTTTTTCACATAAAGGCTTGTCGGCCTCCTGAAATTGCAAACTTTTTGTGCAATTTAGGGATGTAAATGAACCCCAATTGGCCACTCCTCAAATCTACGGTCTTAAATACACACGATAGAGATACTGTGAGCTCCGGGGCTCAAAATAACGAATTTAGATTTAGGCCATTTTTTTCATATAAAGGCTAGTTGGACCCTCAAAAACGCAAACTTTTTTGCAAATTAGGGCATCTAGACGAACCCGAATTGGCCTCTCCTCCTGGAAACGGTCTTAGATACACGCTATAAATCTCCCTTGAAGTTCGTGGCTCAAAATAATGCATTTAGCTTTAGGCCATTTTTTCATTTAAAAGCTTGTCGGCCTCCCAAAATCGTAAACTTTTTGTGCAATTTAGGCATGTAAACGAACCCCAATTGGCCACTCCTCCTGGCTACGGTTATAATACACACGATAGAGATACTGTGAGCTCCGGGGCTCAAAATAATGCATTTAGCTTTGGGCTTTTTTTTCTTCACAAAAAGGCTAGTTTGCCCCTCAAAAACCCAAACTTTTTTGCCAATTAGGGCATCTAGACGAACCCAAATTGGCCCCTCCTCCTGGCTACAGTCTTAGATACACACTATAAAGCTCCCTTGAAGTCCGTGGCTTAAAATAATGCATATAGCTTTACGCCATTTTTCCCCATATACGCTTGTCGGCCTCCCAAAATCGCAAACTTTTTATGCAATTTAGGCATGTAAACAAACCCCAATTGGCCAGTCCTCCTGGCTACAGTCTTAAATACACACGATAGAGATACTGTGAGATCCTGTGCTCAAAATAACGAATTTAGCATTAGGCCATTTTTTCATATAAAGGCTAGTTTGCCCCTAAAAAACGCAAACTTTTTTTGCAAATTAGGGCATCTAGACGAACCCGAATTGGCCTCTCCTCCTGGAAACGGTCTTAGATACACGCTGTAAAGCTTCCTTGAAGTTCGTGGCTCAAATTAATGCATTAAGCTTTAGGCCATTTTTTCACTTAAAGGCTTGTCGGCCTGTGCTTAAAATAACGAATTTAGCATTAGGCCATTTTTTCATATAAAGGCTAGTTTGCCCCTAAAAAACGCAAACTTTTTTTTGCAAATTGGGGCATCTAGACGAACCTGAATTGGCCCCTCCTCCTGGCTACGGTCTCAGATACACGCTATAAAGATCCCTTGAAGTCCGTGGCTCAAAATGATGCATTTAGCTTTAGGCTATTTTTTCTAGGCATGTAAACGAACCCCAATTGGCTACTCCTTCTTGCTAGGGTCTTAAATACACACGATAGAGATAATGTGAGCTCCGGGGCTCAAAATAATGCATTTAACTTTAGGCCATTTATTTCACAAAAAGGCTAGTTTGCCCCTCAAAAACGCAAACGTTTTTGCCAATTAGGGCATCTTGACGAACCCGAATTGGCCCCTCCTCCTAGGATACGGTCTTAGATACACGCTATAAAGCTCCATTGAAGTCCGTGGCTAAAAATAATGCATTTAGCTTTAGGCCATTTTTCCCATATACGCTTGTCGGCCTCCCAAAATCGCAAACTTTTTGAGCAATTTAGGCATGTAAACGAACCCCAATTGGCCACTCCTCCTGGCCATGGTCTTAAATACACACAATAGAGATACTTTGAGCTCCGGTTCTCAAAATAATGCATTTACGTTTAGGCCATTTTTTCACATAAATGCTTGTTTGCCCATCAAAAACGCAAACTCTTTTTGTTGCAAATTAGGGCATCTAGACAAACCCCAATTGGCCCCTCCATCTGGCTACGGTCTTATATACTCACGATAGATATCCGGTGAGCTCCGGGGCTCGAAATAATGCGTTTAACTTTAGGCCATTTTTTCACATAAAGGCTTGTCGGCCTCCCAAAATCGCAAACTTTTTGTTCAATTTAGGCATGTAAACGAACCCCAATTGGCCACTCCTCCTGGCTACGGTCTTAAATACACACGATAGAGTTACTGTGAGCTCCGGGGCTCAAAATAATGCATTTATATTTAGGCCATTTTTTCACATAAAGGCTAGTTTGTCCCTCAAAAACGCAAACTTTTTTGCCAATTAGGGCATACAGACGAACCCGAATTGGCCCCTCCTCCTGGCTACGATCTTGTATACAACCTATAAAGTTCCCTTGAAATCCGTGGATCAAAATAATGCATTTAGCTTTAGTCCATTTTTTCGCATAAAGGCTTGTCAGACTCCCAAAATCGCAAACTCTTTGTGCAATTTAGGCATGTAATTGAACCCCAATTGGCCACTCCTCCTTGCTACGGTCTTAAATACAGACGATAGAGATACTGTGAGCTCCGGGGATAAAAAAAAATGCATTTAGCTTTAGGCCATTTTTTCACATAAAGGCTAGTTTGCCCCTCAAAAATGCAAACTTTTTTCCAAATTAGGTCATCTAGACGAACCCCAATTGGCCCCTCCTCCTGGCTACGGTCTTAAATAATCACGATAGAGATCCTGTGAGCTCCGGGGCTTAAAATAATGCATTTAGCTTTAGGACATTTTTTCACATAAAGGCTTGTCGGCCTCCCAAAATCGCAAACCTTTTGTGCAATTTAGGCATGTAAACGAACCCTAATTGGCCACTCCTCCTGGGTACGGTCTTACATACACACAATAGAGATACTGTGAGCTCCGGGGCTCAAAATAATGCATTTAGCTTTAGGCCATTTTTTCACATAAAGGCTAGTTTGCCCCTCAAAAACGCAAACTTTTTTGTCAATTAGGGCATCTTTACAAACCTGAATTGGCCCCTCCTCATGGCTACGGTCTCAGATACACGCTATAAAGCTCCCTTGAGGTCTGTGGCTCAAAATAATGCATTTAACTTTAGGCCATTTTTTCCCATATACGCTTGTCGGCCTCTCAATATCGCAAACTTTTTGTGCAATTTAGGCATGTAAACGAACCCCAATTGGCCACTCCTCCTGGTTACGGTCTTTAATACACACGATAGAGATACTGTGAGCTCCGGGGCCCAAAATAATGCATTTAGCTTTATGCCATTCTTTCACATACAGGCTAGTTTGCCCCTCAAAAACGCAAACTTTTTTGCAAATTAGGGCATCTAAGCGAACACCAATTGGCCCCTCCTCCTGGCTATGGTCTTATATAATCACGATGGAGATCCTGTGAGCTCCGGGGATCGAAATAATGCATTTATCTTTAGGCCATTTCTTCACAAAAAGGCTTGTCGGCCTCCCAAAATCGCAAACTTTTTGTGCAATTTAGGCATGTAAACGAACCCCAATTGGCGACTCCTCCTGGCTACGGTCTTAAATACACACGATAGAGATACTGTGAGCTCCGGGGCTCAAAATATTGCATTTAGATTTAGGCCATTTTTTCACATAAAGGTTAGTTTGCCCCTAAAAAACGCAAACTTTTTTGAAAATTAGGGCATCTAGACGAACCCCATCTAACCCCTCCTTCTGGCTACGGTCTTAAGTACTCACGATAGAGATCCTGAGAGCTCCGGGGCTTGAAATAATGCATTTAGCTTTAAGCCATTTTTTCGCATAAAGGCTTGTCGGCCTCCCAAAATCGCAAACTTTTTGTGCAATTTAGGCATGTAAAAGAACCCCAATTGGTCACTCCTTCTGGCTACGGTTTTAATACACAGGATAGAGATACTGTGAGCTCCGGGGCTCAAAAAAATGCATTTAGCTATAGGCCATTTTTTCACATAAAGGCTAGTTTGCCCCTCAAAAACGCAAACTTTTTTGCAAATTAGGTAATCTAGACAAACCCCAATTGGCCCCTACTATTGGCTACGGTCTTAAATACTTAGGATAGAGATCCTGTGAGCTCCGGGGTTCGAAATAATGCATTTAGCTTTAGGCCATTTTTTCACATAAAGGCTTGTCGGCATCCCCAAATCGCAAACTTTTTGTGCAGTTTAGGCATGTAAACGAACCCCAATTGTCCACTCCTCCCGGGTACGTTCTTAAATACACACGATAGAGATCCTGTGAGCTCCGGGGCTCGAAATAATGCATTTAGCTTTAGGCCATTTTTTCACATAAAGGCTTCTCATAATGCATTTAGCTTTAGGCCATTTTTTCGCATAAAGGCTTGTCGGCCTCCCAAAATCAGAAACTTTTTGTGCAGTTTAGGCATGTAAACGAACCCCAATTGGCCACTCCTCCTGGGTACGGTCTTCAATACATACGATAAAGATACTGTGAGATCCGAGGCTCAAAATAATGCATTTAGCTTTAGGTCCTTTTTTCACACAAAGGCTAGTTTGCCCCTTAAAAACGCAAACTTTTTTGGCAATTGGGGCATCTAGACGAATCTGAATTGGCCCCTCCACCTGGCTACGGTCTCAGATACACGCTATAAAGATCCCTTGAAGTCCGTGGCTCAAAATAATGCATTTAGCTTTAGGCCATTTTTTCTAGGCATGTAAACGAATCCCAATTGGCTACTCCTCCTGGCTAGGGTCTTAAATACACACGATAGAGATACTGTGAGCTCCGGGGCTCAAAATAATGCATTTAGCTTTAGGCCATTTTTTCACATAAAGGCTAGTTTGCCCCTCAAAACGCAAACTTTTTTGCCAATTGGGGCATTTAGACGAACCAGAATTGGTCCCTCCTCCTGGCTACGGTCTTAAATACTCACGATAGAGATCTTGTGAGCTCCGGGGCTCAAAATTATGCATTTAACTTTAGGCCATTTTTTCCTGTATACGCTTGTCGGCCTCCCAAAATCGCAAACTTTTTGTGCAATTTAGGCATGTAAACGAACCCCAATTGGCCACTCCTCCTAGCTACAGTCTTAAATACACACGATAGAGATACTGTGAGCTCCGGGGCTCAAAATAACGCATTTATCTTTAGGCCATTTTTTCACATAAAGGCTAGTTTGCCCCTCAAAAACGCAAACTTTTTTGCAAATTAGGGCATCTAGACGAACCCGAATTGGCCCCTCCTCCTGGAAACGGTCTTAGATACACACTATAAAGCTCCCTTGAAGTCCGTGGCTCAAAAGAATGCATTTAGCTTTAGGCCATTTTTTCACTTGAAGGCTTGTCGGCCTCCCAAAATCGCAAACTTTTTATGCAATTTAGGCATGTAAACGAACCCCAATTGGCCACTCCTCCTGGCTTCGGTCTTAAATACACACGATAGAGTTACTGTGAGCTCCGGGGCTCAAAATAATGCATTTAGCTTTAGGCCATTTTTTTCACAAAAATGCTAGTTTGCCACTCAAAACGCAAACTTTTTTGCCAATTAGGGCATCTAGACGAACCCGAATTGGCCCCTCCTCTTGGCAACGATCTTAGATACCCGCTATAAAGCTCCCTTGAAGTCTGTGGCTCAAAAATGCATTAAGCTTTAGGCCGTTTTTTCCCATATACGCTTGTCGGCCTCCCAAAATCGCAAACTTTTTGTGCAATTTAGGCATGTAAAAGAACCCCAATTGGCCACTCCTCCTGGTTGCGATCTTTAATACACACGATAGAGATACTGTGAGCTCCGGGGCTCAAAATAATGCATTTTTCATTAGGGCATTTTTTCACATAAAGGCTAGTTTGCCCCTCAAAAACGAAAACTTTTTTGCAAATTAGGTAATCTAGACAAACCCCAATTGGCCCCTACTATTGGCTACGGTCTTAAATACTTAGGATAGAGATCCTGTGAGCTCCGGGGTTCGAAATAATGCATTTAGCTTTAGGCCATTTTTTCACATAAAGGCTTGTCGGCATCCCCAAATCGCAAACTTTTTGTGCAGTTTAGGCATGTAAACGAACCCCAATTGTCCACTCCTCCCGGGTACGTTCTTAAATACACACGATAGAGATCCTGTGAGCTCCGGGGCTCGAAATAATGCATTTAGCTTTAGGCCATTTTTTCACATAAAGGCTTCTCATAATGCATTTAGCTTTAGGCCATTTTTTCGCATAAAGGCTTGTCGGCCTCCCAAAATCAGAAACTTTTTGTGCAGTTTAGGCATGTAAACGAACCCCAATTGGCCACTCCTCCTGGGTACGGTCTTCAATACATACGATAAAGATACTGTGAGATCCGAGGCTCAAAATAATGCATTTAGCTTTAGGTCCTTTTTTCACACAAAGGCTAGTTTGCCCCTTAAAAACGCAAACTTTTTTGGCAATTGGGGCATCTAGACGAATCTGAATTGGCCCCTCCACCTGGCTACGGTCTCAGATACACGCTATAAAGATCCCTTGAAGTCCGTGGCTCAAAATAATGCATTTAGCTTTAGGCCATTTTTTCTAGGCATGTAAACGAATCCCAATTGGCTACTCCTCCTGGCTAGGGTCTTAAATACACACGATAGAGATACTGTGAGCTCCGGGGCTCAAAATAATGCATTTAGCTTTAGGCCATTTTTTCACATAAAGGCTAGTTTGCCCCTCAAAACGCAAACTTTTTTGCCAATTGGGGCATTTAGACGAACCAGAATTGGTCCCTCCTCCTGGCTACGGTCTTAAATACTCACGATAGAGATCTTGTGAGCTCCGGGGCTCAAAATTATGCATTTAACTTTAGGCCATTTTTTCCTGTATACGCTTGTCGGCCTCCCAAAATCGCAAACTTTTTGTGCAATTTAGGCATGTAAACGAACCCCAATTGGCCACTCCTCCTAGCTACAGTCTTAAATACACACGATAGAGATACTGTGAGCTCCGGGGCTCAAAATAACGCATTTATCTTTAGGCCATTTTTTCACATAAAGGCTAGTTTGCCCCTCAAAAACGCAAACTTTTTTGCAAATTAGGGCATCTAGACGAACCCGAATTGGCCCCTCCTCCTGGAAACGGTCTTAGATACACACTATAAAGCTCCCTTGAAGTCCGTGGCTCAAAAGAATGCATTTAGCTTTAGGCCATTTTTTCACTTGAAGGCTTGTCGGCCTCCCAAAATCGCAAACTTTTTATGCAATTTAGGCATGTAAACGAACCCCAATTGGCCACTCCTCCTGGCTTCGGTCTTAAATACACACGATAGAGTTACTGTGAGCTCCGGGGCTCAAAATAATGCATTTAGCTTTAGGCCATTTTTTTCACAAAAATGCTAGTTTGCCACTCAAAACGCAAACTTTTTTGCCAATTAGGGCATCTAGACGAACCCGAATTGGCCCCTCCTCTTGGCAACGATCTTAGATACCCGCTATAAAGCTCCCTTGAAGTCTGTGGCTCAAAAATGCATTAAGCTTTAGGCCGTTTTTTCCCATATACGCTTGTCGGCCTCCCAAAATCGCAAACTTTTTGTGCAATTTAGGCATGTAAAAGAACCCCAATTGGCCACTCCTCCTGGTTGCGATCTTTAATACACACGATAGAGATACTGTGAGCTCCGGGGCTCAAAATAATGCATTTTTCATTAGGGCATTTTTTCACATAAAGGCTAGTTTGCCCCTCAAAAACGAAAACTTTTTTGCCAATTGGGTCATCTAGACGAACCTGAATTGGCCCCTCCTCCTGGCTACGGTCTCAGATACACGCTATAAAGATCCCTTGAAGTCCGTGTCTCAAATTAATGCATTTAGCTTTAGGCCATTTTTTCACTTAAAGGCTTGTCGGACTCCCAAAATCGCAAATTTTTTCTGCAATTTAGGCATGTAAACGAACCCCAATTGGCCACTCCTCCTGGCTGAGGTTTTAAATACACACGATAGAATTACTGTGAGCTCAGGGGCTCAAAATAATGCATATTGCTTTAGGCCATTTTTTCACAAAAAGTTTAGTTTGCCAATTAGGGCATCTAGACGAACCCGAATAGGCCCCTCCTCCTGGCAACGGTCTTAGATACCCGCTATAAAGCTCCCTTGAAGTCCGTGGCCCAAAATAATGCATTTAGCTTTAGGCCATTTTTTCACATGAAGGCTTGTCAACCTCCCAAAATCGCAAACTTTTTGTGCAATTTAGGCATGTAAACGAACCCCAATTGGCCACTCCTCCTGGCTACGGTCTTAAATACACACGACAGAGATACTGTGACCTCCGGGGCTCAAAATAATGCATTTAGCTTTAGGCTATTTTTTCACATAAAGGTTAGTTTGCCCCTCAAAAACGCAAACTTTTTTGCCAATTGGGCATCTAGACAAACCCGAATTCGTCCCTCCTCTTGGCTGCGGTCTTAAATACTCACGATAGAGATCCTGTGAGCTCCGGGTCTCAACATAATGTATTTAACTTTAGGCCATTTTTTCCCATATACGCTTGTCGGCCTACCAAAATCGCAAACTTTTTGTGCAATTTAGGCATGTAAACGAACCCCAATTGGCCACTCCTCCTGGCTACGGTCTTACGTACACACGATAGAGTTACTGTGAGCTCGGGGGCTCAAAATAATGCATTTAGCTTTAGACCATTTTTTCACATAAACGCTAGTTTGCCCCTCAAAAACGCAAACTTTTTTGCCAATTGGGGCATCTAGACGAACCCGAATTGGACCCTCCTCCTGTCTACGGTCTCAGATACATTCTATAAAGCACCCTTGAAGTCCGTGGCTCGAAATAATGCATTTAGCTTTAGGTCATTTTTTCCCATATACGCTTGTCGGCCTCCCAAAATCGCAAACTTTTTGTCTAATTTAGGCATGTAAACGAACCCCAATTGGCCACTCCTCCTGGCTACGGTCTTAAATACACACGATAGAGATACCGTGAGCTCCGGGCACAAAATAATGCATTTAGCTTTAGGTTATTTTTTCACATAAAGGCTAGTTTGCCCCTCAAAAACACAAACTTTTTTGCAAATTAGGGCATCTAGACGAACCCGAATTGGCCCCTCCTCCTTACTACGGTCTTAGATACACGCTATAAAGCTCCCTTGAAGTCCGTGGCTCAAAATAATGCATTTAGCTTTAGGCCAGTTTTTCGCTTAAAGGCTTGTCGACCTCCCAAAATCGCAAACTTTTTGTGCAATTTAGGCATCTAAACGAACCCAAATTGGCCACGCCTCCTGGCTACGGTCTTAAATACACACGATAGAGATACTTTGAGCTCCGGGGCTTAAAATAATGCATTTAGCTTTAGGCCATTTTTTCACATAAAGGCCAGTTTGCCCCTCAAAAACGCAAACTTTTTTGCCAATTGGGGCATCTAGACGAACCCGAGTTGGCCCCTCCTCCTGGCTATGGTCTCAGATACACGCTACAAAGCTCCTTTGAAGTCCGTGGCTCAAAATAATGCATTTAGCTTTAGGCAATTTTTTCACATAAAGGCTTGCGGCGTCCCAAAATCGCAAACTTTTTGTGCAATTTAGGCATGTAAACGAACCCCAATTGGCCACTCCTCCTGGCTACGGTCTTAAATACACACGATAGAGATACTGTGAGCTACGGGGCTCAAAATAATGCATTTAGCTTTAGGCCATTTTTTCACATAAAGGCTAGTTTGCCCCTCAACAACGCAAACTTTTTTGCCAATTGGGGCATTTAGACGATCCCGAATTGGCCCCTCCTCCTGGAAACGATCTCAGATACACGATATAAAGCTCCCTTGAAGTTCGTGGCTCAAAATATTGCATTTAACTTTAGGTCATTTTTCCCATATACGCTTGTCGGCCTCCCAAAATCGCAAACTTTTTGTGCAATTTAGGCATGTAAACGAACCCCAATTGCCCATTCCTTCTGGCTACGGTCTTAAATACACACGATAGAGATACAGTGAGCTCCGGGGCTCAAAATAATGTATTTAGCTTTAGGCCATTTTTTCACATAAAGGCTAGTTTGCCCCTTAAAAACGCAAACTTTTTTTTGCAACTTAGGGCAACTAGACGAACCCGAATTGGCCCTTCCTCATGGATACGGTCTCAGATACACGCTATAAAGCTCCTTTGAAGTCCATGGCTCAAAATAATGTATTAAGCTTTAGGCCATTTTTTCACATAAAGGCTTGTCGGCCTCCCAAAATCGCAAACTTTTTGTCCAGTTTAGGCACGTAAACGAACCCCAATTGGCCACTCCTCCTGGGTACGGTCTTAAATACATACGATAGAGATACTGTGAGTTCCGGGGCTCAAAATAATGCATTTAGCTTTAGGCCATTTTTTCACATAAAGGCTAGTTTGCCCCTCAAAAACGCAAACTTTTTTGCCAATTGGGGCATCTAGACGAACCTAAATTGGCCCCTCCTCCTGGCTACGGTCTCAGATACACGCTGTAAAGATCCGTTGAAGTCCGTGGCTCAAAATAAAGCATTTAGCTTTAGGCCATTTTTTGTAGGCATGTAAACGAACCCCAATTGGCCACTCCTCCTGTCTAGGGTCTTAAATACACACGATATAGATACTGTGAGCTCCGGGGCTCAAAATAATGCATTTAGCTTTAGGCCATTTTTCCACATAAGGGCTAGTTTGCCCCTCAAAAACGCAAACTTTTTTGCCAATTGGGGCATTTAGACGAACCAGAATTGGTCCCTCCTCCTGGGTACGGTTTTAAATACTCACGATAGAGATCCTGTGAACTCTGGGGTTCAAAATAATGCTTTAACTTTAGTACATTTTTTTCCCATATACGCTTGTCGGCCTCCCAAAATCGCAAACTTTTTGTGCAATTTAGGCATGTAAACGAACCCCAATTGGCCACTCCTCCTGGCTACGGGCTTAAATACACACGATAGAGATACTGTGAGCTCCGGGGCTCAAAATAACGCATTTAGCTTTAGGCCATTTTTTCACATAAAGGCTAGTTTGCCCTTCAAAAACGCAAACTTTTTTTCCAAATTAGGGCATCTAGACGAACCCGAATTGGCCCCTCCTCCTGGAAATGGTCTTAGATACACGCTCTAAAGATCTCTTGAATTCCGTGTCTCAAAATAAAGCATTTAACTTTAGGCCATTTTTTCACTTAAAGGCTTGTCGGACTCCCAAAATCGCAAATTTTTTCTGCAATTTAGGCATGTAAGCGAACCCCAATTGGCCACTCCTCCTGGATAAGATATTAAATACACACGATAGAGTTACTGTGTGCTCCGGGGCTCAAAATAATGCATTTAGCTTTAGGCCATTTTTTTTCACATAAAGGCTAGTTTGCTCTTCAAAAACGCAAACTTTTTTGCCAATTGGGCATCTAGACGAACCCGAATAGGTCCCTCCTCCTGGCTACGGTCTTAAATACTCACTATAGAGATCCTGTGAGCTCCGGGGCTCAAAATGATTCATTTAACTTTAGGCCATTTTTTCCCATATACGCTTGTCGGCCTCCCAAAATCGCAAAACTTTTTGTCCAATTTAGGCATGTAAACGAACCCCAATTGGCCACTCCTCCTGGCTACGGTCTTAAATACACACGATAGAGATACTTTGAGCTCCGGGGCTTAAAATAATGCATTTAGCTTTAGGCCATTTTTTCACATAAAGGCCAGTTTGCCCCTCAAAAACGCAAACTTTTTTGCCAATTGGGGCATCTATACGAACCCGAATTGGTCCCTCCTCCTGGCTACAGTCTTAAATACTCACGATAGAGATCCTGTGAGCTCCGGGGCTCAAAATAATGCATTTAACTTTAGGCCATTTTTTCCCATATACGCTTGTCGGCCTCCCAAAATCGCAAACTTTTTGTGCAATTTAGGCATGTAAACGAACCCCAATTGGCCACTCCTCCTGGCTACGGTCTTAAATACACAAGATAGAGATACTGTGAGCTCCGGGGCTCAAAATAATGCATTTAGCTATAGACCATTTTTTCACATAAAGGCTAGTTTGCCCCTCAAAAACGCAAACTTTTTTGCAAATTAGGGCATCTAGACAAACCCAAATTGGCCCCTCCTCCTGCCTACGGTCTTATATACACGCTATAAAGCTCCCTTGAAGTCTGTGGCTCAAAAATAATGCATTTAGCTTTAGGCCATTTTTTCACTTAAAGGCTTGTCGGCCTCCCAAAATCGCAAACTTTTTGTGCAATTTAGGCATGTAAACGAACCCCAATTGGCCACTTCTCCTGGATACGGTCTTAAATACACACGATAGAGATACTATGTGCTCCGGGGATCAAAACAATGCATTTAGCTTTAGGCCATTTGTTCACATAAAGGCTAGTTTGTCCCTAAAAAACGCAAACTTTTTTTGCAAATTAGGGCATCTAGAAGAACCTGAATTGGCCCCTCCTCCTCGCTACGGTCTTAGATACACGCTATAAAGCTCCCTTGAAGTCCGTGGCTCAAAAGAATGCATTTAGCTTTAGGCCATTTTTATACTTAAAGGCTTGTCGGCCTCCCAAAATCGCAAACTTTTTGTGCAATTTAGGCATGTAAACGAACCCCAATTGGCCACTCCTCCTGGCTACGGTCTTAAATACACACGATAGAGATACTGTGAGATCCGGGGCTCAAAATAAAGCATTTAGCTTTAGGCCATTTGTTCACAAATAGGCTAGTTTGCCCCTCAAAAACGCAAACTTTTTTGCCAATTAGGGCATCTAGACGAACCCGAATTGGCCCCTCCTCCTGGCTACAGTCTTAGATACACGCCATAAAGCTTCCTTGAAACCCGTGGCTCAAAATAATGCATTTAGCTTTAGGCCGTTTTTTCACTTAAAGGCTTGTCGGCCTCCTAAAATCGCAAACTTTTTGTGCAATTTAGGCATGTAAACGAACCCCAATTGGCCACTTCTCCTGGATACGGTCTTAAATACACAAGATAGAGATACTATGTGCTCCGGGGCTCAAAACAATGCATTTAGCTTTAGGCCATTTTTTTCACATAAAGGCTAGTTTGTCCCTTAAAAACGCAAACTTTTTTTATGCAAATTAGGGCATCTAGAAGAACCCGAATTGGTCCCTCCTCCTGGCTACGGTCTTAAATACTCACGATAGAGATCCTTTGAGCTCCGGGGATCAAAATAATGCATTTAACTTTAGGCAATTTTTTCCCATATACGCTTGTCGGCCTCCCAAAATCGCAAAGTTTTTGTGCAATTTAGGCATGTAAATGAACCCCAATTGGCCACTCCTCCTGGCTACGGTCTTAAATACACACGATAGAGATACTGTGTGCTCCGGGGCTCAAAATAATGCATTTAGCTTTAGGCCATTTTTTCACATAAAGGCTAGTTTGACCCTACAAAACGCAAACTTTTTTGCAAGTTAGGGCATCTAGACGAACACGAATTGGCCCCTCCTCCTGGCTACGGTCTTAGATACACTCTATAAAGCTCCCTTGAAGTCCGTGGCTCAAAATAATGCATTTAGATTTAGGCCATTTTTTCACTTAAAGGCTTGTCGGCCTCCCAAAATCGCAAACTTTTTGTGCAATTTAGGCATGTAAACGAACCCCAATTGGCCACTCCTTCTGGCTACGGTCTTAAATACACACGATAGAGATACTGTGAGCTCAGGGGCTCAAAATAACGCATTTAGCTTTAGGCCATTTTTTCACATAAAGGCTAGTTTGCCCCTCAAAAACGCAAACTTTTTTTTGCAAATTAGGGCATCTAGGCGAACCCGAATTGGCCCCTCCTCCTAACTACAGTCTTGGATACACGCTATAAAGCTCCCTTGAAGTCCGTGGCTAAAAACAAAGCATTTATCTTTAGGCCATTTTTTCACTTCAAGGCTTGTCGGCCTCCCAAAATCGCAAACTTTTTGTGCAATTTAGCATGTAAACGAACCCCAATTGGCCACTCCTCCGGTCTACGGTCATAAATACACACGATAGACATATTGTGAGCTCCGGGGCTTGATGCGGGTGCATTTTAACACATAAAAGAGCCACTTTTTATCGAGTTATTTAGGCTTTTGGTCCCGGTTTTCAATCATATATGTAGGTTTAGTATGAATAACTGATTTTATCGATATGTCGATGCTCCGATGGATTTTCGAGGCATTTTGGGTGTTTTGTGCTTGTGGACCGTCAAGAGGGTCGGTTTTGTGCGCTTTTAAATATATTCATGCTTGGTCTCGTTTTGTGCAAGAAAGAGATCGATCGGAGTTCAAACGAAGTCGGAGCGAGCAAAATAGCGAAAAAGGATGAAAAATAGAGCCACAAACCAGGAGCTGACACGTGTCCCAGGCCCAGCCGCCGCTCACCCCAGCTCGCGCCACGTGGCGCCGCCATCCCCAGCTGGCTTCTCCGTTTAGGGTTTAGGGTTTAGGGTTTAGGGTTCAGGGTTTAGGGTTTAGGGTTTAGGGTTTAGGGTTTAGGTTTCGGGTTTAGGGTTTAGGGTTCAGGGTTTAGGGTTTAGGGTTTAGGGTTTTAGGGTTCAGGGTTTAGGGTTTAGGGTTTAGGGTTTAGGGTTTAGGGTTTTAGGGTTTAGGGTTTAGGGTTTAGGGTTTAGGGTTTAGGGTTTAGGGTTTAGGGTTTAGGGTTTTAGGGTTTAGGGTTTAGGGTTTAGGGTTTAGGGTTTAGGGTTCAGGTTTCGGGTTTAGGGTTTAGGGTTTAGGGTTTAGGGTTTAGGGTTTAGGGTTTAGGGTTCAGGGTTTAGGGTTTAGGGTTTAGGGTTCAGGGTTTAGGGTTTAGGGTTTAGGGTTTAGGGTTTAGGGTTTAGGGTTTAGGGTTTAGGGTTTAGGGTTTAGGGTTTAGGGTTTAGGGTTTAGGGTTCAGGGTTTAGGGTTTAGGGTTTAGGGTTCAGGGTTCAGGGTTTAGGGTTTAGGGTTTAGGGTTTAGGGTTTAGGGTTCAGGTTTAGGGTTTAGGGTTTAGGGTTTAGGGTTTAGGTTTAGGGTTTAGGGTTTAGGGTTCAGGGTTTAGGGTTTAGGGTTTAGGGTTTAGGGTTTATAGGGTTTCTTCTTTTAGGGTTTAGGGTTTAGGGTTTAGGGTTTAGGGTTTAGGGTTTAGGGTTTAGGGTTTAGGGTTTAGGGTTTAGGGTTTAGGGTTTAGGGTTTAGGGTTTAGGGTTTAGGGTTTAGGGTTTAGGTTTTAGGGTTTATAGGGTTTAGGGGTTTAGGGTTTAGGGTTTAGGGTTCAGGGTTCAGGGTTTAGGGTTTAGGGTTTAGGGTTTAGGGTTTAGGGTTTAGGGTTTAGGGTTTAGGGTTTAGGGTTTAGGGTTTAGGGTTCAGGGTTTAGGGTTTAGGGTTTAGGGTTTAGGGTTTAGGGTTTAGGTTTAGGGTTTAGGGTTTAGGGTTTAGGGTTTAGGGTTTAGGGTTTAGGGTTCAGGGTTTTCGGTTTAGGGTTCAGGGTTTAGGGTTTAGGGTTTAGGGTTTATAGGGTTTAGGGTTTAGGGTTTAGGGTTTTTGGTTCAGGTTCAGGGTTTAGGGTTTAGGGTTTAGGGTTCAAGGGTTTAGGGTTTAGGTTTCGGGTTCAGGGTTTAGGGTTTAGGGTTCAGGGTTTAGGGTTTAGGGTTTAGGGTTTATAGGGTTTTAGGGTTTAGGTTTTAGGGTTTAGGGTTTAGGGTTTAGGGTTCAGGGTTTAGGGTTTAGGGTTTAGGGTTTAGGGTTTAGGGTTTAGGGTTTAGGGTTCATAGGGTTTAGGGTTTAGGGTTTAGGGTTTAGGGTTCAGGGTTTAGGGTTTAGGGTTTAGGGTTTAGGGTTTAGGGTTCAGGGTTTAGGGTTTAGGGTTTAGGGTTTAGGGTTCAGGGTTTAGGGTTTAGGGTTTAGGGTTTAGGGTTTAGGGTTTAGGGTTTAGGGTTTAGGGTTTAGGGTTTAGGGTTTAGGGTTTAGGGTTTAGGGTTTAGGTTTAGGGTTCATGGTTTCGGGTTCAGGGGTTTAGGGTTTAGGGTTTAGGTTTTTGGTTTCGGTTCAGGGTTTAGGGTTTAGGGTTTAGGGTTTAGGGTTTAGGGTTTAGGGTTTAGGGTTTAGGGTTTAGGGTTTAGGGTTTAGGGTTTAGGGTTTAGGGTTTAGGGTTTAGGGTTTAGGGTTTAGGGTTTAGGGTTTAGGGTTTAGGGTTTAGGGTTTAGGGTTTAGGGTTTAGGGTTTAGGGTTTAGGGTTTAGGGTTTAGGGTTTAGGGTTTAGGGTTTAGGGTTTAGAGGGTTCAGGTTTCGGGTTTAGGGTTTAGGGTTCAGGGTTTAGGGTTTAGGGTTTAGGGTTCAGGGTTTAGGGTTTCGGGTTTAGGGTTTAGGGTTTAGGGTTTAGGGTTTAGGGTTTAGGGTTTAGGGTTCAGGGTTTAGGGTTTAGGGTTTAGGGTTTAGGGTTTAGGGTTTAGGGTTTAGGGTTTAGGGTTTAGGGTTTAGGGTTTAGGGTTTAGGG